>PUFA01000460.1:325000-381532 GCA_003508835.1 Eonycteris spelaea
ACACACACACACACACATATATATATATATATTTATAAATACATCTCTTCATATTGATTTTAAAAAAATAGGTCTAGAGACCAACCAAATTTTAATAGGCTTTTAAAAAATCTTTATCGTCTTCACTGATGATTAAATTAATATATACTGATAAAGTTTAAAAATCTATAAAGCAATAAAAATAGCTGATATTGACTAATAAATTTATTAAGGTATTATATAATAACTACTGTACATCCATAGAACTATTATTATCATTACCACTTACAGAAGAGGATATTGAAGTTTAGAGAGAACCATGTATCCTTCCTGATGTCACATGGCTAGTAAGTGATAGAGCCAGGATTTAGACCTAAGAAGTCTATGTGAATGTGGTTCGACCATTGTTTCACACTACTAAATGGTAAATTACCATGGAAGTCTCTCAGCATTGGGTATGGGGTAGACTAACTCAAGGGTCAGTCAAGGATGTCTCCTGTGGACCTTATTGATAATTAAAAATAAACTGTGCTTTTATAGTTTGACAGGACCCTCTTAATGTCATATGTTTCAAAATGACTGCATAAGAATGTCCTGTTTCTTGATTCAACCCAAAAGCCCTTAAAAAAGGGTCCTTGAGAATAGATAAAAGACTTAATAGCCAGCCAGTAGCTTGGCTTCCTGATACACCTGGGTTTACAGTGACTCTTCCCTTGATTTCTGAGGTAATAATGTCACTGCACACACCAAATCTCCAGAATAATTAGTCCAGGAAAACTCAAAAGAAGACTAGATTGAAGGAAATGAGATTTAGCTATAGTCCAAGACCTTGTGCTTATTCAATGTGAGGAAGACTGATAGGGTTGTTCCTTGAATGGCATATAAATTAGCTCACTTGTGTTCATGTGCTCTCTCTCTCTCTCTCTCTCTCTCTCTCTCTCTCTCTTCTCTCTCTCTCTCTCTCTCTCTCTCTCTCTCCCCCTCCCTCCCTTTCCCCTCCCTCCCTTCAACCCATCACATCCTGAAAAGGAATAACGATGGCCTTTCCAAAGATAAGAGGATTTAATTTCCCACCACTAACCCAGGAAATACTCTCAGGCATTTAACTCTTCAACAAATTATTTGAAGCAACTGCATTGAAGGCATTAGTTGGCTGAGCCCCCTTAAGGCCCAATTTGGCTCCTAGACATTCACAGAGCTCTCACTACAGCATTCTGACATCTCCAGGCTGGTATAGGAGAGCTGCAGGACCTACAGGTCTTTTAGAGGGATTCTTTTTTTAAAGCTTCTTGAATCTAATTCTGCTCTAATTAGAGCTCCAAAAAGAGCTGTCGAGCAGCATCTAAGAAGAACAATTTCTTAATTGAGTATGAGTTTATCATCTGAACTGGAATTTTTCTTAAAAAAATTATCAATGGTTGTCTTAATTAGTCTTGTTTAGTACACACACACACACACACACACACACAACACACACACACACACACACACACCCTGATCAATATATAAAAAAATCAAAGGAGGAAAGAAATGAGGAGGAGAACCCATAAGTATATGGGAACTGAAGTAAATTATGAAATGTGGACACTGATTCCTCTGCAGCACTCTCAAGTGGTGGCTGATTATTTTCTCACACACAAGTACCTCAGGACTAGAATTTTAATAGGTGTGATCTTTGTTCCACATTGCTATTTCTAGTGCTCTTTACTCTTGTGAACCTATTTTTTTTGGCTTATGTCATCTAACTATACAAACTCTCTTTCCCTCTTTCTGTAGTCTGTCAACAATATCCTTCATTTATCAGATCTTGGCATCATCCTTTCCCAACCCACACCCTGACATCATTCTTAGTGACATCAATATCCATATAGATGGTTCTTCCACACCTGTTTTCTTAGTTCCTTGATTTTCAAATTTCTATTGACCTGCCCCTGTAACGCGCTTAAACCCTCCATACCTAAAAATCCCTGAATCTGCTTCAAGGCCTCTATATTACTAACTCCAGCAACCTGTTCTCTGTATAATAACCTCGTTTCTTTTGACTTTGCATGTTCAAGTACTTCCACTACAATTATTCCTTAACTTCATTAAGATTTCCAGTTCATTGACTTCTTTACTTTCTCCCATCAGCTAATTTTTTGTTACTTTGCTTTTAACCCAGTTTAGATCTCTCAGTCCATCTTTTCAGTAATTCTTGTAAACATCCTAAACTCTTGCCTCTCTGTCATCTCATGACATCCATTTTGAAAAGCCCTAACTCTAGATGAACAATTTGTCCACTTTCATCGAGTCTGCATCAGAGTGATCAATAAATGCTAGATAAAGTCATACACAAGAAAGACTGGGACTACTATGTGTTCATGACCATTAGCCTCGGACATGTTCTGAACACCACCTGCAATCCTAACATATGTCTTTGGCCAGTTCAATTTACGACTCTACACAGACTACTTAAAATTTCCCCATTCTTCTCAAACTTCCATCCCTTGACTCTATCCTCCTCTCTCTCCCTCAGCAAATTACAGAGAAAATTGAAGCCATTTGATATAAACATTTTCCTCTTCTTGATTACAAACATAAAAGGTTCCATATCCTTATGTGTGTCTTTTTACAGTTAAGAGCCAGCACTACCAATTGCCCTTTGTTTTCTATAAAATATGACTAATAGTAACACCTAATTAATTGGGTTGTAAATTTTAATGAGTTAATATGTTTAAAGTGTTTAGAATAGTGTGTTGCACATGGGAAGCCCTATTTAATTATTTGTTATTTTGGGTACTATTATTATTATTGCCCTTTCTTCCTGTTATAATAAAGCAACTAGCATTCTTCCTTGCTAAAGTAAATCACTCCATTTGTATTTAATATCCCTTCTCTTCCCTTTATACCAGGAATCTTTCTTCATTTAACAAATATTTGTTAACTGCCTACTATGTGCCAAACACTTTCCTAAGCATTGGACATATAGGTAGATATAAGATTATTGTATTCAAAGTACAGAAAGAAGTCCATCAGAGCGACAGAAGAATGAAAAATATAGTCAAATATGAGATGGGAGAGGTAGCTGGACCCATAATGCAGAGGAACTTGTAAGAGTAATGTTTGCTGAATATCACTGGCTGCTATTTTGTTTCAAGATTATAGACAAAACCATAAATTGAACTTTACATAAGACCTGATAGCAGATATTAGTGAACTATCCAAATGAGTCAAGTATGGAGGTGCTAAGGAATGCTAAGATCTACCTTAAAATATTGTTGAATAATAGAGCTCATTTAATGATTAAAAGAGGATAAATCAAGAACATAAGTGCGGCCTTATCAAACCTGCCTAGTACCACCCAACCCTATTAGTTGTAACTTATATGTTGGCCTCTTAATGATCCTCTCCTCATATTCTTAGTTTATATCATCTCTTTGCTTTGGAATTTTGTTTGTCTCATGATGTGTGGCTTGTATTTATGGCATAGTGGATAAAAGTGCTGGTTCTGCTATTTATTAAATAGACAGTTTCATAGCTTCTATGTGTCTGCTTCCTTATCTATAAAGTTAGGATAATAATAGAAACTACGTCATATCACTCTTGTAAGTCTTAAATAGTATAGTACATGTCACATGATTAAAACAGTGTCTGGTCTGTAGAAAATGGTTAAAATATAATCTCTGTAGACAAGTTTGGCCTGATTCTCATTCCCAGCTCTACATCTTATTATCTATGTGACCTCAGTAAAGTTAATTTACCTCTCTAAACCTCCATTGCCTCATATGTAAAATGAGGATAATACCACTACCTGCCTTACAAGTTGTTATGAGGGTAAAATGAAATAGAATACACAGAAAGTGTTTAGCACATGGTAGTTGCTCTTGTTATTATGATTAAAGTCTCAAATTTTGCATTTAAGGAAAACAGATTTCTTGCGTCCCTCTCTCCATGTAAACTATACTGTAATGCTGCCACATATTTCCTTCCTCACCTTTGGCCAGTTTCCCAAATCCTAATTATCTTTCCTCTCATAGGATCTCTCCAAGGCTAATGTTCCTACCAACAATCTGACCTGACCTACCTAACATTAGATACATCTTTTGTCACCCAAAACAAGGACCTCAGACAAGAGTAAACACATTTCAATTGCAACTTGTTCTATCTTTCCCCATTGGTTTTCATGGGTAATTATAACATTTTGTAATTCATCCTCTAATCAGAGTTTTTCCTTGACAGCAAGAAAGAGCAGGACTGAGGAAGGGCCAGAGGTTGACCATGGGAAACTTACCGCACAGAAGATGAAAAAGAAGATACAATGAAGCATACAAGGCCTGGAGTCCAAAGGCTAGTGCTTGGGAGGTTATGGATAGGGAATCCTATATAGCAGAGGTTCTATCGGGGACAAGGAAACTAGGGAGAGTAAGGAAGCAATACTCCAGGATGAAAGAATAGAAAATGATCTCATCTTATCCTCAGTATGACTTCAGGCAAATCGATTATGATTTCAGAGTTTTTGTTTTTCCTTTTGTAAAAGAGTTAAGTAACCTCTCTACAAGGCACTTTTCCCTATGTCATATAACTAGAAACTTTCACCATAAGAGATTCATTCCTTTAGGTTGAATGGCAATTCCCTAAGATTACCCTTTAAAATTTCTGTTTTCATGAGAGATACACACATGATCCCATTAGTATTAACCAGGTGAACAATGGTTGTGTTATTTAGGGGAGTCCTAAGGGAATGGGACCTAGGGCTGAGATATTCTAGTTGGGTAGAGCTGTCTTCATGAAATGTCAAAGAAAGAAGGCAGGTTCAAGTTGTAACATTTCCATGAGGGCCAAGAGCATACATGGTAAATATAAAGGAAGAGTATGAGCCAGGAGCAGGTGGACCTTTGAAAACAAAGCACCAAAGACCAAATGGCCTCATAATTTCCCCATTCAGTGGACATTTCTTATTTGATCTCATCATGGAATGACTTGTTTGACCTCTTCTCTTACTCAAAACTCTCTTTTCCCTAAAGGCTCATCTTTGACCTCTCCTTCTCTTTTATCTCCAGCATCAAAATAAATGTGATGTCCTATTGAGTCTGTTTCTGAAGCATTTGAAAAATCTTTCTCCTCCATTCCATCCCTTCTTTTACTGCCTTAGTTTTTCATCATTTAACACCAGAACACTACTGCAATCCTTTCTTAACTGTTACTATTGCAAAGCTCCTATCCCATTTCTATACTATTACTACACAATAACGTCCAAAATGTCCAAAATGTCAATACGAACCATGCCTTTCCACAGCTTAAAATTCTTTTGGAAACCAAATGTCTTAACCCTTGCCAATGAATACAACTGAGATCACATTAACAGTATTATCAAAATCACAATAGCTCTGAGCCCCCACCTATTTAAATGCAAGCAGTTCTCTCCAACCTAGAAGCTTGTTCTGGCTAAAGTCACTGCTACCTAGGGGCTCCGAACTTTAGAAACTTCTATGTGGTCTAAGTGGTGCATTATTTGAATATGCATTATTTGAATGTGGTTACTACCATAGCCTCTGGCAAGTTAATTTCCAAGACACCCAGGTCAAAAAGAATAGATATCAGAAAAAGAGGACCACTGCAGTCTATTCAATAGTCTTCATCCTATAGTGGGGCAAGTGACTACCCAGCCTTCCAAGCAGATACCTTTACCCTCTGGGGGAATGCCTCTGTAAACACTTACTTGCCACAGATGACCATCATCAAGGCCTTCCTTCTAAATTATGAAGTCAAACATGAGTGAGAGACACCTCCTAGCTGCCCAATTCCCCTCCTCCTAGCCTACAGAGAAGTCCTTTTCAGAAATACCTCTTTTCACACTAAACATACTCTAGGGTGCTAGTATTATCCTGAGAACTAGAAAAAGAGCCAGATGAACAAGGATGCCCTTGCTGAGAATTCCCTCAGGATATCTACATACCACTAGCCTAAAATGGAAATAATTTTAAAAGCTAACATTTACATAGTACATATTATATGCCAAGGAAGGTTTTAAGCACTTTAGCATCATATAGAATAGGTTAATATCATCCCCATTTTACAGATGAGAAAACTGACAAACATAGATAGGAGTTATGACAAACATAGATAAGTGACTTATCCAAGATTATATAGCTATCATGTTGTAGAGCCAGGATTAAGACCCAGAGAGTCTGGTTCAAGAATTCATGTACTAAACCACTCATTTTACTGGAATTGTCTCAATGCATCTCTGAGGAGCAGTAATGATTTAGCTCCAGCCAAGTATGTGTCCTCCTCTTCTTCCTCTCCCCCTACCAACCACTATTATCCTACCTCGCTGGGAAGTCTTATTAGACCTTCTAGTCTGTCCCTAAATGTGTGGGTAACGGAGGCAAGTGTAAAAATAGAGGTCTATATACCATGTTTACAAACAAATTTAACAAACTGTTAAGTAAAATATGTTCTGTCCTTTTACTTTGATAAATATACCTCCATAACAACCTGAGAGTCCAGGTTTGCAGAATTCCTGGACTACTTAGAGCTATTCATAAAAATCTGGCAGCATAGGGAAAGCTGCCCACCTCCTTTCTCCTCTTATTCTTGGCTCTGCACTGCACCATCCTATCTTGTATGTATATGGATGGAAACACCAGTCTGAGTGTGAAAAAACAACCCACACATCACACAAACAGTCACCATTGGGCCTAGATGTATGCACATTCATGTTGTACTCTGCCTTTGGAAAAAGAGACTCTAAAAAGGTTTATGAAAGTTCTGGAATTGGAGTCCAACCCATTGATGTGTGTGTGTGTGCATGTGTGTGTGTGTGTGAGAGAGAGGGGGGTGGGGACAGAGAAGTTATGACACTATCTGATACATAGTAAGCACTATAGAAATCCTAGCTATGATTAATACTCTCATGAAAATATATACATTGCATGCGCAAATCAAATACCACCCCCCTTAAAAAGGCATAACAGCTCTAATTGACTGTACACAAAATCCAACATATCTGGGTAAGAATAGGTTTCTGAGATGTAAAAACACAATTTTCCAATCCAAATCTCCTCAGTTTCCATGTGTGAATTCAAACACATGGGGAGAAAAAGAAGTATCACAGCATCGTCACATTGTAAGCAAATTCTCAATCTGTTGGTGAAGAAAATTAAGCATAAAAATTAAGTTAAAAAATGTTCTCAAGCTCATTATGATGAACTCAACCGTTTATCAACACAAACCCAGAAGTCACTAGGTTTTTTTTTTTTTCTATTCTATGTAAGAGCAAATAGTTGGGGAGGAAAAAGACAGGCAATGTATGAAAATCAAATAAGTGATATGTGGGCTGCCTAAATGGTGTGGAGAGAGAAAACTGAAAGTTTCTCTAACCCAAGTTAATTTGTCCTGGGTTCCAGAAATTCCACCAAATTAAACTTATTTTCTTGGGTTAAGGCATTGTCTTTTCCAGGAATCACACTTTGAAATATAATTATAGACTGAGAAGTCATTTATTAACCTTAAATGATCAGTATGAAATTCATCACCAGATGACCAAGAGCTGAGAACAAGGTCCTATGGTATAAATTCCACAAGGTCTTCACTGGAGTCCAGAAAAGAGCAGAGGTGTGAAAGCTAGTGAACCCCAGAGCTCTGGAACAGAACCAGAAAGGCAGAGCAGGCCCAGAATGTCCTTGCATTAAGCATTGCATCTTTACAACTCAACAACAAAACAACTAGACCTAGTTAAAAAAAATGAGTAAAGGACTTGAATAGACATTTCTCTAAAGAAGACATGGCCAATAATCACATGGAAAGATGTTCCACATCAACAAATGATCAGAGAAATGCAAATGAAAACCACATCTAAAAGACTATTATTTAAATAAAACAGAAAATAACAAGTATTGGCAAGGATTTGGAGGAATTGGAGTTCTTGTACATTATTGGTGGTACTGTAAAATGGTATTCCCACTGTAGAAAACAGTATATCAGTTCCTCAAAAACTAAGGATAGAATTAGTACATAATCCAGCAATTCTTCTGGGAATATACCTGGGAATTGAAAACGGAAACTCAAATATATATGTACACACTCATGTGCATACCAGTATTATTCACAATACCCAAAAGGAGGAAACAATCCAAATATCCATGAAAAGATGAATGAAAAAACAAAATGTGGTATATTCACTAAACAGAATATTATTGCCTTTAAAAGTAGGAAAATTAGATGCTACAACATGGATGCTCCTTGAAGACATTATATTAAGTGAAATAAGCCAGTCACATAATGACAGATATTGTATAATTCCACTTCTATGAGATACCTAGAATAGGAAAGTTCATAGAGACAGAAAGTAGAATGGCAGTTTCCAGGGACTAGGAACCAAGAGATATTCAGGAGTTAGTGTTTAATGAGTATAGAGTTTCAGTTTGGGAAAATGAAAAAATTCTGGAGAAAGATGGTGATAATGGTTGCATATCAATGTGAATATACTTAATGACACTGAACTGTACACTTAAAATGTTTAAGTGGTAAATTTTATGTTATGTATATTTTACCACAATTTAAAAACTTATTATTAACTGCCTACCATAATACTTCTAGCCCTGACAAGAATACAATGTGACAGATATTTATAAAATTTTTAAAAAGAGTTGTAGCTTATGTTTTGTATTCCAGATCATAGTTTGTTTCGAACTTTAAAAAGGGGTTTTGAAATCTTGGAATGAACTTGATACTCTAGAGAGGTATGGGCTCTGCAAAACAGAACACATTTCCCTCTGACAGTAATTTAAGGATTGAGGGCATAGGGCAGAGTTTCTTTTTTTCTTTTTCGATCTCTTATTTTTCAGTTATAGTTGGTATACAATATTATATTAGTTTCAGATATACAACATAATGATTACACATTTATATAAATTATAGAGTTATCACCCCAATAAATATATTACCCATCTGACACCTTATATAGTTATTGCAATATTAATGGCTATATTCCTTATGTTGTACTTTACAATTCCATGACTATTTTGCAACACCAATTTGTACTTCTTAAACCCTTCCCCTTTTTTACTCACTCCTCCAAACCACCCTCCCATCTGGCAACCCTCAAAATGTTCTCTGTATCTAAGTTTTTTCTGGTTTGTTTATTTTGTTCCTTAGATTCCACATGTAAGTGAAATTATACAGAATTTGTCTTCTCTCTCTGACTTACTCCACTTAGCAAAATACTATCTAGGTCAATCCATGCTGTTATAGATAGCAATATTTTATTATCTTATTTATTTTATATTATGGCTGAATATGTGTACCACCTCTTCTTTATCCATTCATCCATTGATGGACACCCAGGATGCTTCCATATCTTGGCTATTTGTAAATAATGCTGAAATGAGCATGTGGATGTACATGTCTCTTCAAAGTAGTGTTTTGGATTTCTTCTAATAAACACCCAGAGCGGGATTACTGGGCCCTTCTCTTGATATAGCCTTCGTTTTAAAGGCTATTTTGTCCTGTATAAGTATTGCTACCACAGATCGGTTTTTGTTTGTTTGTTTGTTTGTTTCATTTCGATATTCGATCTGTGTGTGTCTTTTGATCTGAAGTGAGTCTCTTGTAGGCACCATATGTAAAGGTCTTGTTTTCTTATCCATTCAGCCACCCTATCTTTTGACTGGAACATTTAATTCTTTTTAATTTGAAGAACTTGTTGGTAGATATATAGTTTTTGCCATTTTATATTCATATTTTTGATTCATTTATTTTTATTCTTCTTAAAGACGTTCCTCCAACATTTCCTGTAATACTGGCTTGGTGTTGATGAACCTTGTAGCTTTTTCTTATCTAGGAAGCTCTTTATCTATCCTTCAATTCTAAATGATAGCTTTGTGGGGTAATCTTGGTTGTAGGTCCTTCCTTTACATCACTTTGAGTATTTTATGCAAATCCCTTTTGGCCTTCAGACTTTTCTGTTGTAAAATCAGGTGGCAATTTTATGGGAGCTCACTTGCAGGTAACTAATTGCTTTCTGCTTGCTGCTTTTAAGATTTTCTCTTTATCTTTAATCTTTGGCACTTTATTTATGTTTTCCTTGGTGTGAACCTCTTTAGGTTCCTATTGTTTGGAACTCTCTGCTGTTCCTGGACTTGTCTATTTCCTTCACCATTTTAGGGAAGCTTTTCATCATTATTTATTCAAAAGAGTTTTTAATTTCTTCCTCTCTCTCTTCTCTTCTGGTACCTCTATGATACAAAAGTTGTTACACTTGATGTTATCCCAGAGGTCTCTTAAGCTATTCTCGTTTTTTTTAAAATTCTTTTTTCTTGTTGCTGTTCTGATTGGGTGTTTTCTGCTACTGTGTCTTCTAAATCACTGATTTGATCCTCTGCTTCATCTAATCTACTGTTAATTCCTTCTAGTATTCTCCATTTTGGTTATTTATTCTTCATTTCTGACCAGTTCTTTTTTTCTGTTTTCTATCTCCTGGTTAAAGTTCTCACCGAATTCCTCTACTCTTCCCCTAAGTTCATTGAACATCCTTATACCACTGTTTTGAACTCTGCACCTAATAGATTGCTTGCCTCCATTTTGTTGAGTTCTTTTTCTGGAGCTTTGTACTGTTCTTTTTTGTGCGAAATGTTTCCTTTTATCCCCATTTTGGTTGTCTCCCTGCATTTGTTTCTATGTACTAGGTAGGGTTCCTAAGTCTCCTGGTCTTAATAGGGTGGCTTTATGCAGCAGGCGTCCTGTGGGGCCCAGTGGCACAGTCTTCCCTGGTCACCTGAGCCAGGTGCTCCCAGGTGTGTCTTTTGTGTAGGTTGTGTGTCTCCTCCTATTTTAGTTGAGCCTTGGTTGCTTTTTACATGTCGATGTAGGGTTGACCCTTGGGCTGACTGGTTGTGAGATGTGGCTGGTGAGGGCTGACCCTACAGAGCAGGATTTGCTTTAGTAGAGCTCTGATACCTGCCCAGTCTACCCTTCAGGTGTGTTCTCTTCAGATGCTGCCCTGGGTGCTGTTCCAGCTCTGGCTCTCGTCAAAGCTGGCCACTAGGCATGCCAGCCCAAGGGTCTCCTAGTAGAGGCCCAGCTGCAGGCCAAATTTAGCCACAGCCTATGCACTTCTGTTTCTACCTGGCAAGAGTTACCAAGCAATCTGCAGATGGCTGCCACCCGTGCTAGGCTTAGAGGTGCCTCTTGAGGCCAAGCCAGGAACTGATGCCAGATGCCACTAATACCAGGCTTGGGGCTGCTCGGCAAGGGGTGTAGAGCACACTGTAGCAAGATCCTGCTTCTTTGAGTTTTGTAAGCCTTTGAGAGATTTTAGAAAAATCCGTAGCATGCCAAAGACGGGCCAGTTGTATGGGAAAAAGAAAATCACTTGAAGTGGCTTGGGTGGGATCACAAGCTGGGAGCAGGAATATCTCAGGGAATCAGCTGGTTGGGGTGACCTGTGTTGGCCAGGTTGATGGAGACTCAGATATGGTGGCCACCTGTGTCTACATGCTGGGAGCAGGGAGGGCTCAACAAAGGAACAAAGGATACTGCCAGCACTACTGTCAGGAGAAAGTCATCCCTCCAGCCCTCGCCCTGAGGCCAGACAACTCAGTCCCTCCCTATATGTCCGTGGCACCTTTTGACCTGCAGTCTAAGTGCTGGAATTCTGAGCAAGCAAGTCTGTCAGTGAGTAAATCCACATGTGGGCCCTTTAAGAGGAACATCGGCAATTCCTGCAGCCCTCCATCTCACTCGGCCACAAACTCCACTGGTTTTCACCGGCAGGGGTTGTGGAGATTTCTCTTCTTGGCACAGGAACTCTGGACTGTAGGGTCCAGTGTGAAGCTGCAACCTTCTTCTTTTCTAAGGTAACCCTCCTGATTCTTGATCACTACACACTGATTTGGGACTGGCCATTTCGTATCTCTGCCCCCTCCTACCAATCTTGAGTTGGCCTCTTATGTATGTTCCCAGAATTCCCAAAGATGGTTGTTCTGTAGTTTCGTTGTAATTTTGATGTGGTCATGAGAGGAGGCGAACACAGGATCTACCTTTATATCATCTTGACTGGAAGTCTCAGAGCAGGGCAGAATTTCTTAACTGTGGAACTATTGACATTTTGCACCAGATAATTGTTTCTTATTGAAGAACTGTCCTGTAGAGTGTAGGATATTTATCAACATCCCTGGGCAATATCTGCTAGCTGCTATTAGTAAAAGAGACAGTTAAACTGAGTCCTTGGAAAGGTGATCTTGAAAAAACAGAAAACTGAGGTACCGTGGGCAGGTAGAGGGTAACCTGAAAATTTTAGAAGCCTGTAAGGATGAAGAAACAAACTTTGACTACTTAAAAATATGGCTGAGGGTGGTTTGGTGAGTTTAGGGAGATATGTTACTGAAACTGTTTAAAATTATTCTTAACTCATTAATACTGCTTACTCTTCCGGTAGGCAGAAGAATTATCTCTCTTTGAATTTTCTTTCTGTAACATAATTGAATTCTTTGAGATCTCATCTGTACTTTTACTGGACTCTTTAAGTCATACAACAAAGTCAAAGTACTTCATAGCAGTGACTTGTAACTCTTCAGGGAGGGCAAACTTTGCATTTTAATATTTTTACTGTGATCCCATGCCTTCCAAGAATGGGCCTTAGACCTTACAATTTTTATGATAATAGCTTCCACTTATTTTGTTCCTACTGTGTACCCAGGACCATACATATGACTTAATTCATACTGTGGACCCAAAGAAAGAAAATACCTGTTGAGAAGGGCTCCTGGTTTCTAACCGGTCTCAAATTGAAAAGCAGAATCTAGCAGCCATTTCTAAATAGGGGCCTCTCATGCAAGCTGCACTTAAGGGAGAAGCCTGAATTAAGCTGCCTGCCTTCCTCACTGAACTGCCTGCCTGCACTATGTTCTTGTCATCTGAGCCAGCCCTTATAAAGTAGTTCTTGAAATAGCATTTCAATAGACAGGACTGAGGCTTTCCCCATCCAATCAGAGCCGCACAGCTCTATCTCCATCAGCATCTTCACCAACGAATCAAAAGCAGATCCTTTCTGACCAACCATGACAGCTCCCTTTGGATCAAGCTGAGGATTTGGAATCCTCATTTGCCTGAGGACAGACCATTGGGTATCATGGATGGGAACTTCTGTCTATATAAGCCAGCTCCCCTCTGACTCAGAGAGCTCTCTTATTTTTCCACCAAAGATTAAAAATTGCATTTCCCTAGTTGAAGCTGAAACACCAAAGACATCTTCTGGACCAGATAGAAGCAGAGCAGGGCAGAGCAGACCAGACCAGACCAGCACAGAGAGGAGTAGAGCAGAGCTGTTTAGCTGAAGAGATGGACCTGGCCATAGGGTCTCCTTACATCCATGCTGCCTCACAGCCATGCTGCTTCATAGTTGTGTTGTGACTCTATTGAGCTGTTACACAGGCATCCTGTTCTCACAGCTATGCTGTATTACAACTGAGCTGTTTGCAATGAATAAAATTCCTTCTTTACTGCACCCCGAATGGGGGATTCCTGTTGAGGTTAAATTGACCCCAGCAACCATCAGTTGACAATACTTCCACTTTAGTCCTCACAACAGCTCTTATAACAATGCCTGTAAAGAAGATATTATAGCTGTCATTTTCTGAGTGAAACAAGCTCAGGAAGGCTGAGCGACTTAAGCGAGGCTGCATGATTAAAAAGTAATAGATTCAAACGTAGATCTGTCTGATCCAAAGTCTGCTCTTTCCAATATCCCACACACAGTGCTTCCTTCAGTGGCTCTATGCTCCTCGCCTCATAGCAGATTCAACTTAGATAAGTGTAAATATCTGGACTGGAAGTCCTTTCCAATCCAGGAATTTAGGTTGGGGTGAAGCAGAGAGTCAGGGGGCATGCAGGATGACCTACACTAAATTTCCAAGTATAAGTACCTCCTCACCCTATGAATGGGTTCAATCTCTGGATTTGGCTATCTAGAATTGAGATAATATGAGATACTGGTGTTTGAACATGTAGGCTACTCTACTAGTTACCACACAACCTCCAAGACTAATGGTTCTCAAAGTCTTGTCCTGGACCAGTAAGATGACTAACCATCCTGGTTTGCCCAGGATTGTCCCAGTTTTAAGCACTAAAAGTCTCAAGTCCTGTAAAACTCCTCAGTTCCAGGCACGCTAGGGTGGTTAGTCACCCTATGGCCAGCAGAATCAGCATCAACTGGAAGTTAAAAATGCAAGTTATTGGGCACCACCCTTAGAGAGCACAAGGTGGTTAGACCAGACCAAGAGAATCAGAAACTCTGAAGGTGTGGCTTGGCAGTCTGGGTTTTTATAAGCCCTCCAGGTGTTTCTGATGCATGCTAAAATGTAAGAAACGACTGACAAGAATAAACCTTTTTGATGACTGAGAAGTTTTCTTCAGGATAATTCCCATCTGACTTTTTCTCTGAACCTCCAAATAAAATGTGCTATTGAAAGGAAGCCTGTTGCTTGTGTTTTATTTTGATTTGTACCTCCAAGGTTAGATGGAATTACTCAATCAGAGCTTTGTGTGAAATAAATCCATTAGGCAAATATTTAGTGAGCACCTACTATGTATCACTATGTATTCCACCACTGCCCTTAATATTCTTCCTTCTTAATTTTGACAGTTGCATTGTCCATAGCATTTGATACTAATTCTTAGTTAATATTAATGATGAATGTAACACTTTGGGCTGGATTTTGCAGATTTTGATTAGCTAAATATATTTTTCTATGTTGCCACTATGTACTTAGTGTATTTCCCACAGGGTTAAGACCTAAGAATAGAAAGGGAAAGTGTTGTGCTCGGTCAGTGCCTGTGTGTGCTGTGTGACCTGTGTGTGTGTGTGTGTGTGTGTGTGTGTGAATAAGAAATATTTGGTAAATTAGATCACCGCACCTTACAGCCCTCAGCTTTAACCTGAGCAGATGTAAATTGTGCCATAAATATTACAAAAGGATACAATGACACAAATTAACAGGAACCATGATATTGGAGATTTAGAACTGAAGGCCTAACAAAGCAGAGGCCAAAAAACAGATGATGTAAAGAATGTTGACTAATAAACCATACAACAAAAAAAAAGAGAAGGAATGACCTGGAGAAAGGAGGATTTCGGGATCCTGCCTGGCATTTGGAGGGATACAGCCCTATCTGCAAGGCCTCTGCCTGGGGTACAGGGTTCTTTAAATATCTTTGTCTTTTCCAAAAGGGTCACACCAAACTCCCAGGTATCTTGGCTCTACATGTGATTGTGTAAAGTCTAACTGTTCTATGAAGATCTCTGAGTGAAATTTCTAAGTTCCTGATCCAGTAGGTTTGCTCTTATTAATCCTGCCTAACAAAAGAGTAAGATAGCAAAGCACAAAGTTTTCACTTCTGTTTAATGAAAATGAATAAAGAATAGGAACGGTTCAAAGCAACATACTTAATTCTATTCAGTATTTCAATTATTGCTATTAAATTATGTTGTAAGCTAGGATGATTAGCAATACCTTAGCTCATTAACTTTGACAGTCTAACTAACAACCTTGTGCTCTCTAAGGATGGCATCTAAGTGCCCTCATCTATATGCATTAGATTCATTTATGGAGGCTTCCCTGGGGGAAAAAATAAAACTTAGAATAAAAAAAATAAACCACTAGGAAGACAATACAATAATACTTTTGAAGAATAATAAATTTTTTCCTTCAAATTCTGTCAGAATAAAGGCAAACTTACTTGGGCAGGAACTTGTAAAAATAACAGGCAAATGTTATGTGGATATTTATACAGCTTAGAAAAATGCAACAATATTGTGCTTTGTGTTGACAGAGCTCCTTCTTTGAAAGTAGCCCTAATCCCCAGATGTATGCTGTCCCTCCAGTGCAGCCCCGTGATTCTGGGTGCACGTAGGTATGTCATGGAAGGGCTGGCAAGGTAACATCCTGCATATCCTTCCAGGGCCTGAGAAAGAGTTGGACGTTCTGATAAACTGACACCCCTACTCTACTCCAAACACTATGGCTGCCTGTGCTTCACAGCCAGGTAAGAGAAGCAAGGCTGACCTCCATCATCTACTCATTTGTTGATTCATTTAATCAGAGTTCCCATATAGACTACAGTCATTCATTCACTTAGTGAGAGCTTCTTCAGCTAAGGCTACATATTGGAATCACTGGGGAGCTTTTTAAAAATTTCTGAAGCTTGGGTCCACCCTACCTCTTCTCTTTCTCCTGGATAAACTATAACATCTTTATTCATGCACAGACTTTGGTGGGGTTTTTGCTAATAGATTTGAGATACAATTCATATACCACACTATTACTCATTCAAAGTATATAATTCAATAGCTTTTAGTATAATTGATAGTATCGTACAACCAACACCACAATCAATTTTTGGCAACATTTCTATATAACCCAAAAAGAAGCCCTGACCTGAGACAATCCGCAGTTACTGATTCATACTACCTGTGTAACCTTGGAAAAGTACTTAATTCTTCAGTATTTTGATTTCCTTAACTGCTACAATGTGAATTAAATAATACATTCTTACTTGGTTTTGTGAAAAAAACAACAAAATGATACAAGTATAAAATAAAATTAAAAAAAAAAAACCCTGCATCACTCTTAGCCATCAACCCACACCCCTGACGATCCTATGCCACCCGATAAGCCTAGGTAAATGTGAATCTACTTTCTGTCTCTATAGATTTACTTATTCCTGAATATTCATCATAATAAATGAAATCATACAATATGGCCTTTTCATTCATTCTGGCTTCTTTCACTTACCATGAAGTCTTCAAGGTTCACCATATTATAGCATGAATCAGTACTTCAGTCCCTTTTATGGCCAAAATAATATTCTCATTATATAAATTATACCACCATTGTGTTTACCCATTTCATCAGTTGATAAAAATTCATATTTGTTTCCCCTTGTGGCTTATTTTGAACATTGCACACAAGTTTTTGGATAGACATGTTTTCAACTTTCTTGGGTATATACCTAGAAGTAGAATTGCTGTGTCAAATGGTAACTCTTTGTTTAACTTTTTGAAGAACTTCCAGAATGTTTTCCAAAGTGGCTATACCAATTTACATTCCCACTAATAATGTATGAGATTTCCAATTTCTACACATCCTCACCAACACTATCTATCTGTCTTTTTAATTATAGCTATTCTAGTGGGTATGAAGCGGTATCTCATGTTGGTTGTAATTAACATTTACTTTATGATTAATGATGTTGAACATCTTTTCATACACTTATTGACCACTTGTTTATTCTTTTGGAGGAATATCTTTCTGATCTTTTGTCCATTTTAACATAGTTACTTATCTTTTTATTATTAAAGTTGTATTTTTTATATATTCTAGATAAAAGTCCTTTATCAGATATGATTTACAAAATATTCTCCCACTTTGTTGGGTGTTTTTTTAAAACTTTTTGAGAGTCCTTTGAGTCACAAAAGTGTCAGTGTATGTCAAATAATTTATTGCCAAGTTCAATGTCATGAAGATTTACCCCAATGGTTTCTAAGAATTTTGTAGTTTTAGTACTTAACATTTATGTGTTTGATTCATTTGAGTTAATTTTTGTGCATGGTATGAAGTAAGGAGCCAGCTTTTCCTTTGCATGTGGATATCCAGTTGTCTCAGCCGATTTGTTGGAGAGAATATACTTTCTCCCCCATTGAATAGCCTTGTTGAAAAGGGATTGACCATAAGTGTATGGGTTTATCTCTCAATTCTATTCTATTGATATATATGTCCAACTTTATACTGGAAACACACTATTTTTATTACTATAACTTTTTAGTAAGTTTTGAAATAGGGATGTGGGAATCCTCTATTTTGTTCTTTTTCAAGACAGTTTTGGCTATTTGGGGTTCCTTGCAATTCCATATGGATTTTAGGATCAACCTGTCTACTTCTACTAAGAATTCAGCTGAGATGCTTATAGGACAGAGCTTCTTATTTAATTTGTAATTCTAAAAGATTTACTGAACAATTATTGTGAATAAGGGACTGTGTTAAGTACTAGGGATACATCACTAAATGCAACACAATGCTTAGCTTTGGGTAATTTACAGTTCAGCAGTCACTCAAGGATATTTACAATAAACCTAAGAATGATGTCAGACACAGTATTAAGCTCCAATTTAGCCCGACACATGGCTCTAATTTGGATACTGCTTAGTTCTCTCCTCAGAGTTAACAAGGGAAGATAGGAACCATGTTGGATGGAATGAACAGTAGGCATTTTACCAACAAAGACTACAAAGTTTTAAGAGAAGAAAGGATCCTGGTCAGTCATCACCTCACATAAAATACACTGCCTTTATGACCACGACTATTTATTTAGTATTTTCTGGGGACTTCAACACTGCACTAGGTATTTCAATGGATATGAAAGAGGAAAAGCAGAATGAAAAAAAGAAGGATAGCAAAAGGGAAAGGAGAGGAAATATGGAAATTAAAAAAAAACATATTTTGAGCTCCTACTATCTGTCAGACACTACACTAAGTGCATTTATATACCTCATTTTTTTTTTTTTTTTCCAGCTTTATTGAGAAATAATTTACATATAACATTGTATAATTTTAAGATGAACAATGTGACAATTTGATACACACATATGTTGTGAAATGATTACCACAATAAGGTTACTTAACATCTCCATCACCTCACATAATTACCTTTTTTTTGGTGAGGCCGTTTAAGATATTTTTAGCAACATTCAAGTATCTAATATGGTATTGTTAACCCTAGTCACCATGTGTTATATCTCATATTATTTTAAGAAAATAAGAGTTGAGCTCCTGTCCCCAAAGAGCCCAGCTACATTTAAGTTGAAAACAATCACGTAATGATACATACCATTGATTAAGCAATCATATGAGATTGTCTGCTACAGCCTGTAAGTGCGGGAGTCTAAAGAAAAAAAGCACTGGGCCAGCTGCTTTGGTTAACTAAATTCACATTCCATAAGGTGTAGATTTTCAATTAGCAGAGAAGTGGGGCTTTCAGGAAGCAGAGAGGCAAAGAAAAGCATGAGAAATCATAGAAACCATTAACTAAGAACTTATTCCAGGGCAGGCACTATCTTTAGCACTTTATATCTCATTGCATTCTCCAGCCCTATGAGGTATGTGCTATCATATTTATTCTACAGATGAGAAAACTGGGGCTAAGAAAGATAATTTGTCCAAAGTCATATAGTCCAGAAGAGATAGAGCTAAAATTGGAACACAAATATGTTAATGCTGCCAATTCGCCCCTAAGGTAGATAGAATGAAGAGGCCTCTGGGAGGTAGAGGCAAAAACAAGAACAGTAGAGCTTGTGGTTAGTTTGTTCCATGACTCTGGGTAGAACTACACAACTGCTGGCTGCTGCTATCACTGTCTCTGTGACCTGGCATTTATAGATTCTGATGGCCTCAAAATGACTCCCTAAGAGAAACATGACAGGGTTAGATTCACTCAAAAAAGCACATACCCACAGATCACATGTTTGTTTAAAAACAGGAATAAGCAACCATGGCAGGAATTCCCCAAAACACTATACCATGGGACTCGGTCCAATGTTAGAGAAGACTATTCTCCCCCACTCCTAGTTTCCAGAAAAGTGTTGCCCTAACACTCTTGATCTCTCATTTACTGTTCTGTCAGAGGAGATCTTAACTGGATGCTAAAATGAGGGAGAATAAATGAAACAGGATTGACTTGACTTCTCCCTCCTTCTTTGTGAAACAGCCTTCCCTCTAAGAGCACTTTTTGGGCCAGGATCCAGGTTCAGCATTGAAGGTTCTGCCCTTGCAGGATATATCTGTGGTTGTACACAGTGCATGCTGTAGATGGATACATCTGCCTAACCCTGGAGTTTATTCAGTTAACAAGCCTGTTTGGCCCTTACACTTAGCTATCTCTCCTGAGTTCTACTTTATTAGGAACAAAGGCAATGTTTTGTTCCACATCTGCTTTGTAATTCGATTGCTTCAGAACATAGGTATGGAATATTTATTTTCCCCCTCAAAATCTCAACTCCCATATTGCTAGGGCTCCCACACTCTGAAAGTAACTACCAAATTATAGGGCTCCCTTTCTTAAATCCACAGGTGAGGCTCTACGGCAGAAAGAACACTATTAAACACAGTCTACATGTCCTAAAAGCCCAGACTACACTACTCTCTGGGACAGCAAGCAAATATGATTAATAAGGCATTCAGCAAAAATCCTCTTTAGCCTGTGTTTTGGTGAGGCAAAATAGTATAGTATCTTAAGAGCACCAACTTTAGAGCCTGAATGCCTGGGTTTGAATCCCAGATCGTTATTATCTATGTGGCTTTGAGCAAATTATTTTACTTATCATTTCCTCAGTTTCCTCTTCTGTAAAATTAAATTAGTTGTTATGAAAATTAAATGCATTATATAGGACAGTGCTTGGCATGTAGCAAGTATTGTTTCAGTGTTTGTTAGCATTGCCAGTAGATGGATTTTCCACATGAATCTATGGAATAAGAGTTGGCCCCTGCTGCAAAGAGTGACAATCACTTATTCTGGTGGAAATTCAAAAATAAACTTCCTTCCTGACAGTATTAATGATAACAGTGAAAGTAGGAGAGCTTAGGTCAGAGAGTGATTACTACTCACCACAGAAGTATATTCAAGACTCTAATGAATGAATCATTTCATTACTCTTTCCAGATAGTAGATCCAGGCTGTTCATCCTTTACTGAGATGGAATCTAAGATCCAGGACCTATCCTCAAATCCTGTGGAGTTGGTTTCTGAGGAGAATCATTTTCAAATTAAACTGTGGTTTCAGCTAATATCCTATTATTTTCCAAAATTCTATTTTTTTTGTTTACAACGAAATAGTACATCCTTTATATTTAAGATAGCAATGAGCATTTATCCTGTGGCTACTCAGTATTCAATTTTTAACTCATACATTTCCCTTTACATATTGTAACTTTGCATTTTCCAAAAAAATTTAGAGCTTTCAAACTGTACAGCCTTTTATTAAAATTAAATCGGACATACGTGTGCATGTTTGTGCACATGTGTGTTTATCCAGCTTCCAAAATAAGTGAACTGAGTTTTATGTATCCTCTACACATTCTTACTTTTGGAAAGGGCTTTGAGATAAGGATCTTTGAAAGTTGCTTGGATGTCATCAAGTTCCTAAATAAACTTAGTAGTAGTAGTAGTAGTAGTAGTAGTAGTAGTAGTAGTAGTAGTAGTAGCAGTAATATAAAATAGCAATAATAGTAATAGCCAATAGTTCTTGAGTGCCTGCTCTATGCCAGGCCCAGTGCTATGTGCATATTTCATTTGATTCTCATAACAACCCCATGAGGTGGATGCCATTATGATCTACAACTTGACATATGTCAAAACTGAAGCATAACAAGGTTAAGCAAATTTCCCAAAGTCAGAGAGCTAGCAAGGAACATAATTGAGATTTAAACCCAGCCTCTCCGTATAATGATTTCTGTCAACAGTGTTCTTGTTTTCCATTCTAATGGAGCTTGGCTGTATGCACTCTGGCCATTTGCTAGGCACAAAAGGTTTAGGAGACAGAAAGAGTGCTCAGCTTAATTCATGTCCCTTCCAGGGACCTGCTAAGTCTCTCACCGCATCTAACAAATATGAATTGAGAATCTGCAATGTTTCAGACACTGTGCCAAGCACCCCACACAAATGTCCTTCTCTCTGCTAAATGATGTCTCTCTTGCTCTTCACAAGCTCCTTTCAAGACTTCTCTTTCAGGATGTTGAGCCTGATTAAACTCATTTAGCTCTGCTGAGCAGGCTCTCAATACTCCTCTTTACTCTGCATGTTCCCAAACAGCATAAGAGACTCTAAACACAGTAAGAACTGATCAAATGCATATGGATGGCCTGCTCATTAAATTAAAAGTATAGAAGAGTTAGATATTTATATAATTTACAAAATGATGAAATGCCCACAGGTCCTTTTCAGGAGCACACCTCAAGCAGATGAACTGTCTAGCTTCCTTAGGGTAGACACAATATAGAAGGAGGGCACAGGAATTGATGAGGTACAAATGCACTGGCTACCACCTGACCAGAAGTGAGTGTTTCTGAACATTACAGTTCACCAACTACCAAAACAGTGAGAAAGGGGTCTGAGGCCATGCACAAGTACAACCCTTAGGCTCCCGACACCTCCAAAAGACAAAGGCACAATGTCAACTCTTGAGATACCTCCTTTCACCAGTATATAATGCCAACAATTTCTCTGTTTCTAAGAATTGTTCCTAAGTGAGCTCCATAAAGAAAGTCCCACAGTGGGGTTCATCTTTTACACTGTGAATCCAGTACTTTCTCAGGCATAAGTCCCTGGAACCCAAGGTTGTTAAGGACTATTTCTGACTCATTGCATTTAAACTGCCTTCTCCTAGCTAACTGTCTATGAGGGGACAGCCATCAGATCTAGAGTCTCGTTCTGACAACTCCCACTGTGTTCATCTCTACAAGAATGGCTGCATACTAAGCAGCAGGATCCAATACTTTTTAGATCATTGAAGTTATTTTTACAACATAACACTCAATCAATGGACATCAATGGACTCTCTGACCAAAAACAGTAACTTGGCGGTCTGTCCACATGTCTCCTTGTGTATACTGTTATCAGGTTAACAGTATTGTCCTTAGACCCAGGCAAGAGGCCCTAACCTAAGGGCCACATTTTAGACAACCCCACTCTGGCTCTTCTCTGGATGCACTTCTCTCCACAAAGTGAAGAATCTATGGGCCAAAGGGACATGCCCACTTAGAGTACTGACTCTCAACTTCTAGACCAGAGTCCAGGTAATTAGACCCACAGTTCTCTGTCAAAACAGACTGTTCCGAAGGCTCTTGCAGGCCTCTTCCCCACGACTATCCTCCAAAGGGCAGATAGCACTACTGTTGTGCACACTCCTTGCCTGTTGGGTGAGCTAGGGCTAGTTGTTTGGGATGTGAGAGTACTGCAAGGAGATTGGGCATATAGTCTGGCATGTCCATGTGCATGTGCATGAAGCCTCTGATGGAACAAAAAAGAAGCTGGGGAAGGAGAGAGTGAATATTATAAAAATGAGGGGACAGGAGTGTGCAAGCTATAAGCCATAACCCTGCATTTGTAACTTTGCCCTGTACCCTATACATATTAGAAGCAAGACTGAATGTTGCTGCTGCTTTGTTCTTATGAATTACATGGAAATGGCAGAGAAGTGGTAGCCCTCATCCCCTACCCTCCAGAGAGCATGTAGCTCTCTAATTAGAATATGCTTTTTGGGTAAGAGAGAGTAATATATATCAGAATAGACCTAATTTCAACATTCTCTCCTAAGTTAAATATGTGTCAGTCCATATGTTCCACTTTGGAGCTCAGTAAAGGATTCCACATCCACAGTTAGTTCCCTATGTAAGCCCTGTTCCCAGTATCTCTCTTCCATGACTGTCACCGGGCAGATCTGCTTTAGGGATAAACTCTAAGCCCCTCTCAATAGGATAGCATCAGGTAGCCCAAGTGTCCTCATGACTGTCTTAACCCTTGAAAGGTGCCCTTTCTCCTTCACACACAGTTCAAACACTTCCCTGTCCTTCATTCAACACTTGGTTCCCCCCAGGAGAACATTATCATTTACGAGCTCCAGATCCCAACTACCCTGGTGCTCACCCTCCTTGGGGAATGTGATTAGTGCTCAACATTGACTATTAACTTTCACAGGGTTGTTGATCTTTCCTAGGGTAAATCTTTAAGCATAAAACTTCTTTAATGCCGAACTCTTAAAGTAGATCAGAGAAAATTTAAACCTCTAAAAAGCTGATGGTCTCCAGTAAAACAAGACCCCCTCCAAGAGTCTGAGCATTGCTAATATTGCCTGCAGAAGCTTATTCAGCTTCAGATACATTTGAAATGGTGATTGTTTCACCATGAGTAGCTACTGTATGTCCCATGTACTACACTCCTGAATAATAAGAAAATCATTCACCCATTTCTATGCTAAAAAAATTGACTTATCTGTGAGCAGTCTGGCCAGCCAGAAGCCTCAGGAATCCAGAGAGAACTGGTAGTTTGCTGATTGGCATTTCATCTAAGTACTAAAGACATCTACTGAAGGGAAAATGCTGGACTATACTTCTATTGGCAGTCTGGTGAAAGTCTCTCAAGGTTGAAGCTTGTACAGAGCTATGCCCTGCCCCCTTGCTTTCTGTCCTTTGGGCAGTGACTTACCAAACTTGGCCTTTTGGGACACAGTCCTGGAATTTCTAGTGCAGGGCTGGCCACCTCAAGATAAGCCCTGTTTACACAGGCAAGGGTGAGAAAAAAAATCCCTTCATTAGTGAGGTGGTCATGACTCCAAGCTCATTTCCCAAACTTCCATCTCTTCTCCCACTCTGTCTCCCTAAATATGAACAGAAGATAAATTAGGACAAATTTACTTCTGATTTTGCCATCTCTTAGCATCTAAAATGAGTATCCAAACTTGACCCTTCAGCACTACCTCTTGTTTGATCTCTTTGTAAAAGTTCACCAAGCCCAGATTCCCTTTTCCATGTAAAGTATGCTCATCACCATCACTTCCTAATAATCCACACCCATTCTCATATGTGGCTTCTTAGACGATAAGAAACAATAGCGAATGTGTACAACAATCAGTTATGAACAGGGGAGAAATAAATTAATACTCTTTCTCCAAGCATCACACCTGGAATTTAACAGGGACCTTCAATATCTTTAGAGGAAAAAAAGTAATTAGTTAAACATTTACCTAAAGCATCTATAGCTATGGCATCTGATATTATAGCCACTAGATGCTAGCTAGGCCCATTTTTAAATTAAAATTAAATATAAAATTAAATTAAATTAAATTAAATTAAATTAAAATCAGTTTTTAAGTGCTAAATAGCTACCTGTGGCTAGTGGCTACACTTTTGGATGGTGTACATATGAAACATTCCCATCCTTGCAGAAATGTCTATTGGGCAGGATTGCTCTGAATGATAAATAAAGATGGGTGTTTCAGGGATTGTGTCATGAGAGTAAGGCTGGTAGTAGAGATGTAAGGAGCAAAAGGATCATTTTGAATCCTTTGTGAGATACTTTTTTGCCTGAAAAAAATACTTTCTCATGCTGCTGCCCCAAAAGACTTAGTCTTTCCAAAATGTCATTTTATGCCCCACCAAACTATAAGAATAAATGGAGAAAGTGACATACAGCTGCCTCATCTCTGCGTTTAGAAATAGAGCAACCTTCAACTAAGTTCCTACCTTAAGGATATAAAAATTATAAACCCATTAACTTGTCCCTGTATTGTAGGTTACTAAAACCACGAAAAACAGTCTTTAGCAAAGTCTAAACAGAAAACTAGAAATTCTGAAGATTCTATGGCATTTGGGGACCACCATGCTCACTAAAATCACAGTTAAACTATCTAACATCAAACCTATCACCTGGTGATTGGAGAGGACCCTTTCCTCTATTGCAGACTTGGAGATAGTCACTAGACTCTATTTACTAAAGTCTGAAAGTAGCTACATGCATTAAAGAAATATTTCCAACCATGAGGATTGAAATAAATAGGGTGTTCTGCTCAACCTTTGGTTAATTAACTAGAAAATTAAGGTCAGTACGATACCCCATAGAGGATAATCAAAGTTTTGAGGTAAGCAGAGCACAGTCAAAAAGTAAACATTATCTCAAGATTCAACCATTTCTATAACTAATTTAGGAGCCTTTTCCCAATCTCCAAATTTACATTCTTTCTATTAGTATTAGTGAGAGAGCAAACCATAATAATGGTAACTACTAAAACTTATTGAGTGATAACTGTGTTTCAGACACTATTCTAAATATGTAGTATCTTTTAATTCATTTAATTTTTATAAAAATCCAGTGATCTAAACACTATTATTACCTTATTTTATAGATGAGAGAAATAAAACCTGTCTAAGAACACATAAGCAGAATACGACAGCTTAGATTTGAGCCTAGGTGATCTAGTGTCAGAACCTGTGCTCTAAGCTATTATACTACACTGCTCTGTAACTGTGGGTGGCAATAAGTGAGTCATAGAAGCTCCTTGAAGGCTGACCTTATCTCCAACTAGCACAGAACATGGCAAACAGTAGATTTTCACTAGATGTTTGGCAAATGAATAATAGCTAAAATCTATGAAGCACTTCCTATCTCATTCAATCCTCAAATGAATCCTATTGCTGTTATAATAATATCCAGTTTTTCACTCAGTTTCTACAGGTGAGGGAAATGAGACACAAAGAGAATAAGTCACTTGTCCAAGATGACAGAGCTAGAGAATGATGGAGAAAGAATTTGAGTCCAAATCTGGAGTCCACTCTTGAATGAATGAATGAGCTCTAGTAGAATGTATAGTCTGCTCTGTCTCACTCTTAATAATGCGCTGTGTCAAGTGTGAGCTGTAGCTTGCCTCAGCACAAGTCTTACCTCATCAAGGTGACTGTGAGCTTCTTGAAGAAGGAACCATGCCCGACTACTCTTTTCTCAAGCTCTTAACCCAATGCTGAGCAAGAAAACAGTGTTCAGTAAATACCTGCTAATTGATCAAGCTGAGGAGCTTTTCCAGTATAAAGCCTGTTGACTGATTTCCTGTCTTCCCATCTGTCCTTAAGCAGTATTTATGGCATTGGATTGACAGCCTAAGGAGCCTTATCTCCCGGGATGGAGTGGTGAGAGTGGCTTACTCCAGTAGGGAAAATTATTTTATTATTTATACTGTTTAAAGTTGCCAAGGCTTCAAATTAATAAAAATAAGACTTACTTCAAGTTGGTTTTACTATTGCTTTGTAAATTTTCTACAATGTACTCCTTTATTTTCTACATCTAGACAGATCATTCCCACTGTCTTCTTCCCAATCACAGTGTGCCATTGTGGCTTCCCAGAAAGAGTTTAGAGGAACAGAGTTGTAATTATTCCAATCAAGCACTAGACTTAGAGACCAAAGGCTAGGATTAGAGTCTCAGTTCAATGACTAACTGCCCTTGAACAAATCACTAGACTTCTTAATATTCCAATCTGTAAAATGGAGGTACCATTGTATGCTCACACTACTGATCAAAAGAGCAGAATAAATTGATGCTACAAATATGCTACATAAAGTAAAGGGATAGTTACTTAATTACTTTTGTTCTCTACCAAACTAGTGGTCACTTATATTATGCTGACTTACTCATTAGCCTTCCTTTTGCAATTCAAAGAAATACTTGGATTTTTTTTTTAAAGAATAAAAGCTTTTACTAAAGCCAATCCTTGGCTCAAGCTGATTTATCTTGAGTAAGAAACACAGAGCCATTTATGGACAAGATTACCAAATATCAGTGCAATATCATAGCCACATCTCCCCATTGTAGCTAAAGAGACTCATCACCACAATGACTTTGGGCCAGAAGGCAGACTTAAAAGAGTGTGAAGTAGAGTGTGGAGAAGGACATGTGAAGTAGAGTGTGAAGGAAATTCTGCTTAGCCAGAGATCCCATGGCTTCTCTCAATCATCACTGCCCAGCATGCGGCAGTCAGAATCAAATCAGCTTTTTTTTTTTTTTTTTTTTTAATAATAATAGCAACAGCAATAGTTTCAAAAGAAATGAAGTGCGGTAGGGTGTGGTTTCCCTGGAGATTCCTTCACTAACAGAATTGGTGAAAACACCTTGGTCATGTTCATGTACATCTTCCACTACAGATGATAGGACTGCTCTGTTGAAGTTAATTCCAAAGAAATAAGCCCAATATACTATCATATGAGATAATATTTCCAAGGGTTACCATCACTGGCTAATGCAGAAATGCATAAAAAGACCTTTGCTTTTGATAAAAAGTAGTCAATCTATTTCAATTTCATTAAAATTTCATTTCAATAGAAACTGATGTCTTAGATTTTAATCTGGCTCTACAAATGGGTGAGGATTCATCAGAGAGCTTTATTTCTCCCTCACATATCATAAATGACTACCTCAGAGTAAGGCTCCAGGCAGACTGGACACCACCAGTAACAATAACAATTAATAGAATATTCAGGCTAAAAGGATCTTTGAATTCATCAAGTCCAATCTTGGCAAATTACATAAGAGAAAAATGAGGCCCAGAGAGTTTAACTGATGAATCCAAAGTCAGTAACAGAAGGGACCCAAAGCCGGTCTTCTAATGGTCAAGCAAATGTTATTTTACAAAAACGTATGGCTTCATTATTTCTTCTGAATTCTCTGGTAAAGCTACCACCTTGATTGGTCAAACAGATAATTCTACACCCCTTCTCACTTCACCACATTCTCATATAGACAATTTTTAATTACATGTTTAAAAGTAATTAAAAACCTGTATTTCCCTCTCAGATAAGGTTTTCATTAGTACCAAATATATTCTGAATTTATCACACCAGTAAAAATTACAAATTCATATTATTATTCATTTAAATGGATTATAATTTAGAAGGCAAATCTGCTGTCTATAAAAAGATACTAAGATTATTCATTTTTCATTATTTGAATGGTCCCTGAGAGCATATCAATAACTTACGGTGCTAGGAATTGAGGATTCACTGTATTTTACAGATCACCTGTTGTATGTAAGATGAGGTGTTTTGTTTCAATATTCCTTTTGGTTACATACAGTTAATGTTTCTTTGAAGCTGTATTTGATACAATAAGACAGTGTCACTTGTAGAGATTTTTAGCTGTATAAAGTCCCATACTCACATCACTTTATTCCTAACTGTTTCTTGGGAACCCAACCCTGCACTACCTCTGTGAAAGAGAGGATATATTTATATTTGACAGTGGATAAAAATGTAATTTCATTCATATAGACTAAGAGTTGAGCCTATTTAGAATTCTATCAGAGTCTCTAGAGGGTTTTTTTTTCAAGCTATAGATTCCCCAAAAGGGAATCTAATATGCCTTCTATGTGTGAGTACTCCTGCAGGGTGATGATCACTGCGTTCCAAGAGTCTAATTACCCACTAAAATAGTATGGAGGCAGAAAATAAGGTTGAGCACTATCAAATATAATACCTTATATTTTTCAAACCATTTTTAATGTTTCCAAACCATTTATTGAGTATTTATATGTCAGATATGACTCTACAGTAGTTTACATGTTTTTTTAATTCACTATATCCCAGGTATACCTTATGAGGTAGGTGTTGCTATTTTCATTTTACTGATGAAAAAACTGAGGCAGAGAGAATCGAGAAGTGAAATCATCTGCCTAAGGTCACAAAGTTGGTAACTGGCTAAGTCAGAATTGAACCAAGGTGGGCTGAAATCAAAGGTCCTTCTTGATTCTGTCTTCACCCCTGTGGTACTAATCTCCCCAAAGGAAGCTTGAGTCGTCTTTTTGGTGTTTAGCTTTCCAGAATTCATTCCATGCTTTTATATACACATACCCTTGGGAAATAAATATTTTTTATTTATTCTTTCTTTTTTGTCTACATAAACCATACCATCTGGTATTCTTTCTTTTACTACCTCTCGAAGAAAGGTAAGCCAAGCACTATTTTAAAATGACTCAGTTACTTACCTGGCAGAGTAAATACCACATTAATGAAGGTGATTTTCCCAGGGTGAGGCTCATGCATTGCATTCCAGGTGAGCTGACCTCTGCAATTTCCCCAAATTTGGAAAACTTGATTACATAATTTGTGGCACTGGAGGACTACATTCATACTCTCCCTTGTTAAAAAATTGATTCAAAAACTTGAATTTGATGTCAGCTTTCTCCCATGGAGTATGTTGAGACCCTTAAGAATTTGCAGTTCCACAATTTACAGATCTGTACTAAACCCAAAGCTAGAAAACACAACTCTAGACCAGTAATTCTTCTCAACCATGGCTGCACAGTAGAATCACCTGTGGAGTTTTTAATAAGAACTTATGTCCAAGCACAACTCTACACAAACTGAGCCAGAACCACAAGAGATAGAGCCCAGCATATTTCTTAAAGGGTCCCCAGGTAACCCTCATATGCAGCCAAAGCTGAAAACTGCTAGTCGAGAGCATGGTTGGCAAACTATGGCCCTTAGGCCAAATCCAACTGGCCACCTGTTTTCCTACTACCCACAAGTGAAGAATGCTTTTTTAAAAAATATTTTAAATGATTGGAAAAATATCAAAAGAACAATTATATTTCATAACATTAAATACATACAATTCAAATCTGTATCCATAAATAAAATTTTATTGGAACACAGCCATGCCCATTAATTTATGTATTATCTATGGTTGTTTTTGCATTATTAATATATAGATGAGAAACTGCAACAGAGACTCTGTGGCTTGTAAAGCTGAAAATACTATCTGGCCCTTTACAGAAAAAAATAATACTGACTCTTGGTTTGGCCCTCACCTTTCTAAGAAAGCCACCTTCACAGAGCCTGTAATCTTAAAAGGAACAGGTATACCTCTGTCTAATTGAGAGGTTCTAAATTTGGGTCATGACCTTCCTTAGGATCACTCTATGAATGAAATTGTAACAAAATTTTGAATTAATTTGCATTTTTCTGGACAAAAGATCTATAGCAGAAACAATTTCTTCAAAAATTTCCCTAGATAATTGGTAAGCCTAACAGCATAGGTAGAAGACAAAAATTAGTCATGGGTGGGTTGAAAATGAGCAGCAACTGGGGTGAAATATTAAAGTTGCACAAGATTCAAGTTATTAATGTCTGCTAATTGGAAATAGAAACACCTCAAAGCCTAGACATTAGCCTAAATGTCACTAAATTTCCTCACCTGGGCAAAGGACATGACCAATTCCAATTGCAGAAGTGTTATGAGGACAAGGTAGGTCGGATTGTGGGTGGTAAAATTCTTAGAAAAAGAATAAAGCATGATCATTAATTATTTCTGTTTAATAGTTAATTTCCTTTAATTAAAAAAAGCTTATCAGATCAAGGGATAAAAGTAAGAAGAGGGAAAATAGAATATCCAGAGGAGTTCTAGGAAATAATTGATTTGGACTATGGCCTTAGACTGTGAATTGGATTTTTCAAATATTTGGAAAGTTGTTTAAGAAATACACAGACATCATTGGTCTAGGACCCCATTCAAATTGTTTCTGAAATTTCCCAAAGGTTTTAACAGCAAAAGTTTCTCTCAGGCCCTCATCAATAGCAGTGGGGAAGGGTAAAATGACCATGTTCTCCTTCAAATCTCTTTCACAAATAGCTTGGAAAACATTCTACTCCCTACTCACCAAAAATGCAAGCAAATAAAAAAAAAACAGAAAAGAGCCTCCATCTCAGAAAGGATTGCACATTGATTTCAGGTAAAAGCATTCTAAAGCTGTTGGCATGTTCAATTTTTTTTCCAAAATGTTCTCTGTATTCATATTGTTTAATAGAGCTAATTCTTACCTCATAGAGAGTTAAGTGTTTGGGGAAAGACTTGTGAAAGTCAGTTCTTAAGACTTACCACGTCAGGGTGCTTCTTATACAAAAAATACTTTCATGGGCATGTGACACAATGTTGTTGCTGTATTTAGCCCCATCCACTGGAACTGTGCCCCCCTCTCCTGGTCATAATTCAAGAGTCATGACAACTCCAGTTCAAGGAAAAGGAAGAGCTGCTGGGCTATTCTCCCTACACATATGACTATGGGATACTTACATTAATGTTTCAGGTTCCTTGACCCCATTGTAACTCTCAGATACAATTTACCTAAGGGAACTCTCAGCTTCAGTTAAACTATCTTTCTCTGAGTAGCACACTCATGCCCATAAATAAATCCCTAATGAAAATCTGGCTCAAGTAAAATTTTTAAAAAGCTCACGCCTTAGGTTCCTGGAAAATTTATGGTATGTGTGTGCTAAATTTTGTTATTGCTGAAGACAAGCAAAATCAGCACATGGCTCATTAAGAAAAACCAAATGGTATAGATGTTAGCATTTCGATTGTAGGCAGGTTTTCAGATTTCACAGAATGGCCTATTTTAAATCAGATATATGCAATACAAGATGAATTTACAAGGTGTCTCCTTTAATTGGATCACCCCCTTCTTGCTCTATACCTGCAGAAGGGAACAATTAAGTATCGAGGCTACATTTCACAAGTGGTTTTCAGGCGACCTGGTTACTTTATAGTTATAACTCAAATATCCGGTCATTGAGGGGAAATCTAAGAGCAAGGAGCTTTTCTGAAGCCCACACCATTTTCTATTTTGATCCACTGCAAATGTTCTCTCCCCAAGGCACAGGAAGGACGCATGGAGCACATCTTGGCTAAAACATATGGTGCTGAAACAGCAAGCTGATAAGTCTTTAGCATTACTTGATAGTGCTAAGAGATCAGTTATTGTCACATAAATATTAAAAAGCTCTGCCAGTACTCTGTTGAAATGAGAGTATATTTAACTATGATAACTACCTCCCTGTTAATAGCAACCTAATTTGCCTTAGAAACAAAATGTCACCCCATCAAGTGAAGCTCAATTAAATGCTCAGTTGGTCCAAGGTTGTGTTGCTGCTATTGATGCTGCTGCCTCCATCTGTCATAAAAGCCAAAATATGAAATAAGTACCTATTATTTTCCTTTGGGACCATGATTCTTCCATCCTGAAGGTAACAGGAACTTTGTGGAGACTGCCCGCTGTGGATTTTTGTCTAGGAAACTAGATCTCCTAAATCTTATGAAAACATTGAACATTGCCCTGTAATCTCTTTAGCTCTTGAGGTTCCAGAAGTTTCTCTGTAGCAGATTCCAGCAATTAATCCACCAGCAAGCACTGACTGAGTGCAACCTCATAATTAGTTCAAACTCCTACTCCTCAAAGCCCAGCCTTGTCCTAGGCAGGATCAGGGAAGGTAATGAAGAAAAAAATAATTGTCTAGGAGGTTGAAAATTCTAAGATTTGGATGTTTATCTAATCTCTTATGATTCCAAGAGAATCGTGTGGTCTGGAGAGCTCAGGTACAGAATTTCTCAGTCAGGACACTGGCAAATACCCTCCTACTTCTCCAAAGCTAAAATGGCAAGGAATTCCCTAAGAACTGGAACTGTGTGCACTTCCCCTGATTTTGTTGTAATTCAGTTACAGTGCCCTCATAAGCTACAAAGAGAATAAGTTCCACTTATTAAATCAAGAAGAAAAATATTTTAATTATTTGAGAGTGTGTGCAATTGTGCACAGGTAGGAAGGCATTCAAAGCATAAAGAGATACTTAACCAAAGAAAAATAAATTCCAATATACACAGTTGTAGAAAGGGTATTTATATGCTAAAATCACAACCTTTGGCTATACATGAGAAAGAAGCTCTTCCTCTGTGAAGTAGAAAGAGCAAAATAGAAAAAACGGAATGTATAATGGTTGAGAGCATGTGTGTTGGAGCTGGACTGCCCGGGTTCAATTTCTGGCTCTGCTACTTACTCAAACAAATCATTTAGGCTTCCTGGGCCTCCTTTTCTTCATCAAAAAAAAAATCTGAGAACAGACTCCACAAGCACCACCGAGCAGATCGGACTCACTTGCTCTTGTGCCTCGCTCCACTTCCTCGGCAACCATGTCTGACAAACCCGATATGGCTGAGATTGAGAAATTCAATTAGTCGAAGTTAAAGAGGACATAAATACAGGAAAAAAAATCCACTGCCTTCAAAAGAAACAATTGAGCAAGAGAAGCAAGCAGGAGAATTGTAATATGAAGCACACACTGCCGATATGCACTGTACATCCCACAAGTACTGCCTTCTTGTTTTATTTATTTTAGCTGTTTAACTTTGTAAGATACAAAGATATTGGATCAAGTTTAAATGACTGTGCTGTTCCCTTTTCACATCCAAGAACTACTGACAATGAAGGCCGCACCTGCCTCTCCCACCTGCCTGTCTGGCTGGCAGAGAAGGAAAAGAACTTGCATGTTGGTGAAGGCAAAAGCTGGGCTGAATGACAGTGAAATCTAGAGTGAAAAGCAAGCTTATCCAAGGTGTCCTGCAAGCTGTAAAATGCAGTTTAATCATAGTGTGTGTATGTGTTTTGTGTGTGCGTGCGCGTGAGCATGTGTGCGTGTGTGTGTATAGATAGATAGATAGATAGATAGATAGATAGATAGATAGATAGATAGATAGATGATAGATAGATAGATAGATGATAGATAGATAGATAGATAGATAGATAGATAGATGATAGATAGTTGTTATCCAAATGGTTTTAATTATCGGAATGCCCAATTTTTAATACGCAAATAAACTTTTAAAACCTGAAAAATTAGAATAATAGTAGTTCATGTGTTTGTTATGAGGATTAATAAATTTTTAAAATTTCAATCCAATTTAAATTTAAAATAAAATATGTTTCAGTCTTCAACTCTAAAATTTACCTTTATTTCTAATTAATTTTCATAGAGCAGCAGCTCCCACCACTTCTCTGGGCAGAAAAGTACAAAGACTTACAAAGCAAACAGTTAGTTTTGTGGGCATGTCGGGTACTGCAAGGAAGGCTGAGGGTGAGTACTTTGAAAAGACAAACCTTTACCTCCATATTCAATGGGCTATGCAGTGCATCTGATGATCAGTATCAAATGTTACTGCATAGACCTACCCCATTGCTTTGGCTAGGAATGCAGCTTTACAAGAAGCTTTCCCAAGGAGTAGGTGTCCCTGGGCTGGCAAAATTACAGAAAGATTATTCATTTCGAGAAATGTTATAAATTGTTTTGACACCTGCCTCTGCTGTCTGCACTTTTTGGTGTAAAGATATGATTGGCTAGGACCAGAGCATTGCCCACGATGAGATGATTAGAAGAAGCTGTACCTTGGTGAAACTGCTCTCTCAGCTCTTCCCAACAGCCCCTCTACATCAAGAACATTTTTCTCTCTGTCCCCACTCTTTTTTTATGAGAAAAAAATGTATTTTCTTTATATCTTCATCCCAGCTGGTGTTTATTCTCTTTTCCTTTCCCTTCCCCCTCACTCCACTTAGGGTAAAAATGAAAGAAAATGATGTTCCCAAGCAGTTAAAATAATGCTTTGTCCTGTGGTAGGGTCAGCAATTTGGGTAGGGGTCGGGGGAAGAATTCAGTGAAACCACAGGAGTGAGTAATAGCCATTGGACTGAATGCAACCTCCCAGTCCCTTCCACCTGCATTTGCTTTGTGTTTCTATATTTTATCTCACTTTGGTTACAAATCCTCAGAGGTCAGGGATGTGGTTCCCTTTACATTGTGACCAGCTTCTACCATAATCATAGCAATAAGTGTTAACATTTGCTGAGTGCCAACTATATGCCAGGCAGAGATAAACATATCTCCATTACATCCTTCAAACTCCATATCAGCCCTATAGGTTTGGTACTCATGATCCGTCCTTGACAGATGCAGAAACTGAGTCAGAGAGATGACTGAGCTGTCTAAGGTCACAGAGTGAGTGGGAGGAGGAGTCTCCAAAGCCTGTATGGATAACCACACCTCAGAACGATGGTTTAGTTGTCCTTAGGCTATGTTTGAGCTCATTATGAGTGCAAGTCTTCAGAGGGCAAGCTGCAGCTACTCTTCTGCTAGTAATGAGCTTATTGGAGGCTCCCAAACCACATAAAACAATCTTTCTCATGCCTAAGAATAGCAGTTATTTTTAGAGCTTTTTAATGGGTTTAGAAAAGGCCATTAATTCTGTTACTCTCCTGCTGTGTGCCTGAAAATGAGAGGTGAACTATGAGGCTGATTGGATGGTTCTGAGAATAACAACCCCTTTGTACAGGAGTATTCTTAAATTCCTTTTGAACACAAAGGGAAAAAATAAGTGAAATCATGAAGCCATTTTTTTAAAAATGGGGAGAGTAAATTTAGTGCTCAAGAGTGAAGAACTCAACAGGATGATCTGGAGCAGACCATTGTGTTTCACATCTCAGACTCTGCCAATCTTCTCCGTAAATACCCAGGCTATTCCAGGCATGCTTCCTCTCTGGCACAGATGCCACCAGTCTTGGAACGTCTTAGGGCTAGAGATGTAATCGGCAAACGAGGCAAAATACCATGTGTTGACACCATTGAACATTCATCTAGGGCTTTATAGTTTGCAAAGTGCCATGGCCTACGTGAGATCATTTTTTCACTTTAAGTTTGTGGCCAATTAGTGCCACCCTCATTTTCCACAACAGGATCACAAGACTCCAAACAGTGACTGGACATGCCCTAGCTCCCACAGCTACTGAAGTAAGAGAATTGGGATTAGAAACCAGGTCAGATGACTCCAAACTCTGCATTTTCTGATAATGTGATTTAAGAACTAGGAATTTAATTTCTGTTAAGGTGCACCACAGTATTCCTAGATACCAAGGTACATCTCAATTCCAATGTAGATGTTAAGTGCCTGGCACCCACCCTATAGGCTCCCTGAGAAGGCACACTTATTGGGTGTGGTTAGTACATTACTGAGACATGTATCACCCAGCTAAATCTCTTTCAATCTCTGGTTCCAGCCTTCCTCTTCTCTGAAGTCCTAGAGAATACAAATACAGAGTGTCTAACTCTGTGCAGTATTGCACATATATACTCAATTTGATTTAGTAGTTACACTCCATCTTACCAAGTTTAATGTCATTTCACATGTGATTCCTGCCTCTCTAGACAAATTGAAAGCTCTTGTGTGTTTTGCTACTGTGCCCAGGACTGTAACACCACATGAATGACTGTTAACACATGTGTTTTTCTTAGTAAATAAACATGTGTATGTTCACATTACAGTTAATAAGGAGGTTAGCTGTAGACCCCCAACAAATCCAGAACAAAGCAGAAAATCAATAATTATGACATTGAAAATCATTACTGTTTACTGAGTATCTACTTACTATATACCAGGCATTAGGCTAGGAACTTTCTGTACATTATCTCGTTTAATTGCCTAACAACAATTTTATAAGATTGATATTGTTATCATTTCTAATCAGCAGCAGAAACTAAAGCTTAAAGCAGTTGTCCTCAAACTTTATGATCTCAAGACCACTTTACACTCATAAAAATCAAGGAGGAATCCAATGAGCTTTTTTTTTTTATGAAGAGAATATGTAGCTCAATATTTAGCATTTTAGAAATTGAAACTGAAAATGTTAAAACCCAAGCACACATCTCATTAGCCATCAAAGTGATGACATTGTCACTCATCATGGAGCCCCTGGAAAACTTCAATGTAAATTAGTGAGAGCATAGAAGTAAAACAGAGAAATTGCATCTTAGTATTATTACGAAAATAGTTCTATCTTTATGGACCTCCTTGTATCCTCGGACCACTGAAAACTATTGGCCTAGAGGATTGAATAAGAGTTCAAGATTACTAAAAACATGATCAGATTTGAAGCACAGAAGTCTGAGTCCAGGGGCCCTGCTTTTAATTACTGGATTATATTGTGTCCCTAAAAGAGATTTTTTTTGGTTTGCTGTCAAGTTAGGAAGAAAGGGGAGTAGCTACATTCTATAGGAAGCAATAATCATGGTAGAAATAGGTATAAATGTTAGAAACACTCAGTAACATGCTACCTACATTCTTTGCTTTGCTGAGGGGGGTGGTGGCTGATTGTCCAGGGTTCTTGGGCTTCCCTTTTCAGTCTACCCTGAGGACAGAGCAAGCATCTTCTCTTGAGCCTTGACATCCCTCCCTCTTCTCTACAGCCTCCTCCCTCCTTCCCATGAAGTAGTGAAGAGAGGAGGCTCTACTAGTTACTGGTTGTGTGACCCTGGACAAGTGACTTAACCTCCCACGGTCTCAGTTTTCTCACCTATAAAACAGATATAAAAATAATACCTATTTTACAGCCATGATTGTGAGGACTAGATAAGATAATGTGTGTAAAGCTTTTAGTATAGAGATAGCCATGTAATTAATAAATTATCTAAAAAGAAATTAAAAAAGAGGAAGCAGATACTACTAATAACTTGTGGAGCATTTACCCTATGTGATGCAGTGTACTAAAGCTTTATAAATATAACTCAATCTTTGCAACAAACTTTGAGATTGAGATCATTTTCCCAATGGAAAAACCGGAACAGAGAGGTTAGGTAGCATGGCCAAAGTCACAGAACTCATAAGTGATGGAACTAGAACTCAAATCCAGGCTGTCTCATTCCAGGACCTGAGCTTGGAACCACAGAGCTCTCATCAAACAAAAGTCAGAGCTGTTATACCTATTGGAATCAGAAAACCAACATTTATCACAAAGGGTCAAGGAGATGAGGATTTGCAGTGCTCATAGATGGGACAAACACCATGGTTGCCTATGGATGGCAGGATTAGAATAGGAGGCACAATGTCCTACTTATCATCACATATTTGTTTCAAAGCCTGGGAAACTCATGCATGAACTCTTTGCACTGAATAAATGGAAAGCCCTTGCTTCATTCAAGTCCTCTCCATCGACTGATGAAATGACCAATGGACTGAACCACAAGCACCTAGCTGATTCTGAGGCAGTCTTGAGGAAACCAGAGCCCCTCATCGGTGATTTGCAGATAAATTAGTGGTTAATGGGTCGCTTATTTTCTTATCATTTTGAAGTGACACAATACAAAGAAATACACAAGACACATTTCATTGTAACCAGGCAGTCCAGGCAGCTATCAGATTTATGCTTTGCCTTCATAGTTATCCCTCCTCCAGAAACATTAGTGACATTCACAAGGACCCCTTTACTAACTGCCTCAGTGACATCAAATCAAGTAATGGGGTGAAAAAGAGAATGTATATGGTGGGGTAAGGGTTAAGGAGTGGACCCATGGAGTATGAATCAAAACACATTACAATATCTCTGACACTGGTGTCAGAAGGCACAATTTGTACTTAGTGTAGTCTGAAGCAAAGGCTTTAATAAAATAATAACTCACATTTATTGAATATAGTGAATGTGCCAAGCATATACTATATATGTATTAACTCATTTAGTCCTTACAACAGCATTGTGACAAAGGTGCAATTTTTCTCCCCATTCTGCAGATGAAAAATGAAGACAGTGACCCTTAAGTGATTTTACCAAGGTGAAAGAACTAGTAAATGGGAAAGCTGGGACTTGAACCAGTATTTTGACTCCAGAATCACATTCATATGTTCTACTGTCTCTCTTGACAGAGGAAATGGTGAGAAATATTCTAATTCCACATGATGGATCTTGTTTTATGAGTCATTCATTTATTCAGCAAACCATTGCTGAGCACCTAATGTGTGGCAGGAATTATGCCAACACTGAAGAGCCTGAAGGTCAGGGGGAAAAGTCCCTGCCCTATAAAACTTCCAGTCTAATGTAGGAGACAGATATTCTTCCAAAAATCATGCCAGTAAGAGTAAAATCACAATGGTGACAGGTGACACCAAAGGAAACTATATGGTTCTCTGAAAACATGTAATAGGGAACTGTAACCTTGAAGGAGGGGGTGGTGTACCACTGGAAATGCTGAATAAGTGAAAATTGAGTTGCAATCTCAAGAGGTGGGGGAAGAGCATTCCAGACAGAAGGAACAGCATGTGAAAACTTTTTTTCTCCTTTTTCTCCCAAGCTTCTTTGATAGCTGCACTGGGCTCGTTCTCTGGCCTCACTTTGAGTTAGATGGTTCGCTTTATCATGGTAAGACAAACATGAAAAACCTAAAAATAATGGCTTCCTTTAAAAAAAAACAGCCCGATTACATAAAAAGATTTCAAACTCATGGCTCACCATTTTTTCTCTTTTCTCTAAATGCTCAAAGATGAACAGGGGTTTCAATGAAGACGAATTGTTCCAGTTGCAGCTTAATTTGCCCTCTTCTTATGAACTGGTTCCGAAATTTCCCCCATGACAAAAGAAGAAAGGTGAGTCAGAATAAAAAGGTAGAGGCTCTGAGGAATGGTAGGGGGTAAGAAGGAAGCTCATGAGAGATGCTTTCTGCTGGACTGCATCACAGTACCTCTCTTCATCTTCTCCCCACTCACTCAAGCACATTGTTCTTTCACATCTTCCTGCCCCCATCATCCCACCAACCTTGGAGCCTCATTCATGAGCAGGGACCTCTTTGAATCCACACAAACTTGAGCTGCCAGTCTCAACTGGAACTTGGAATCAGACTGGCCTTCCAATCAGACAGAGATTGACAAATATCATATGATTTTACTTATATGTAGAACAAATAAAATCATAAACAGATATATAGAAACAGAACAAACTGATGGTCACCAGATGGGAAGGGCATAGGGTGATGGGTAGAAAAGGTGAAGGGGAATATAATCAATAATATTGTGACAACTTTGCACAATGACAAATGATTACTAGACAGTGTGGCGATCATATCATAAGGTATTTAAATGTCAAATCACTATATTGTACACCTGAAACTAATATAACTAATTGTATGATAACTATACTTAAATAAGTTTAAGAAACGAAGAATTAGTACAGCCCAGGAACAAAGACAGGTCACACAAGCACCCTCTTTTCCTCAAAGGCCTCAAACTTGCTGTGCCCCTCCTTGGAAAGTACCCTGCATACAGGTCATTATGAGCCTTGGAAAGTACCCTGCATACAGGTCATTAAATGTGGTGCCACAGGATGTTACCAAGCAACCATGAATTGGTTTGCTTACTTACTTATTTATTTTGGTCATAAATGTAGACTAAGGATAATCTTCCTCTGTTAGGCCATGAAAAGCTTAGCAATTCTTACCCCAGCAGCAGCCACAGCCTTTAGGATATTGATCTCTTCACTCTGGGCCTCAGATTCAGTATCCTCACAATACAGATGAATATTGGGTAGTGGGATGGACTTGGTGGAAATTAGCTATATGGTCACTTCTAGTAGAGTAGGATGAGCAGCAGCCCCTATTCCCATGTAGTGGTGATAAACATAGAATTAGCCTAGATTTAAATCCCAGTTTCACCTCTTGCTAATTGTAATACTGGAAAAGCCTTTTTTAGTCTTAGTTATCTCTTCTGTAAAATAGGGATAATAATGTAAAATGGGGATTACATTAGTACTTACTCATAATGTAAAGTTCTTGTAAGTCTCAAATGAGGCAACACATGTAGAAGAGTACCATCCATTAAGCTCTCAATATCTCTTAACTATTATTTCTTATGAACTCATTTGTTTTAGTGTCATGAGGCTAATTAAGAAATTTAATGAAAACTCTACAAATACACATCTAGTGCTACCTGTGATTCTCTTTGCCTCAGTTATACAGGTAAGTGTTAAATAATTACCTCGCCCCATTCAACATTTTTGACAATTTTAGCTACAAATATTCCACTCTGGCACCTGTTTGGTTTCTGAGCTTAGACTCTGTATCTTTTCATTTCTTCATTTTTAACCTCTTAAGTACATTTCAAACTATTCTCAAACACAATTATACAATAGATTTCTCTTATATAATCTCATGTATGAAATTAAGAGTTAAAATATACTAACCCTGAAGGAACCTTTTCCCTTCCTTTTAAAGGAGTCAAACTGCAAGCATATATTTAAGCCCAAGGTTGAAGTTTTCCCCATTTTCTCTTGACACCTGGAGATCAATGAGAACTGTCTGTGAAGGCTCATTGTTTTCTTTTTTTTTTTTTTATTTTCCCCCCTGAATCTACAGTTACATTGATTTATTACTTAATAGTGATTCCCTGGAGTACTTAATAACATACATTACACCCTAAAAATGTATTTCATGTAGGCTTCAGTGACTAAAAGCTGATCTATTAGACTGGTATAATATAGGAACTTTCTTCTTGGTTACTGAGAAGATTTCTAAGGAATTGGTACCTTTTAAAATAGGAGTATCAATTAAACATTTTTATACTGGTGGATTCTTAATACGAATTAATTCTTACCAGGGAAACAGAAATGTATAATTCCATATTCTCAGAATATGCTCACCATGTGTATTTTAAATAGCAGGCCCTTTTATTTTAGTTTGCTTTAATTAACTTTATAACATTCATAGTCATTAAGAGAATTAAGATGTTTAGTACTCTTCAAATGTAGTTCATAATGCCAAGATTCCAATTTTGCATTTTATTTTCTGGTTCCTGAATCTGGGTCAAATCCAAACGCACTACACATCCCCAAATATACTTTATCCTTTATTTTCCCCAGTCCTCAGGCCTTGTTATGTGTTGATCAGTAAAGAAAAATCTTAACATACAGATGCTTGTACTAAGCATCTGTCAGTAACCTCATAATAACTCTGACATTTCCTAGCATGTCCAAATATCATAAGGCTTGCCTAATGTTTTGATCAGACATCAACAGTGTGTTTAAGAGCTTCTATTATGAACAGCTAGGGGGTAGGAAATAATCACATTGAACGAACAGTTCAAGTTCTTGCAACTTGTGGTGAAATCTTTCTGAATATTGATTCTCTTTGCTAATAAGCTCAGAAGTTCAAAGCAAGGACCAGAGGCCATGGCCCCAATTCCCCCCTTCAGACAAACTGTTTCTCCTCCTCCTTCTAAATAGACAGGATTATGAAACAAGTTTTTAAACCTACATAACCCTCTTGATCTCTTTTCAGGAGGCTCTGTTATTAACTTAAATTCTTTCTGCCAGAACCAAGTTTTCAAATTGTTACACTCAGATCATTCCTCCCCACCTCATCCTAGTGGAGTTTAAAAAATGATGCAATGTGGATAATTTTGAATTTAGAATGAGGCTTTTTAAAATTCATCCTCATAGGAGTTAGCACTACTCTTCATGAGTAGCAAGCAGGTGTAACAACTGATTGCTGAGCCTACAGAAGATCTGGTACTGGTAACTCAGATATTAAGACAATTTGAGGGCCTGCCTATCTCTTGGTCCTTATATGAGCAGAAAGAAGCTTCACCACCCCCCAGAGAGTTGGGGGCTGCTATCCTGCCACATGATAGATATACAAAAGTATAAGCCAAATAAGTAAATGAAAGAATGAATGCTTATTTGATTTTAATCACAGCAAGGAAATAAAAAAAGATCTTCTCCACCCCCACTACCTCCATACCCTGGTGTCATTCCAGAAACAAGCTGTGTCATCATGAGTTCTTTATTTTCTCAGATATAGAGACTTGGCCTTTTGTATTTGGCCAGTGACTGAGAACATCAATGTACCTAGGAAACCTGCCTTAATTCAACTAAAGGCTTAAAAAGAGGCCACAAATAAGAGGCCACTGGATTGGACATGCAGGAGGCTACTGGTGGCTCTTAAAAGAGAAATTCCAATGGAGTGGTGAAGACAGAAACTGCCATGCAGTGTGCGGATGTGAGTGGGTAGGAAGCAATAGAGACAGACAATGTAGGCCAATCTTTTTAAAAATGTGTCAGCGAAGGGAAGGATGGAGAGGAAGAATAGCAACTTTCAGGGATAGCTATTCCCTGTATTTTCCCTACCAGGGAAGGTGTTTTTAGGGAAGACATCTATTTTATTTGGACTAGGTAATCTTCTAGCCCTCTTTTAACCCAAGAGTAAATAACTTTGGGAATCAGAAAGGTTGAAGATTTAGGAAAAAGAAGGAATAAAATCGAAAGAAGTTTCCAAAGAGCACTTGGTGGTTAGTCTTGTTCAAAAGAGCAAGATTGTTGCTTACCTCTTCCTCTGTGAGGATACAGAATGGATACAGAATATATAGAAAAATATTTAAAAGAGGCAGAAGTGGTGATAGAGATGTGGTTAGGACATTATGAAGAGATTCAAAAGGTAAGACAAGAATTATGAAGCTCAAAGGGGGTTTCACAATGGCCCTCCTGATGAAGGGTAGTCAAGGGGGCACTTGAAGCATTTTCTTATAGATTCCAATAATAGCAAGGCTCTGGCCTCAATAAAGGCAAATGTTGTCTGACCAGATGCTGCTGTCTGGGTTTCTGCTTCAAGAGTTTCTATAGAGACAAATAACCCAATGGAGCAATCAGCTAGCTGTCATTTTTCCATAGGAAAAACTAAGAGAGTAATATTGTTTAGCCTGCAGTGTTCATCAGTTCTAGAAACTGTCTTCCTGCCACTGGAGAGGAAAGGGCTATAGTTGTGCAATTTTCATAAAGAACAAGTCCCAGTCAATAATTGGGGAGTTATGATACCAAAACTGGACAAATATATTATAAGAAGCAAACCAAATACCAATATTCCTTGTGAACAGAGATGCAAGATTCTAAACAAAATGTTAGCAAATAGAATTCAACAATATAAAAAAGATTGATACTTCATGCCAAATGGGGTTTATCCAAGGGATGAATGATTGATGTAATATTTCAAAATCAATGTGATTCACCATATTAACAAATTTTTAAAACATCACAATAATCTCAACAGAGGCAGAAAAAGCATTTAATAAATGTAACATCTATTCCTGAAAAAGATTCTCATGATGCTAAGATCAGAAGGTAATTTCTTCAACCTGATAAAGAGCATCTATGGAAATAAACTACTGTAAACATCATAATTAATGATGAAAACTTAATAATTTCTTCCTTAAATCAGAATCGAGGTAAGAATTTCCATCCTCATTATTTCTATTCAAAATTGTACTGCAGGGCCTAGTTAGTACAATGAGGCAAGAAAAAGTCATAAGATAATTCAAATTGGAAAGAAATAAGTAAAACTTTCTTTGTTTGAGAATGACATGATTGTCTATGTAGACAATCCTATGTATTCTACATAAAAGCCACCACAGTGAATAAGTAAATTTAGCAAAGTTGAAGGATACAAGGTTAATATACAAAAAAAATCAAGTACATATCTGTATACTAGCAATAAAAATTAGAAACTGAAGTTTAAAAATAATACAATTTAAATTGAATCAAAAATATACAAAACTCATGGATAACCAATAAAATATGCTTGGGATCTGTATGCTAAAAATTACAAAATGTGATGAAAGAAATCAAGACCTAAATAAAGGGTGGAAATATACTGTGCTCATGGATCAGAAAATGCAAAATGTTAAGTTGTCAATTTTCCCCAATTTGATCTGTAGATTTAACAAAATCACAATCTAAATTCCAGCAGGCCCTTTTTTAGATATTAACAAGCTGAGTCTAAAATTCATATGGAAATAAATACAACCTATAAATAGATAAAACAACTTAGAATAAAAGAACAATGATGAAGGACTTTCAGTTTCTGATTTCGAGATTTATAAAACTACTGTAATCTAAACATTGGTTTTGACATAAAGATTGACAAATAAATCAATGAAACTAAATAAAAGTTCAGAAATATACCTACATATATAGAGACAATAAAGTCTGACTATCTGTAAAGGCAATTCAGGGGAAATGGAATTTTTTTTTAAACAAATGGTGCTGGAAAATGGAGGGGGCCATATAGTAAGGAATGTGAGTAGCCTCTATAAACTGAGAGTGGCTCCTGAATAACAGCCAACAAGGAAGTGGGGACCTCAGTGCTACAACCACAGGAGCTGAACTATGCCAACAAGAAAGATCTTGGAAGCAGATTTTTTCCCCCAGAGCCTCCAGACAAAAACTTAGCTCATACACCACCTTAACTTCAGCTTTGTGAGACCCTGAGCAGAGAATTTAACCATGCTGGGTTCTTATTGATACGAGATAAATGGAAACATGTTCATACAGAAATTGAACACAAATGTTCATAAACATTTATTTGTAATGGCTAAAAACTTGAATCAAACCAATGTCCATCAACAAATGAATGAATAAATTACTCATCAATAAAAAAAGAATGATCTATTGATAAAACTCAACAACATGGATGAATCGCAAAATAATCTTACTGAAAAAAAGTCTGACAAAAAAACCATACATGTTGGACATCAGAAATATGGCATAATGAGAGACATCCCTAGAAATAACAAAAAGCTAAACATCTAAAACTCAGCAAAAGCCCAAACTGTACAGGAGCATGTCTGAGTGTGGGATCTGCGCATAAGGGATACCACAGGTCAAAACCCCAGGGCAGTAGACTGGGAGAAGCAAAGAAGCTGCCTCTGAAAGCCAGAGCTCCCTGCAGGAGGAAGGGGAAGGGAGAAGTTGCAGCAGGCTCCCTGAACAAGCCTGCCTGGGAGAGTTGTGAGCTCCACATGGCTCGTGGCAATGCCCAGGTACCAGGGCAGAAAGCAGAGAAGCAGGGAAAGCAGAAAAACAACAGTTGATTATTACCAGCTGTGCTTGCAAAACAGAAAGCTGAGCGATAGGCCCTACACCTAAACCCAGAAGGCCCCGTCCCCCATATCCACCAAGATCAAAAATCATGGAGCCCCAGGAAAATCAGAGCAAACACTACCAAACTGTCGCTAATACTGACAAGGACTGAGACTGAGGGTAGCAAGGGTGATTGAATATCTATAAGGAAAAAAAGGCATTATTAAGACTTTATATAAAGCAAGGATCCAAGACGCTTAGGCGCCACCTACTGGAAACCAAAAGAAAAACACCTTTTTTGCAACAGGCTATAGAGAGACATTTATATAATCTTTCTACACACGAAAAAAAGCAGAATATACTTCCATTAATGCCTTGGCAGAGAAATAGTCCATTAAAAACCATTAAATACCAAGATAACAAGGCATCTCAGAAGAAAAGGAAAAATCTCATGAAAATAAGCATAAAGAAATTAAAATATGCAACTTGAATAACTAAGAATTCAGGCGGGTACTTCTGAAAAAAACTCAATGAGATCCAAAACGATTCATATCAACAATTTCAGGAATTGAAAAAAACAACTAGATGAGCAGACTGAGTTCTTTAGCAAAGAGAATGAAACCCTCGAAAGAACCAAATAGAACTTCTGGAGATGAAAAAAAAAAAAAACAATGAAAGAGATGAAAAATGAAATAGAAAGTTTGGGAAATAGAGTCAACCAACTGGAGGAAAGGATCAGTGATATCAAAGACAGAAATCTGGAAATAAATCAGAGGGAAGAGGAAAGAAACCAAAGAATGGAGAATATGAAAGAAATACAAGAACTAGCTGATTAACATCAGGAAAAGAAAGATAAGGATAATGAGCATTATCAAAGGCGAGCAAAAAAGGGCGGACGGGAAAGCATTTTCAGACAAACACTTGATAAGAATTTTTAAACTCTAAGGAATGACCTGGAGCTTGGAATTCAAGAAGTCAACAGAACACCCAATTATCTCAACTCACAGAGGCCTTCTCCAAGAATTTGTATTAAAATGATGACAAATCAATGACAGAGAAAGAGAAGTCAGGGCAGCCAAGGAATAGAAGAAGGTAAACTATACAGAAAAAAAAAAAAACATTATATTATCTTCGGACATCTCAGCACAAAACTTACAAGCCAGAAAGGAGTGGAATCAAATATTCAATCTATTACATGAAAGGAACTACCAGCAAAGAATAATGTAACCAGCAAAGCTCTCTTTTAGATATAAAGGAAAAATAAAGACCTTTTCCTGATACACAAAAATTGAAGGAATTCTCCACACATTGCGTGAATTACAGAAAATACTGAAAGGAGTCAGCTCACCTAAAACAAAATGACAAAAAAAAAAAGGTGACTAGGAAGCAGAAGCAGAGGAGTGCAACCCTTACTAAACATGGCATTAAAAACTTAAACAATAAGAAGATAATTGTTACAACAAGATAGTAATGAATGTTCAGCATACATAGGGAAACAATGACTGAAAAGGGGAGGATTCAAAGATCCAAATTCGCAAAGGGAATGAAGAGAAGGCATGCACAGAGGAAAATGGATGGCTGTGTGTGTGCGTGTGCGTGTGTGTGTGTGTGTGTGTACACACACACACACACGCACACGCACACGCACACGCACACACACAAATCTATCTTTTACATAATTGTAATAGTAACCACATGCCAAAGATTCAGAAGTATATAACATAAACAAGAAGACCCACAGAGAAAAACCACAAAAGCCAACCAAAAAGTAGAAAACAGAAACAGAAGGACAAGGAAGCAATGGAAACACCGAACTACCAGAAAGCAAAAGATAAAATGGCTATAAGAAGACCTCATATTTCAATAATCACCCAAAATGTAAGTGGACTGATTCCCTTTATCATTATCAGGGACTTCCAAAATATGTAAGGAAATTACTAACAGAACTAAAAGGGAGAAATAGACCAAAACACAATCAAGTAGGGGACCTAAATACCCTACTGTCGGGTATGGACAGATCATCCAAACAGAAAATCCATAAGGAAATAAAATTTTTAAATGACATTAGACCAACTGGACATAATTAACATTTACAGAGCTTTTCATGCCAAAACAGCTGCTTATACATTCTTCTCTAGTTCACATGGAACATTCTCAAGGATTAACCACATACTGGGACACAGATATATCATTAATAAATAAAGGGGTTGAAATCATACCAACCCATATTCTCTGACACTAGAGATTAACTGCAGAAGGAAATCAGGAAGAACTACAAATACATGGAGATCAAACAACATGCTACTGAACAATAACTGGGTCACAGAGAAAAATAAAAGAGAGATCAAGAAGTACATAGAAACGAATGAAAATGATAGTACAACATATCAAAAACTTTTGGGACACCACAAAAGTGGTCATAAGAGGAAAGTTCATATTATTACAGGCTTATCTCCAAAAACGAGAATAAGCCTAATGTTCCATCTTAAAAAAACTAGAAAGGGAAGAGCAAATGAAGCCTAAAGTTAGCAGAAGGAAAGAAATAATCAAAATTAGAGCAGAATTGAATGAAATTTAAAAAAAACAATAAAAAATGAATGTAATAAAGATATTGTTATTTGAGAAATTTAATAAAATTGATAAAGCCCTGGATAGACTCACTTAAGAGTAAAGGGAAGGACACAAATAACAAAATCAGAAATTAAAGAGGGGAAATTATGACAGACACAAGAATACTATGAAAAAGTATAAACACTAAATTTAATAACCTAAAAGGCATGGACCAGTACTTAGAAAAATACAATCTTCTTGACTGAACCAAGAAGAACTGCAAAATCTAGAGAGACCAATCAGCACTATGGAAATTGAGACAATCATTAAAAAACCTACCAAAAAGTAAAAGTCCAGGACCGGATGGCTTCACCAGTGAACTCTACCAAACGTTCAAAGATTTAAAATCTATTCTCCTCACACTCTGCCAAAAACAAAGAGAAGGCAATACTTCCCAATCAATTTATGAAGCCAATATTACCCTGATACCCAAACCTGGTAAAGATCTCACACACACACACCACACACACACACACACACACACTACAGACGATACCGATACTCTCATGAACATAGATGCAAAAATCCTAAAAGATACTAGTGAACTGAATACAGCAACATATTAAAAAGATTATACACCACGATCAAGGGGACTTCATCCCAGAGGCACACGGGTGGTTCAACATACCCAAATCGATTAATGTGATACACCACATAAACAAATTAAAAAAAATAGGAATCATATGATCATATCAATAAATGCAGGTAAAGCATCTGACGAGTACAACATCCATTTATGATAAACACTTAATAAAATGGGAATAGAAGAAACCTATCTTAACATAATAAAAGCCATATATGACAAACCCTCAGCTAATTATATATATATTATATATATATATATATAATATAATATATAATATATATAATATATATATATAACAATGAAAAACTAAAACTATTTCCTTTAAGATCAGGAATAACACAAGCCTGTCCACTATCAGCACTGTTATTCAACATAACATTGGAGATTCTAGCAAGTGCAATCAGGCAAGAGAAAGGGGGGAAAAAAGCATCTAAATAGGAAATAAATAGGAAATGAAGAAGTCAAATTGTCCCATTGTTGGATGACTTTATTTTCTATATAGAAACTCTAAAGACTCCGCAAGAAAAATACTAGAAACAATAAGCAAATACAGTAGAGTTCTGGATACAAAGTCTACATTCAAAAATCTATAGCTTCCTATACTCTAATAATGAAATGTCAAGAAAAGAAGTGGAAAAAATAATTCTTTTTCACTTGCCACAAAAAGAATAATATACCTCGGAATAAATCTAATGAAATGTGAAGACCTATATAATGAAAACTATAAGACCCTACTAAAAGAAAACAAGAAGATACAAAGAAAATAAAGTCATTCCGCATTTGGATTGGAAGAATCAACATAGTTAAAATAACCATATTAACCTAAAGCATTATACAGATTTAATGCAACTCATCAAAATCCCATGCATTTTTTTTAAAGAAATAGAACAAAAAATGATCAGATTTGTATGAAAGCATGAAAGGCCCCGAATTGCCAAATCCATCCTGAGAAAAAAGAAATGAGCTTGGAGGTGTCACTCTGCCTAACTTCAAATTATACTACAAAGCGCCTGTAGTCAAACGGTATGGTATTGGCAGCAAAACAGAAACATGGACCAGTGGAATAGAATCAAGAGTCCAGAAGTAAACCTGTATTTATATGGCAAATAATTTTTGACAAAGAAGCCAAAAACATACAGTGGAGAAAGGAAAGCCCCTTCAACAAATGGTGCTGGGAAAACTGGAGAGCCACCTGCAAAAAGATGAAACTATATTGTTTCTATCACCACACGCCAAAATTAACTCAAAATGGATTACGGACCTGAATATAAGACCCAAAACAGTAAATTGCATAGAAAAAACTTAGGAAATTAAACTCGAGGACCTTGGACTTAAAGAGAATTTTATGAATTTGACCTCAAAAGTACAGAAAATAAAATAAAAGAAAATAAGTGGGACTACGTCAAATTAAAAAGCTCTACTACAGCAAAAAGAAGTCATCAACATGATAAAGAGACAACCATCTGAATGGGAAAATATATTTGCAAGCAACACCTCCGATGAGGGCCTAATATCCAAAATATACAAAGAACTCATATAACTCAATAACAATAGAAAAACAAACAATCCAATCAAAAAATGGCTAGAGGACCTGAACAGATACTTTTCCTTAGAGGACATACAAATGTTCATCAAATGTTTGAAAAGATGATCAAAAATTGCTAGCTATTAAGGAAATGCAAGTCAAAACCACAATGAGATGCATCTCACACCTCTTAGAATAACTATAATCAACAGAAAAAGTAATAATAAATGTTGGAGAGGATGAGGAGAAAAATGAACCCTCATACATTGCTGGTGGGACTGCAATTGGTACAGTTACTGTGGAAAACAGTATGGAGTTTCCTCAAAAAACTTAAGAATTGTTCTAACCATATGATCTAGCAATCCCTCTATGGGGTATTTACCCCAAAGACTTGAAAATCCATATCCAAAAAGATATTTGCGCACTGATGTTCATAACAGCATTATTCTCCATGGCTAGGATATGGAAGCAGTGGAAGGATGCTATGATAGATGATTGGCTAAAAGAAGCTCTGGTACATATATACAATGGAATATTTCTCAGCCATAAGAAGTGATGAAATACTGCCATTTGCTACATGTATGGACCTTGAGATAATCATGCTAAGTGAAATAAGCCAGGCAGAAAAAGTTGAAAATCACATGATATCACTTATATGTGGGATATAATCCTAAAAGTAAGAAATGAACAGGACAAACAAACAGACTCATGGACATGGACTATAGTTAATGGTTATCAGAGCGGAGGTGTGAGGGTGCATGGGGAGGTAGATGGGGTAAAGGGATCAAATATGTGGTGACCAAAAGAAATCTAACTATGGAAGTTGAACACACAGTGTAATATATAATATATAATATATATATATTATATATATAAATGCCTTAGTTTAAAGTGTACAGTTGAAACTTATTAGATTTTGTAACCAATTTCACCATAAAAATAATAAATAAAATATATTAATAAATAAATAAAATCCTAGAATGTTGAGGCAATTCCAAGTTTTGAAGTTTTCAAGTCCCAATTGAGCTGCTGAGGGGATGTATACAGAGGAGAGGATCCTTGAGACATGACAAGGCAAGGAGCTCGAAAATGGAATCAGATTCCAGGTGAAGCATGTCTGAAAGCTGAGATCATCATAGCTGAACCCTAAAGTCAGGAAAGGAGCCTGGTTCAAAAAGAATGGCAGACATGGTGACGGGAACTGAAAGTCAAGGCAGATCAAACCAGGCAGGTATGCGATGGCCTGTCAGAGCAAAAAGCACAGCAGCAGACAATACCAAAGGAAGTTGAAGATCAATATCAAGGTGACTGTCAAAAGTCAAACAAGGGAATAAGGAACAAGAACTATAACAACGACAAAATTCCAGCAGTTTAGCTGATTTTCCAACTTGCTTGATTTTTTTATTCCCCAGGAGCCATTAAGACAGATGTCCTGTGTTCTCCACATTGGCTGACCATTAGAATCAGCTTGTAACAAAATCCCAAATTCCACCAGACCAACTAAATCAGAATCTCTAGGGTGGAGCCAGGCAACAGTATTTTTAAAAGGTCCCTGGTGATCACAATGATTAGTGAGGGCTGAGCACCACTGTTTCAACATTCTGAACAGCTTTAACAGATTATCGTAGGATAACCTATGAAAGACTTCTGAGAGAATGTGAATGCTAATCAGAGAATTCAAGGATGTGTATTGATCAGGGTTCTCTAGAAAAATTAACCAATAAAAGATTAGACTGACAGTTTTTTTAAAGGAGATTTATTATGATGAGTGGGCTCATGCAGTTATGTAGACTGAGAAATCCCACAATGTACCGTGTTAAAGCTGGAGGCCTAGGAAAGCCAGTAGTATAATTCAGTCTGAGTTCAAAGAGCTGAGAACCTTGGAAGCCAATGTTTAAATCTCAATGGAGTGCCAGGGACGAAGAGATGAGATGTTCAAGCAGTGTGGCAGGAAGCGAAAATGGGTGAATTCTTCCTCCTTCTACTTTTTTGTTCTAATCAGCTTTCAAAAAATAGGATGAAGCTCACCCACACTGGGGAGGACAATCTACCATACAGAAGTACATCAATTCAAATGCTAATGTCATCCATAAACATAATCTGGGCATCCATTAAACATATAATGTTTACTCTGACTGACCCCATGGCTCGTCATGTCAAGACCTAAAATTAACCATCACAATAAGCAATATTTAGGGTAAATGGAAGAAAGTGGGTTTTCCACAGTGGAGTATCAAAGAATGTGAAAGCAACAAAAGAAATGATGGAAGATAATATATCTCACCATGCAGGAGAAGGACTTTCTGATATGATCAAAATTGCAGTACAGGGGAGGGCCACTGAAAGTCTGTGAAAATGGGACAAGGAGAGGAAAATGAACATGAGAACCTTGATATTTTGTACCATGTCAGAGGTAGTTCAAATAAGGAATCTATATTCTTGAAGGCGCTTCACTTTGTGTTCTTTCCACCCTTCCACCAATTTCTATTAAAGGTTCCTTTTAAAGAAGTCTAAATTCTTTCTGGTTAACTAAGGTAAAAAGCATTTCACCCCAACTGGAGAAGATAGACAGTTAATGCTGATTGATACTCTGTTCTCAAAATTTATAGGCCATGGCCTTCTTCAAAAATCAGTAAAATATGTTTCTTGATCAACACTTGTAGCTGCCAAGCCCAAATAGGCACATGGGCCGCCAGAAATCAGTGAGTTATAAGAAACACACTCTTTATTCAGCCAGCTGGGTCTGCCAGGGTACGCAGACCCCAAATTAAGCAGCCCCAACATAGAGGTACAGGGTTTTTAAGCCCTAGACCCCTATTCTTTATCCTGTTTGAACACACAAATTTATTTTTCTTCTTCTTTTTACTAACTGTCAAACCCACAGGTTGGTTGTGCAAGCACGGATACAGAAGTAGAAAGCTTATTGTTTAGAGTGTATGTTCCCATGGGCGATAGCCAATCAGTAATTTTTCAGCCAGCACATTCCCCACTGGCTTTAGCAGAAAATTAAATCCTTGATTCTTCATTCAGAATTTGCTCATAGCCTCTATTTTGTATTACTAAAGTTTAATAGAATGAATTATTTTCCTTATATATCTAAACAAGAAATTGAGGAAACATGGGCCAAAAGTAACAAGAGGAGGAGGAGGATTAAAGGTCCAGCTACAGCAGACAGGAGTTGTTTAGCTATGGCAACCAATTGAACAGCCTATGAAAACCAGTTATCTGATTCTAGTATTTTGTTTTCCCTGGCATCTAAATTTCTCTCTACTAGTAATAATCTTTCTCTAATTATTCCAGAGTTATTGGCATAGAAGCAACAGGTTCACCTAGAGCCATGCATAATCCATCTTTCTAAGAATAATAAATCTAAACCTCTTCTATTTGGAGGGCTACTTCTTCTATTGCATCAACTTGAAATTCTAGCCTGCTGATGGTGTCTTTTAAGGTCTTGATATCCTTATCTATCTGTATTCTAATTTCATTTTCTCCCTTGATGAGAGCAGTAGTATCTACAGCTGCAGAGCCTGCTATTACGAGTCCTACAAGAGGAGTATTAAGACTGGTATGGCCCGTTTCTGTAGCCTGTCCTGGTGGAAGAAGTGGAGTCTGCCTTCCGGACTATTGTAAAGGGACACTTGGGGGAGTGCAAAGACTAGGATACAATATTATCTCACCTGAGTTGAAAAGAGTGGTTGCAGCACAGTGAGTAAGCCTGCTATCACATGCTAACCAAGTATTATTGGAGCCTATATAGTTTACCCCCTGAGATAGGTACTTCAATAGTATGACTACAGTTATCGAAGTAAGGTGATTGTGCTTGGAATAGTTCTTTGAAATTAGGCAGGTTCCTTCTTCTTGTATGTCTCCTAAGTGAGTCGGGGATTTCCTATTCACAGCCTCGTGCGCTGCTGAGCTCAGTTAAGTTTAGGGGAGTTCCTACTCTGACATAGTAAGGGGGTTTTGGGTTTAGGCACAACCAGCAATCCTTGTCCTATGTCTGGGTGGTCTTATTTAAGACCTTGTGTATTGTCATTAGCATAGTTATTAATGCTCCTTCTGGTTCTGGTTGTGGCTGGTCGAATGCCTCCGATTTTAATAGCTGTTAGGCTACTACCTGAAGGGGCTAGAGCTGGAGCTGGAGTTGCTCAGAAACAGAAGTTTCTTAGGTGTAAGACTATGGGATAGTCCCGGAACTAGAAGTGGTTTGTTGGGTCCTATAGGGTTAGCCTTCCTGGGAGGATCCTCAACCTGTACAGTAAAATATAATCCTGAATCATGCCCAGGTATATATAATCTGATACCCCATGTCTGTTCTATGAGCCATAGTGTTTTCCCCCAGGCTACTAATTTTGATGGTGATATATGATAGGATTGCAAGACCCAAGAGAGCATGTGGAGGGGCCTGGTCCTCTTATTAATCTAATATGATCATCATTCTGTTTTTGTTTTTGTTTTTGTTTTATAATTAGCTATAGAGGTAGTCTCACAACCCCAGTTAGCACAAGAAAATTGCCCTTGGCCCTCACATCCAAGTCCCATACTACCCATGCAGGTAGATATACCTGGATAATGTCCTTGAGGACAAATATAGAGTCCTATCCCTAAGAGGCTTTTCTCAGCCGATAATATGCCACAGCCTGGTCCCCCTCTTATAGCCTAAGTATGCTCCTCTACCTAGGAAGGATCCAGATCCAAGGTGGTATCCGGCCATTGCAATGGTGAGGGGTCTCTGGCAAGCCAGCACAAGTTTACTCGGATCTCTGGAGTATCGTGGCTGGTGATGTTCTGGGGTAATGATGTCACTGGTCTCAGTTACTATAAGCTCCTATACTCTAGGCTAGTGTATGTTTCTGCATTCCTGGGCTAAAAAAAGGAAGAACAGAGAATTAATTTATACATGCTTGAGTATTAGTCTTAAGGCCCATCTTCCTGAGCTGTCCATTCTCATGCTGCCTTCCACATGGGAGTGATGAATTCATGATGGGATGTGGCTACTTTAACTTCAGTGGGCATTGTCAGGTAGACAGTAAAGGGTCCTTTCCACTTGGGTTCTAGTCCTTCGGAAGTGAACTTCCAGATCCACACAGAGTCCCCAGGCTGAAACTGATGGGGAAGTCCGTCCCCTGGGGCTGAGTGGGCAGCACAACATGGGACCAAATCTCCTTCTGTACACTTTGAAGGGCCTGTAAAGACTTAAGTAAGACAGGTTCCGTAGTTCTGCCTTTTTCTCATCTTCTATTCTAGGTACTAAAGGTGGGGGTTTTCCAAAGAAAATTTCAAATGGGGTGGATTCATTAATATTCGGAGTACACCTGGCTCAAAGAAGAGCAAAGGAGAGAAGTTCTACCCAGGTCCTACCAGTTTCTAATCCTAACTTGACTAATATCTCTTTAGGGTCTAATTCATTCGCTCTACTTGGCCTGAACTTTGGGGCCAGTAACAGTGAACTTTCCATCGCAAATTTAGTAGCTAGTCAATTGTGATACCTTTGCTACGAAGGCTGGCCCATCAACCGACCCTAAAGTTCCGGGAGACCAAATCCAGGGAGATATTCTTGTAGTAGTTTCTTAGTAACTACTAAGGCAGTCGCTCTTTCCTGGTGGGAAGCCTCTACCATCCTAAATGGTATCTATAAAAACAACAGTAAATATTTGTAGCCCCCACAGTTGGGTTACCTCAGTGAAATCGCTTCCCAGTGATCTCCTGGATAATTCCTCTTTCCACATGCCTAGGTTCTTCTATCTTCCCCTTCTTTGGATTAACTTGGGCACAAGTTGGGCATCGT
>PUFA01000461.1:0-375792 GCA_003508835.1 Eonycteris spelaea
AGCATCAGGAGGGTGTCGCCGGCGCTGAGCTCGGCAGGCCTGAGCCCGCTGCTCTGTTTGATGGCTGGGATAATGGGAACAAGATAACCAATTGCAACAGATGTATCCTACATTTCCTCATAATTATCTGACCTGTTACACTGTGTCACTCTGCCGCCAAACACTCTGTTTTCATGTCAGGAGCTGTGTGGGCAGTTTGGGCTTTGATCATCCCGTATTCTGCAGGTGTCAGCCTTCCTGTATTTTAATTGACTCTGGGGTAGCTTTCAAAAAACAACGCCTTCTCCCCCAGTTGCTCCCTCCTGATGAGGCTGACAAGCTGGCATTGACGTGCATGAGGTCTGCTACGGAGCCACGTGCGCCCCGAGCCGCCGAGCGGGGAACAAAATGATGCCAGCTCAGCCGCGGGGGCCAGGCCCCAGCGTCCCCCGAATCAAGCCCCACGCGGCTGTCTCCATCCGACCGGGTCCTGGCCGTGTTTTGGGGGTGAAGCCCTCGGAATCAGGAGGTCCCCCAGCACTGCCGGCGTCCGTGTTTATGCGGGACGCCGAGGTCCCTGGCACCGTGTCCCCCGCCCGGGCCCCTTCCCCGGCATCCTCAGGGCAAGCCGTGACGGTGGCCGTGGAGATGAGCAGCCAGGTTTGCGGGGTTCGGCGTACACCCCCCCCCCCCGTCCCATTGCATGGGCATCTTTAAAAAATAAAATGGGCCTGGTTGAAAAAATGTAGGCTGAGCACCCACTGCAAATATTTCTAGGCAGAGGGCAATTCGCTGTGTCCTGCCTTCTGGCAGACGGAACAGCCCCGGCCTCCTGTCTGGGGTCTGTCACTGTCACGCTAATCTTCCCACCTGTCACCTCGCCTGGCAGGGGACCTGCCCAGGCTGCTGCGAATTCCTATGTGCGGGTCCCGAATGCGCATGCGTGCGCTCCTCTGTGAGGTGAACGCCGAGCACAGTGGAACCCTCGCTGGGGACAGCTGGGCCCCATGGGGCACAGTTAAGGAGGAGCAGCTGCCAGAACCTTCTCCAGAGCGGCCGCTGTTCTGCATTGCATGTCCACCCCCACCCCACCCCCATTCCCCACCCTTCTACCCACCTCCCCACCCCCCCCCCCCACCCCCCACCACACCCACCCCCGCCCCGGACGGCGGCCCCGGCTCCTCTACCTTGGCCAACGCGCGACGTTACCGACGGTGTGAGTTTCAGCCGCCGTCGGGACGGGATGCACACTTCCGGTTTCCTGTTTCCACGTAACAGTTTTTATTTCGTGTGCGTGTGTTACATCACAGACGTCCACGCTCGCGTGGCCCTGGCTCCTCACCGTGGCTTCGGTTTGCATTTTCCTCGTGACCAGCGGTGCTCACCTCTCCTCGTGTGCTCACCGGCCACCCGTGCGCCTTTGACGAAAAGGCTGCTCACTCGCTCTTCTCTCCTCTTTTTAAAACAGGGTTATTTGCCATCATGTACAGCCCCGCGTGCGTTAGACCAGCACGTTGCAATCGCTCTCTCTCAGACCGTGGCTTTTGCCTCTTCATCATTTTAAAGGTGACGTTTCAAGACTAATGTTTCTTTTTGCTCAAATCGATTGTCACCTTTGAAAAAATGAGGTAGCGTTCTCTGTGTTCCATCTAAGGAAACTTTGCCTAACCCACGGTCACAAACGCTTGTTCCTGTCCCCTTTCTCCTCAGTGCTGCAGCTTTAGTGAATGAAGTTCTACCTGCCAGCCATGTGGAGTTGGTTTTTAGTCTGGTATAAAGGAAGAATTAAGTTCTTCCCTTTTCTTTTGCAATCCAATTGTTCCGACACCACGGAGGGAAAATACTATTGCATTGAATTTTTATAAATATTCCCTGAGTTGTGTTTTCTTCTTTAAGTCCTATTTTACAGGGTAAGAGTGAGTTAAGGGAATTTCGTGCTGGCCTTGGCTCTCCCCTGGCAGATGAGGAGAAGGGGGGAGACTTCGGTGGAAACATTTAACGCTCGGGTCCAGGAAGATGCAGGCAAACGGAAGTAACAGCATAGACAAGGCATGGGGGTCGATGCGCCTGACTGGGGTCCCCCAGCCGTGCACAATGGTTTCTTTCTCTCCACGTCCTCACTGACACTTGTTTGTGCACGTTTTGATGGCAGCCGTTCTGACAGGTGACGTTTCCTTGGGGTTCTGATTTGCATTTCTGTGATCATTGCAAAGTTGAGCCTCTTATCATATGTCTATGGACCACCTGTGTGACCTCATTGGAGAAATAAGTATTCAGATCCTCTGCACATTTTAAAATCAGGTTATTATTATTATTATTGTTATTATTATTATTACTATGAAGTTATAAGAGTTCCTCATAGAGTTTGACAGTTAACCCACCATGAAAGATATCGTAAGTATGGGAGGTGAAGTCTGTGTTAACTAACCTGACTGTGGTCACACTCTAGACATATATCCAATCATCATGTCGTGCGCCTCAAACTTACATAGTGTTGTCTGTCACTTCCATCTCAATGAAGCTGGAAAAAACGAGGAGAACAAAGAGTGTGAGATACCGTGTCGTCGGACAGGGGGATTTTTTTCCAGGCTTCGTCCCCCACCCGACTTCACACACGCAGGGCATCGGAAGAAGTCCCTGTGGTAGACAAGGCAGTGTCCAGGCCCGCGTAGGTGAGTCAGGCAGGGCGCCCTGGGCGGTGGGCGGCCTGGGCCTTGGCCCCGCCCGGGGAGGGGCGGATCCTCCACACTCCACGGCCTCGCTGGCCCCAGAGCCCTTACGAGGCCGTGGGGTCCTTCCCGGCTCACGTTTACAGCTCTCTCGTACTTTAGGGCAATTAAATAAAACATTTACGAGCCCCCAATAAAGAATTTAAAACTCTTGGACCAGTGCCGGTGAATTAAGCCATAGTTTCCTTGGCGGGACAGGCGTGGAACACAGGAAATGACTTAATCACGTCCCGAAACCACCTAGCGAGTTGGCGAGAGCTCGGATACCATGGTGGTGGGGGGCTGCGTTGCTCTGGGGGTACACCTGGGCTGCGGCTGGCCCTGCCCCACCCGGACACGGGCTCCGGCGGCTCTGAAACGATGTCCCCGCCCCCCCCCCCGTCCGGTGATGCACAGGACCCCTGTCTATGCCAGCTTCTCCGACACTCGCTACACTAGCCACGCTCTGGAGGCTCCTGCTGCCTACGGGCAGGAGCCTCGGTCCGTGACCGGCCGTCACGCCGCCCACTGGGGTCATGGAAAGGCCGCGGCCACGTGGCGGGCGGTGGTGTTCCCGCCCCTCCCCCCAGTCCCCGTGGTCCTTGCTCGAAACTACGACGAATTGGAGCACAGAGGCCCCGGGTGCCAGGCTCCTCTAAACTCCCCAACGCCCAGCCACAGAGACGGCCCCGGACATGAAAACAAGCCCCTGAGGGCGGGAGCCGGAGCGCGCTGGTCACCAAGCCACACGGCGCAGGAGCCGCCGCGGCCGCTGCGCCCCGCCTGTTCCCGCCGCATAGGACGGAATGAAAAGGAATGGGAAAGCCGATGTTCCCGGTGCACGGACCGCAGTGGGGGACGAGATCCCCGCTGCTGCCCCGCGGATGGTGCCGGCCATGAGCCCGCGGCCCGCGACGGGCGCGGCGCGGACGCCGAGGGAGGGTTTCGCCCGCGCTCCGCAGAGCGCCCGGACCCGACGCTCTCCGCGTTCGCCGTTTGAAAGCGAGCCGTTACTTCGGCGCACGTGGTCCACTTAGGAGGCTGTGCATCCGCCTCCCTGTCTGTTCCCCAATATTTTCACCCCCCCAAAAAGCACGAGGCGTCCCCACGAGGTGTCACTCGCCACCCCGCCCCCAGCGCCTGCCAACTCGGTGCGTTTCCTGCCGCTGCGGCTTGTGGCTGTCCCCAGTGTGTGACGTCAACGGAAAGACACATCGGTTCCCTCGGGCACAGAACGCCCCAAAACGCCCTTTGTCTGCTGCTCTGATCTGCAAACAGTAGCCGTCACCCCCGTCCCCAAGGGCAATGTCGTGGGGACGAGAGTCCCCATTGCCATCAGGTGGCCAGCGTCTGGGCTTCCTCAGTGCCCGGGCCTGCTGAGCACGCCGGTGACACCCTCCCGCATCGTCGAGGGCTGGCTTCCTGTCCTACTTGTCACTGCTCGTCCCAGCCCGCATCTCTCCGTGAACGTCACCCGTGGAAAAGGGCAGGCGGCAGCCTCTGGCCCTGGTGACAAAAACACACTCACACCACGTGTCGACACAGGTAACGAGGGTGACACAGGTTTGTCACTGCAGAGGGACTCTGCTCCCACAGGCTGGAAGGGGGTCCTAGGGCAGCTGGGACAAAGTGATACCAAGTGAGCAGCTTAAAACAGGAGATTCACCTTCCGTCCGTCCCGGACACCAGGGGCGTGACATCACGGGGTCCCGCGCCTCCGCCTTCCGGAATGTTCCCGCGCGGCCTGGGGCTCGGGGAGTGACAGCCGCCGGTGCCGGGGTCCCCTCGCGGGAGATAAAAGCTCCCTGAACAGGGTGTGAGCCGCACTCTGCCGAGTGTCGCCTTCAAACACTTAGGACAGTGAATTTCATGTCGCGGGAATTTCACTCTCTTTTTCTTTTTAAAGCCTGAGCTCTTGGAGGAGGAAGAAAACGGAGGATTCTCAGACACATGCGTTTCGCACGGCGCCACACACGGCCGTGAAACAGGGTCTTACATCAAAAAAAGGACAGGACTTTTTCCTGTAATTTTTCTCGTCTCTGGAGGGAAGCCACATGCTGGGCCCCGCCACCCACGTGCACACTGTGTGCCCCAGGCCCGCATGGCCCCGGTCTCGGCCTCACCCACCGTGGTCCCTGGCCAGCCCGTGAGGCGGGGTGGCTCTAGCTTCCATGTGAACCCCCAATGTGAACGCCGACGGGAGATGCCCCTGCTTGCTGTGGGGATCCCCTGTGGGGGGCCGGCTGGCCGCACACCGGGCAGGGGCCGGGACCACGCAGGTGTGACATCTGCTCGCACGGCCAGCTGGCCTCGGCCTCGCCTGCTGCCATCGGCCCGTGAAACGTGAGCCACGGCGTTCCGTCTCCACGCCACCCCCCCCCCGGCCGGCTTGGCGGACTCCCCAAAACCCGGGGCGCCTTGGCGCCCGCGGCCGGCCTCACACCTCGCTGGCAGGGGACCCCGGCTGCGACCTCCCCGCCCACTGTCTGCGCCCCCGCGTCTGCTTTCTGTTTCTGTCGGGTGATGAGTGTTCGCTGCTGACGGAAAAGGAACCGGCTTGGGAAAGAGAAACGCAGCACAGATGAGACGCGCCTGACTTCCAAGCGCCCCGTGAGGAGCCGGGGCTTCTCCGAGGGGCCGGAGGACGCTGCGGAGTGGGGGCAGCTCTGGGCGTCGTGAGTGTCCAGACTAGCCCCCCCACACACACACACTCCAGGGATGTGCAGGGAATGACAGGGTGACAGGGACCCTGAGACAGGTATGGCCGGCACCCCTGGCACAGTTCCACTGTGTGCAGGACAGGAGACTACGAGACCTGCTGTCACCGGGCGACCTTGCAGCCAGACGCGAGACGCGGATCTGGGGCTTGACGTGAGCAGGCCCACAGGAGTGAGCTTGTCCCCTCCTTTGTTTAAAATGGCAGAAACATATTCTTCTCCAGTCCTGGGGGCCAGCAGGGTGACAGCCAGGTGTCCCAGGGCCTCGCTCCCTCCAGAGGCCGCAGGAAGGCTCCTTCCTGCCTCTCCCAGCGTCTGGGGGTCCAGGCATCCCTGGGCTGGTGGTCGCATTCCCTCCCTTCTCTGCCTCTCTCCACGTGGCTTCTCCTGTCTCTGTCTTTCCTCTTCTGTTCCTTATAAGGACACTGTCACTGGGTGTAGACCCACCTGCTCCAGGAAGACTCACCTCAGATGCATCACTAATGACATCTGGAAGACTCTTTTTCCAAGGAACCTCGAATCTGCAGGTTCTGGGGGTCAGGAAGCAGGTGCATCTTTTGGGGACCAGCATCCCAGCCAGCACATCCTCCTGGGGCCCCCGTGTGACTCCAGGGACACAGGTAGGTGGGCCTGAGCCACAGGCCCCGGGTTGCCACAGGAAAGTGCCCTGGTCCCGTCCTGAGGCACTTCTCTCGAGGACGCTGGGGTGACATGTCCCTGTGCAGTATTTGCATGTGTGCCCAGCGTGTGACCGGGCAGAGCGCCCCACGTGACTGCGCTGGGCCCTGAGTGGCCGCTCTTGAGACTCGAATAGCCCTTCCTGTGCAGTGATGCAGGGGACATCATGGCTGCTACTTGCTCAGCAACAGCTCATGTCAGTGCCGTCCAGCCCCGGGCAGCCTCGTGACGTAGCTTCACACCCGGCCGGCCCCTCAGCCTGTCACCGCCACCTGGCTGTGCTCGCTTCCGGGGCGTTTGTCACCGGGACCTGTGGGGTATGTGTTGCTCTGCTGTCCATGTATGTAGTGACAAGGTCACCTCCGTGGGGACGGCACGGGCCACTTCCACAGAGCTCAGCACATAGTAGGTGCTCATTGGACGCTTCCTGCTTGAAGGAAGGGACGGTTTACATCAGCTTCGCCCCAACGCCCCCGGCAGTGGGTCGCTGCTCTGAATGACAGTGGCCACTATGGCAGCCCCCGGCCACACGTGGCTCCCTGAATGTCACTCGAGTACAATTAATTAAGTTAAAGCTGTCACGTCTTACGCAACTCAGCCACATCGCCAGTGCCCCGTGGCCAGACCTGGTGTTTGAGATGGGACCGAGTCGCCGGTTGCCGTGGCCGCGTGCGGCTGCTGTGAACGAGGACTGTGGCAGCCCAGGGCGTCACACGGCACAGCACACTGTGGCTGCATCGTGTCCCCCGCCCCAAGGGACATGGGGGAGCCTCACCCCTGAGCACCTGAGGCGGGGACCTTCTTTTGCAGACGTGACTAATGGAACAAGCTGAGATGGGTCTTCCTGGAGCAGGTGGCCCTGCACCCAGTGACGGTGTCCGTATAAGGGACAGAAGGGGAGACGCAGACACAGAAGAGATGCCACGTGGAGACAGACCAGAGACGGGACGGACACGGCCACCCGTCGGAAGCGCGAGGCAGGGAACTGTGACCACACCACCTCGAGGGGAGACCCGAAGCGGGGACCGTGACGAGGGCACTGGGCTGAGTGCCTGTGGGTCCATGAGGAGTAAATACCTGCAGGACGGTGGCTTCTGCCTCGGCACGGGGGCACGGTCCCGTCTGTCACCGTACGGAGACGATCCTCCTCAGCATCCAGATGTCCACATGCAGCTGCGACCCCGTCCCGCAGGCCCGCCTGTGACCCCTTGTGTCTCCACATTCATCGGGCCAGGACAAGTGTGAACGACTCCTTGAACACACACCCAGGACGTTCACACGGTCCCTTGTGTTTTTTCCGCTGAGCGTGAACCATTGGCAGCCATGGATCAGAAACTACCGGCGGCCGCTTTGCAGGAACGGGCGGCACCACGTGTGCCTCGCGCCTCTCGGCCACTTGGGAAGAAGGCGCTCGGCTACACAGTGACGTGGCCTCCCCAGCATGGCAGCCACGGGACCCGTTCACGAACTCACGAGACGGAACGGAACGTCGACGTCACGAAAGGCGGCGGGCCGACAAATTTACCAGGCGTCGGGGGACTCGTTGGTGTGGACGCGACGCGTCAGGGCGTCTTTGGGCAGCTGGCACACGATCGACTTGCAGCCCCGACAGACTGTTCCAGCCACGTGGCACAGTCTCCAGCAAACTCGAGGGCGAAGTGCAGTCACTAACGTTTAAAATTTTGTACGTTTAACGTGCCTTGGGGTCGCCCTGGAATGGGAGGGATGTTTTGGGACCAAATGAACCATGAGGTGATTACCGGAGAGATGCAAGGCATGGGGACACAGGGAGCTTCAGCTGCAGCGGAAAAAGTCACTCCCGAGGACCGAGCTGGGCACAAGGACAACGTGCTGCGGGCCCAGCCGTGACGCGGCCACCACGATCCGGCCGAGCATCGGCCACGCTGGGGAAGGTGGCAGCGCCGAGGCCCGGGACGGCGTCCACTCTGCCAACGAGGCCCCGACTCCTCTGTGGAGCAGAGGTCGGTCCTGCAGCGCCTCGGTCCCCAGGGAAACCTCTCAGAGTCCGGCAGATAGATTCCGCCATCTAGGCACCTCATTCCCGCAGAACCCCTAACGCGTCTGGACGCTTCCTCTGTCCTCCTCGATGCATTTTCCGCCCTGGCTGGCACACGGTCCTTTTCTTCCAGTCACGAAGTTTTGTGCATTTTCTCCTTGTGACGGTATTGAGCTCGGCTGGGCACACACGCAGTCAACAGCCGGACCTGCACCCACACTTGGTATTGTCTACACCGCAACTGTCTCAAAGTGAGCTGACTCATGAGCAACACGGGTTTGGACCGTGCGGTCCAATGACACGCAGATTTTTTTTTCAATAAATACTGTAAATGTGTTTTCTATTGGACGTGATTTTCTTAATAATGCTTTACCTTGCTTTCTTGTAGGAATACACACTATAAAGTAGATTAAAAATCTGTGTTTACTGACTGTGAACGGTGCAGCCTCTAGTCATCGGTCGGCTGTTAGCAGTTGAGATTCGGGGGAGTCAAAGTTGCTCATGGATTTTGAGCTGCATGGAGGTCAGGACCCCTCACCCCTCCATCTCTCCAGGGTCGACAGTCCTGATATATTTATAAAGCGGCAGCAAAACTCTGCAGTTTGCAGTGACGTGAACACACACAGACAGCTTACGCACTCAACAGTAGTGGACGGAATCCACGGGTAACGCGTGAGGGACGTGACCTTTGCTTGCACGAGGTCAGCGGCGGGGAGGTGGGGAGCCCGAGCGCAGGAGGAGACGGGTCGGTGAGGAGGGCGGGGAGGGGGAACAGGACGTCTTTGATGAGAGCCGCGGAAAATGGGAGAGAGTTCCGGCCGCCCTGTTTTTGGGGGAACGGTGTGCAGTGCTCCCCGCCAACGACAGGGTGACAGGCTTTCTCTTTGTTGCTCACGTGGTGCGCGGCGCCGAGGTCCTCAGAGGCGGTCCCCAGAGCAGAGCGCATGCGTCTCAGCGCCTCCGCGGCCCCCGCACGCGCTGGGTGGTCCAGACGCCCGTGAATGCTGAGTCCGCGGGTGGCAGCGCCGACTGCAGGCGGGAGTGTCTGTGGCCAGGGGTGTGTGTCTCCCGGGGCGGCCGTGACAGAGCGGCACGCACCCCGGGATTTACCGCAGCACGAAGCCATCCGCTCGTGCGTCGAAGACAGATCTCAACGCGCGCAGCTGGGCGAGCGTGTGGGAGCTTCACCGCGAACAGTGACCGCCCCGAATGCGGCTGTGGGCGTCTGCACGGTCCCTGTCACAGGCTCACCCCTTTTTCTTTACAATCACTTGAAGCCGGTGAGAGAGAGACAAGAGGAGGGACTGGGCTGAACCGGATTCTGGGGGCGTCCAGCGGGAGTCTGCTGGCTGCTCAACGGTTCATTTTATGTGATGCGTTTGACAGGGAAGACGCATAAGTCGATGGGTCAGGGTGTTCCTTGGGGACCCATGTCCCAGATTCTGTGGAACTTTCCAGAACAAATTATTCCCATGCGTGTCGCTTACCCTCTGGAGCTCCTGAAATGCAGAGTGGTCTCCCCTGTCCCACCCCAGAGGCGTCATGTGACTCGTGGATGGGCTGACGGGACCAGCCTGCGATGCCCGGGACCCAGCGTCTCCGCGTCTCTGCCCTTGCAACACACCCACGCCCCCTTTCCCATAAACCGTTTATTTCCCGGTGAGATTGATGCTGTTAATATCAGCTTTCAAAATGACATATTAGCATCACCAGTTAATCAGGGCGATTAGCGGATAAATATCTGTAATTCGATCATCAGAGTAATTTCTTTTCCAATAATGCGATTTGCAAATGCAAGTGATTAAGTCATTAGCTCACATTTCCATAGATTACCAGAGCTCCGAGGCCTGCCTCGCACCTCCGCCCGTGGGTGCTCCTGCGTGGCCGCGGCACCCGGCTTGGAAGCCACACCCCAGAAGACAGGGCCTCCTTGCTGTCACTGCCACCCTGGACGCCTAACGGGAGGAACTTCGAGGCCCGCGTCAGCCGTCGCCGGGCCGGCGACATGCGGCACTTCTGCGAGCCTCGGTCCGGACACGCGGGCCGCGCCGCGCCGCGCCTGCGCTGAGTGACACGCGGTGGGAGACGCCTGATTGCAGAGCCTGCTCGGCTCCCCGTTTCCGTGGCAACCAGCACGGTGCGGAGGGAACCTGCGCCCCCCTCCCCCGCCCTCTCGCCTCCTCGCCCCACCCCCCCCCGCTGCTTCCGGGTGACGCCCCGCGCGGCCTCACCTGTCAGCGCAGCGCGCAGCTGTTTGATCTCGCGGGCCGCGCGCCCGCCAGCGCCGCGCACCTGCTGATCACAGCATCCAGCTCATGCAGTCGGCGGTGCAGGTCCTGGGGGCTCGTACCCTAGATCTGCCAGTTCTGATCTGACTCTCAGCTCTGTGGCGAGCAGAGCAGCTGCTCGAGGCGAGAGGGACTCGGCTCCGCCGCTGCGTGTCCAGCGCAGTCAACAGATAGGTTCGGAGCCCACGGCCAGCTGTGGGATTAGGGTCAGCACAGGCCGCCACCGTGCTACACACCGCCTGACCCTCGCCGAGTGGAGTCTGAGCTCTGCGGGGTGCGTGTCTCCAGCCCTGCTCTTCTAAGGCTCCTTCGCTCTGACGCCCAGAAGGCCCGCTCCCTTGTCCTCCACGGTCCCCCCGCGGCCGTGAGCACGGCTTCCCCAGACCAGCTGCAGCCCCGAGGACCTCAGGAAGTGGGGGTCGGAGTCCAGGGCTCGCTCTGCGGACCCGCAGGCCCCCGGAAGACGGCCTGAGACAGGAGAGACGAGACGTGGGACGCTCGGGCTCCCGCTGGCTCTGCGCCTGTGTCCTCCCGTGCCCAGTGGGGGCGTCGTGGAGCCTCCCCACCAGCGAGCGCACCTCACAGGGGCCCCGGCTCCTGCCGGTCACTCTCTGCCTCGCACCCACGTGGTGCCTGGACCCCAAGATGCCCTCTTCACTCACCCCAAGCTGGGCACTCCTGCTCGGTCGTGGCTTGCCCAAGGCGGGTGGGGCGCGGACAAGGAGTCCACTGACCGCCAGCACTGACTGCGGCCAGGGGAAGCTGCCTACCCACCCCCGTGGCCCCCAGGGTGCACAGCCAGCACCCAGCCTGCCTCCTGCACACGCGTTTGCACACGCCTGGGCCGTGGAGGAGATGGCCGGGCAGGGGCTGCCACGTCCCCTCTGGCCCCCGGCCTGCTGCACGGAAGACCAATGGCCACCTGCGCTTGGACTTCGTGTAGCTCCACCTGGCACGTCCCAGCCCGACACGGCCCCGAGCTCTCCACGGTGCCTTACGGCGGTGGGGTCATGCGCAGTGACCCCGGCTTGTCCTGGAGCATCGGTCCCCAGGGGGCGGGAATGGGGACACTCAGCGCTGGACACGAAATCATGGGCTCACGCACCAAGCCGACCCCCAGCCCCGGCCCCGCCTGGCTCCCCGCACGTCCCACGGGCGACGCTCACGGCCACCACGACCGGAGCCAGCCCACGGCACGGGGCGCAGAGCCGACCCGCCTCGGACCTCGGGTGCTCTGCGAAGGGCGGTGACGCTATCTCAGGCTCTTGGGGGGCAGTTTGCATCTCACTTCCTTTCCCACTTTATTTTCTTATTTCATTTGACTCTATTTCGTTTGACTTAATTTCATTTCATTTGACTTCATCTTTACTTCCCTTTAGTCACTCTATTTCATTTGACTTTATTTCATTTCACTTCACTTTTTCATTTCACTTCACTTCACGTCGTTGCATTTTTTAATTTCATTTCATTTTACTTAATTTTATTTTACTTCATCGTATTTATTTCATTTCATTCCCTTTACTCATTCGGTTGTATTTCACTTCATTTCGTTTTATTTCTTCGTTTTATTTCATTTTACTTCATTTTGTTTCATTCTAGTCCATTTTCTTTCATTTTATTTTATTTCTTTTCATTTTACTGCATCTCTTTTCATTTCATGGACTGTATTCCGTTTCATTTTGTTTTACTTCATTTCGTTCCGCGTTTTCGCCTGCGTCAGCTGGCTGAGGGCCGCGATGGTCACGGCTGGCGGGCCCTGGGCTGGGCGTGGTGACATTTGTCACTGCCGAGGCGGCTCACCCTCCCCCGCCCCAACCCCCACTGCAGACTTGGGGGACGCTGCACCCCGCAGGCGAGGCGGAGCCCTGACCTCGCAGACCTGGGTGGAGCCACCCGCTCAGACCGGCTCCTGCTGGCGGGAAAAGCACCTGCGTTTGCTCCTCCGCCCTCCCACGAGCGAGAAAAAACACCGATTCTCAAACGTCCCAAGGGCAACACGCCAAAGGGCGTTTGAAAGTGCCAAGTCATACAGCAGCGGGCGCCGAGGTCGGGGTGGGGATGGACACATGCCACTCACGCTGACCGTGAGGAGCCCGCCCAGCTCTCCGGGCGCGGGCTGCAGACTCTGCCCCAGGCGGGGTTCAAGGTCATCGTGGGGTTCATCGTCCGCGCGGCTCCTGTCTCGCCTGCCTGTGTTCTGTCGCCCAGCGGACGGTCCGCAGGCTGCTGTGTGGCCACGACTCGAGGAACGGGGACTCGGCCCGCTGCCAGGCACCGGCTTCGCGCGCCGGGGCTGTTGTATGGCGGGCAGCCGCTTCCGACACCCCGCGTCTGGCGTCCTGCCGGGGTGCCTTCGTGTGAACCCATCATCGCGTGCAGTGTCCGTGTGAGAAAACAATCCCGTGTTTTACGACCGCGTTCCTCCCCGGTCCCACCCAGCCCCGCGGGACGCCGCGGTTCCTTCAGAGTCCGACGTTCAGCAGCCGCCCACCCGCCTCGCGCTGACGCATCCTACGGGCTTCCAGGCCTCGCGAGCCGTCGGGACTTAGAGGTGGTTTTGGAAAACAAATAAGAAATATATGCAGGGAGCGCCCCGATCCACACGCGTGCAGACGCGCCCGGGAGGCCGCGCGCTGTGCAGCCCCCGCCCCCCACCACGGGGTGGCGTGAGCCGTGGGGGGCAGCGCCCGGGTCAGCGGCTCCGACCGTAAATGCGTCATCTCCACGTTTACGACGCTGCGTGTGCGAGCTCTGCCCCGCGGAGGCTGCCGCTCCGAGCCTGGCCCGCGCCCCTGCGGGGCCCGGCCGGCTGGCTGCATTCCCGGCCCGGCTCTTTCCCCGCGCTTCCTGCCTTGGCTGCGGGTTAGGAAGCGGACCACACGGCGCGTCGCCCGACGCCCGGCCCAATCGGCCCCTGACCCTGAACCCCGAACCCGCGGGAGCGGCCGCTTCCGCGCTGGAGCTGACGCTGGAGATGGACACTCGGCCAGTATGTAAGATCCTCTGGGGTCAGTCGACCGGGTCCCTGCAGCACGGAGCAGGAGAAAGGTGTGGGCATCAGCGGGACACACGAGGCGACTGGGCCGTGCTCTCCCCCGGGCGCCCCCCACGCCGGGACGCGGGTGTTGCCGTGTGAACACGTGTCCCACGCACACCCACCGCAGCCCAGTCCTATCCGTAAAGCTCGGGCCGGGCCGGGCGGGGCCGGGCGGGTTCCTGAGTTTTACGGCCCTTGCCGCTGGCTCGCTGTGTGGCCTGGCCGCATCTGCACGCCGCAGGCGGGAGCTGGCAGCCATGCGGGGCCGCCCGCTGGCCGGCCGCGTGGGGACGGGAGTGTGCTGCGTGTCGGCCCTAAACCTCAAACCTCCCCGCATTCCTGCCGCGGCCGATGCCGTCACAGCCCGGACGCTCCAGGGCGCACAGTCGGCCAGGCCCCCGGGGCCTGCAGTGGGCTCCCCTCGTCCCTGCCGCAGCCACCGGCGAGCACCCAGGCCTGAGTCCCCACCACACCGCGCAGGGCTGCACCCCCGCGTCCGCGCGGAACCAGCCCTGGTCTGCGCACAGCGGCGCTGACCCTCTTCGTCTGGCGCTGGCCACTGCCCTGTCCACGGTGTGGCCGCAGACGCTCCGCAAAGGTGACAGGATTCGCGCAGAACCGGGCACGCGGGTGACCCCGGTGCGTGCATTACCGGGTCTGCGGACCGGCTACAGGACCCTGCGTGGGAGGAGCTGGGGGCCCGGTACCGCGGCTGGGGCGGGAGAGGTGGGCAGAAAGGAAGGGCGGAGGGAGACAGAGCCGGGGATATGGGGGGCGGCAAGCCCCAAAGAGGCGTGTCTCTCACGGGAAACCAGGACGCGTGTATGGCGGCGGCTGGGGGGGTGGGCTGGGGGCGGGGACAGAGGCGACTCTGCCTCCTGCACACCTGTTCTCAAAGTCCGCGGAGTCTCAGCGGCTTCTGGAAACGCGTTCGCTGGAGCGAAGACCAGGCTATTTCTAAGGGGGACGCTGTCCTGCCCAGCAGCGTCTCGGACCAACGTGAAACAAGTTCCTTTGTTTCTGGCCCTCGCAGAAACTAAATCATGGGGCACCGTCCATGTGTATGTACCACGGACTCAGAGTCAGGTAGTGTCGCATATAAAACACTTTTCTTCCCCCTGCTTCTGCTCGTTACCGAATCACGGGGCAGAACGAAAAAATGTGAGCAGCAAGGGCCACCGTCCCTGTCGAAACCCTGCCACAGTCCCTCCAGCCTTTGTCCCGTGAATCTAGTGAATGACGCTGCACATCCTGGTATCACACGCCTCATAAACTGTTTTCTCCCTGTGCATTGTGCAAGATCCCTTGATAATCTCCCCAAACCTCCCCGTGACGACAGACAGAGCATCGTCACACACCCACGTTCATAGCCGCGTGATTCAGAGTCACCAAAAGGTGCAGGCGACCTGGTGACCACCGACGGATGCACAGAAATCCAGAACGTGGTCCATCCAGGCAGTGGAATATTAGTCAGCCCTGAAAAGGGAAACGCATTCTGACACCTGCTAAAGTGTGGATGAACCCGGAGGACGTGGTGCTGAGTCACAGAAAGACAAACTCTGAGAGATCCCACTCATGGGCGGTCCCTTGAAGGCTCAGAGTCACAGGGACACAGAGTACATGGTGGTGCCGGGCTCGGGAGGTGGTGGGGGGCTCATCTATCATCTATCTATCACCTGTCTATATATCTATCTACCTATCTATCTATTATCTATCTACCTATTACCTATATCTATCTATCATCTACCTATATATTATCTATCATCCATCCATCCATCCATCCATCCATCCATCCATCCATCCATCCATCATTCATCCATCCTGTCTCTTCCTGTCTCTGTCCATGTCTCTTCCCCCTCTCCATCTCTCTGTCTCTGTCTCTGTCTCTGTCTCTCTCTCCCCGCCCTCTCCCCCCTCCCTCCCTACGTGGGGACTTGGCTGCAGCTGCTGGGAGCAGGGGTCAGTGGGGGGAGGCTAATCAACAGGCACAAAACCTCAAGCACGCACGATGAATAATTTCTGCAGATCTGCCGGGCAGCATTTGGCCCACGGCTAATGATACTGTATTGTGCACTAAAAATTTCCTTAAGAGGGTAGAACTCATGTTACACGTTCTTTCCATAATAAAAAAAATATTGCAATTTTATGACCTGTTTTTTTTTCCCCCTCTTAGAACTATATTAAAAATATTTTCGAGGGTTAAAAAGCAAGAAAGGAAAACCAGAGAATGTGCGCTTTGGAGAGGGGCCATTTCGCTGTGACTCTGGAGCCCGTGAATGATTTATTTACGGGTCAGCATGCCACCGGGGCCGGGACCAGGGTGAGCTGACTGGGCGCACACTCGCCTCGTCTTTATTTTTTACGAAGTTTTTTTTTTTTAAATTTTTCAATTACACTTGACCTACAGCATCCTATCAGGCGTACAGCATAGTGGTTAGACACCGATGTGACTTACGAAGGGACCTCCCACCACCCGGCACCACCGGTGGCTGTCACAGTGACATCCACCGTGTTTCTGTGCTATGCTTTGCATCCCTGAGATTGCCATGTCTTTAAAAAAAAAAAAAAAGGCAAAATCAGAACTTTTTCTCTCGCCTCAGCTACCACAGGGCTCAGCCAGCTACTTGTCTTGACCTGTAAATATCCTGTCTTTATCTAAAATGTTGATATTTGTCCATCGCTCTTTTATTTATTTACTTATTTTGCATTCACATTGTTTAAATCACTATGTCACAATATCATTTCTCTTGATGATGCTGAGTTTGGGGAGCCCCCATAATTTGGGGCCCCTGGTGAACGCCTCACATGTGTCACCCTAGCTCCAGGCAAATGCGTGACTTCCAAATCTGGACATCCAGCGGCCAGAAAAATCAGCCGGAGGCGTCCCCCGTGTTGAAGAGTGAGCGCCCATGGGTGCTGGTGTGGCCGGCGTCCATGGCCCGTCTCCCCGGCTCCGTGAGGGCCTGTGTGAATCCACCCGACGATGAGCAGTCGATCCTAATCAGATATCTCGACGGCTAACGTAATGGACATGGCCCGGCCTAAATGTCGATGCGTGGGATAACTTATGGACCTATTAATTGCTCGTTAGGCCATCTATCAAGTCCTCTCAGGACCTGCGCGTGACGTAGCCCGTGTTTTTAATGAACACGCCGAGACTCGAGATCTCAATTTGCACTTGATCAGCGAGTGAGTTACGAGTCGGGTGCCCCGCTAACGAGCTCTGCGGGTCGTTACGCCGAGGGGACTTCCGAAGCTGCTTCCGCTCGGGGATGTGGTGTCCGTCTGGCGTACCCCACATGGGGCAAACGCAGGCTGCTGGAGGCTGCGCCTCAAAACCCAGCTCCGTCCCCCGAAATGACAGATATGCCCGTGCAGACTGGGGAACGGCAAGGTGACCGTCCAGCAGGGATGGTGGCTTCGTAGCATCACGAAAATTCAATTCGAAGAGCGAGTCCTTGGGGCGCATTGAAGCATCGAGGCGAGTGTTTTAGGGGTGACAGCCTTTACCGCAGTGACCCTGGGTGACGTCTTGGAAACACACACTGGGAAGAGAGTGTTTGCAAGAGGGGTGAGTGACACTGAGGGATTTCCCGTCTGCTTTTTATTCTGTGGTCATATTCTGCATTAGCTGCAACGGAGCCTTTGCTGCTTGGTTTTGAGCCGCACTTCGGGGGAACGTCTGGTCTACCACACGCACGTCACACAGACAAGCCGGTGGCCGTCCCACGCTGCCGCCAGATCGCAGGTCAGGTGTCTCCGGCTCGCCCCTCGGCTGTGCGGGACGGACCAGCCTGCCAGGGTCACGCCGGCTCTGGAGCAGGAGGGGGACGAGGCCGTCCCCAGCGCAGATACACGAGCCGCGGCCACAGCGGGACCCTCCAGGGCTTCGTCCTGGGGGGCTGAGCCAGGGGCCTGCGCTGTGGTCCTGGCCACGCTCCCCGCAGCCCAGGCCTCTGCCCAGCGCTCCCCGCAGACATGGACCACATGGCGCCCAGTCTCCGCCTTACCGAGCACGGGGTCTGCTCGGCCCCGGGCTGGTCGTGCTGCAGAATTAGTTTGATTTAGCTCTGTCTCCACGGCTGAGCCGAGCTGCAGAAGCTCACGCAGGCGCTGGGGGGGGGGGGCGGGGAGACAAGGAACACATGGCTCGGGCCGTGGGCCGGGGCAGAAGGGCGGTCACCTGCCGGCCCGGCGGTGGCGCCCTGAAGCCGGACGTGGGGGCTGACTTCTTTCCCGCCGTCCCCCACCCCCGGGCTCCGCGGTGTCCCCGTCCCCACCCGACGGGGAGCACTGCCCCGAGGGCCGCTGGCGGGGATCGCAGCCGTGGGGATGCCTGGGCGAGCGTGAGTGTGTGACACCAGCGGAAATCGTACAAAGCCTAAGCACCCAGCTTCCCCACGGACTAGGACAGGCGCAGACGATTTGGGGGAAAGCCTCGACGAGGAAGGTTTTCCGAGGAGAATTCAGGCTGTGAGGCGCAGCAGGAAGGGACCCGCTGCCCCCAGAGACACTTCTGCTTCTGAGGCGGGGGACAGCGTCCTCGAGGACGGGCTGCTGATCCCCGGACGGGTGGACACTCTGCCATCGAGGCGGACGCACGCGACCCAGCTTCCCAGGTCTCAGAAGGTCACGTTCGGGAACGGGAAGGCGCGCGTCCTCGGGTGGCCTCCGGGGACGCGCCCGGCATGGCGACGGGCTCCCCTCGTCCTGTGCACGAGCAGAAGGGCAACGTTCCGAGGGGACGTTAAGGGAAGACGGACGTCTTGTGAGCGGGCTGATGCGGCGAAGGCACCTGGCCCACCATGCCGAGGCTGGTGCGGGGCCCGGGGGGGCGCAGCCCCGTCCCCCGCCTGCTCCCACGGCGGCCGCTCGCCAGGCTCCTCCACCACGCCGGGTCTCGCTTCATGAAGAATTTCAGTTAAACCCCGAGCCTTTTGATAGGTAATTATAGGCAGGAAGCCAAGCGCCTATGCATTTCATATTTACGGTCCACACCGAGGTCACCCCCGGAAGTCCCAGCACCGCCCTCAGAGACACGCGAGTGTGTTGTTTGTGCTTTAATTGCATTTCCTCCCCTCTGGGGCCGCACGACCCGCCACGAAAAACTAATAACACGAACAGGAGCAGATGTTTCGCGGGCCCAGCGCGTCTGGCCATGTCCTGCGCGGGAGTCGCCCACGGCCCTGTCCACACGCACAGCGCGGCCGGCCCACCGGGGGTCTCTGCAAAGTCCCCTTCGCCCGCCTCCAAGATGCCGTGGTCCCCTGCTCGACGCGAGGTCCGTTTGTAGGTCATTGAAACCGCGTGACGGTGACGTGTCCACATGCGTAGACGAGCGTGTGTGCGTTCATGTCACAGCCACGTCCCCGCCGGCCCCCTGACCCCTGGCCCCGACCCTCTGTCACAGCGTGCCCGGTGGGACGTCCCCTCTCCCACGCCACCCTCTCTCGTGTCTGCTCAGCAGCCCCTGCCGGCTCTGCAGCGTGGACTCCGAACGTCATCTTTAAAATCCTGCTTTCTATACACGTCCTCAGTAGGAACTGTCGAAAGTCCCAGGGAAAAGGCACATAGTTTACAGAGCCCTGCGTGGCCGACGCCCGGCGAAGGAGAGGGCACCACGGGCCGCCGGCTCTCGGGCGATTTCGTCCCCTGGCGGCTGCCTCCTGCCCCGGCTTCACGGGTGGCAGAGACGCTGTTCCTGGAGCAACGGCTTCTGGGTGCCCAGCCACCGCCGCACGGACACGCCGCCCTGGGGGCCAGCCGCCCGCCCCCAAACGCAGGCAGCGGCAGCCCCGTGGTGCGGGAGATGCTCGGCGTCCGGGGCTCCGACGGGGTCCCCTCGTGGGCTGCGAACCATTTCCGTCACGTCGACTGAACGCGGACATTTTCTTTTCATTAGCGGCCGTTTGTCTCGTGCCCTTTGCGTTTTGCTTTGTTTTATGTTTTATTGGGGGGCTTTAGCTTTGATTTGAAGCAGCCCCTTCCGGATGAATGATGTTTCTGGCGTGTAATGCAGTTTCCATATGTCCCCTCCTGCTCCCTTTAATTTGGTATATATTTTGTGACACACAGAAGTCTTGGATTTTTTTTTGTTTTTTTTATGGAATGAATTAGAAACCCACCTTTGTCACGTCGTAAACCCTCCGTAGATTTATTCGTTGTCATGGCCCCGTCTGTTCACATGCCAGCCCCTGCCTGGTTTCGGGGGGGTTTTGTGCGTCTTTATTAAGGTTTTTATTGTCTGCTAATGCATGTTCCCTCTCCTCGCTCTGTCTTCAGAAAGGGTGGGGAGTTTTTTGCAATTATTCTTACAAAAGCATTTTGGAATCGCTCTATTATTTGCAAACTTAAAAACAAGAAGAAGAAGAAGAAGGTTGCGGTAATGCAGGCCATATTTTGTTTTGGGAAATGCCGACATATTGGCCGTCAGCCCTCTGGGTGCCGGGGGCCACGTGCTTGGCCAGCGAGACACCCTTCCTCTGCCGGGCGGCGACCCGCCCTGTCCTCCTCGGGGCCGTGCGCGCTCCCTCTGACTCAGCCCCAGGCGCTGTACGTTTTGTGGCGAGGACAGCATCATACTTCTGTGTGTTTCACATTTGTGCTTTCCACGGAACGAGCGGTTTTTCTCGTTTTTGTTTGTTTTGTGTTTTGTTGTTGTTTTTTTCCCCGAAGTCGTTTGCCGGTCATCGGTTTCCGGCCGCCCGTTTCCGTGGCTTCCCTCCTCCACGCAACCTCGTCTCCGGTCTGATGAGCATTTGGCACTTTTATTCGCCTCCTCGCTCGCCGCCGTGCGAGGGTTTCGCCAGGGCTGCACGTCACCCCGTCGAGGCCTCACGAGCCTTGTTTGGGTGCCGTCTGGGCGCAGGACCCGACAGCCGTCGAGAAGCTTAAAGGCGGTGACGGCTGCAAACACCCCTGCTGGGCCCTTCCGCCCTCTTCCGTCCCCGTTTTTATCGGTCCCTTTTCCGGTGCCGCCTGATTTCCGGTCTACGAACGTCGCCCTCCGGCCCGCCTGCTGCTCCGAGCCGTTGGCAACGCCCCGTTTCCCGCACGCTTTGTCTCAGGCGTCCCGTGTCCCCCAACCCCCGAAAGTGCCCGGGACGTGTTCACAGTGCGAGTGCCCCGCACAACCGCGTGGGCCGCCGGGCGCCCCGCACACCCCGCCAGCCGGAAACGTTGCCCGCTTCGCCCCCCGTGGCCGTGCCACATGGTCAGCGTGGGAGGTGGCCCCCGTTCCCACGCCCGCCCCCCAAATCCGCTCTGCCAGGCTCCCGCCCGTCACATGAAACTGCGCTGGTGAGCAGAGCTCTCTCCGTGGAAAGTTCCGGAAGCACGGTGGCCGTAAACGAGAGCCTGCATCGGCCGGGCGTGCTCACTCCCGGACTCCTCCACGTGTGCCTTCTGGACCGGGTCTCTGGGGAAACCGAGGCACACAGTGACCCCCCCCCCACACCGTCCCATTCTCTCTCTGTTGACTGACTTTGTCGGGTTTCGGGGTCTCGATCTTGGTTCCTCAAGAGAAACTCCAGCAGTTTGTGGAGACATGGACGCCCAGGCAGCACCTCGGACTCCCCGCCATCAAGCTGTGCACCCTGAAATCACCCGGGGGGCCACCGTAGGGGGCCGTGACCTCTGAGGGCCGTGGGCTGGTCTCAGAATGAAGCTGAGGGTCTTTCGACTGGTCTCAGGGGAGAAGAGGAGGCCAGAGTGACCGTCTTGAATCTGCCGTTTTCCACAACTCCTTCAGGTTAAAACACCCAGTATATGAAGGCGCCATCCTTGGGGGCGGGGGACGTGTCCCAAACCCCGTGAGCACTGTGGGGCCAGGCTGAGAGGCCGGCAGACGGCGAGGCCCCCGTCGGGCACACTGAGTGGCCGATGCGTCTGTCACGTTCCCCCCGTGCCTGCTGTGCCGTCGGCACCCCGTGAATACCCAGCGAGCTCCCCGCTGTCCCCCGTCACCGTCTCCCTCACGGTGCCTGGTCACGTCACGCTCACTGTCCCGCGTCACCATCTCGCCGTGTCCTCGGCTCGCCCTGTCCTCGGCTCGCACGAGCTCTGCCCTGTGTCAGGCGCCCCGTGCCTGTCAGTGGCCCCCGGACACCGGCCGCCTGGCCCAGCGAAGCCCGCCGGCCTGGACAGGCGAGGCTCTGGGCACATCACCGCTGCCGAGTCCTCGGCGGCGTCTGACTGGGAGACGCGGCAAAGACCGTGACGGCTGGTGAAGCACTGGACGTTGTCCCTTCCCCGGGCAGGCGCGGCCACGCAGACTGCCCGACGCTGGGCTCCGGCCCCGGGCTCCGGCCCGCAGTCCCCTGAGCGGCGGGGGCGGCCGGTAATCGGAAGGCGTTTCGGGCTCACGCACATGGCGTCAGCCGCACTCGGAAGGAAGGGGGAGAAGAGAGAGTTTCCAGCAAACGACTCTCGAAGGCTTCTGATGTCGCCTAGTTTACTCTGGGTCAGGGCTGTGCCCAGCGGACTGCACGGCGTCTGCGGAGCAGACGGGCCCCGCGTGGGCCGTGGCCTGACTCTTCGGGACCCTCCCCGGGGCTGCACCCCCGAGCACGGCCCCGTGCAGCCGGCATCATGGGGCTGGGCCCCTGGGCGCCTGCCCTGCAATCCGTCTTTGCCAAGACGCTGCGTCAAGACGCCCAGAAGCCACGCGGACAGGCTGCGGGCAGACAGCGCCCCGCGTCCAGCATCGTCCAGCTCAGCACCTGCAGAGGCCGCGGCCGGGGCACAGAGCTCCCGGCTCATCACATCAGCCCCTCGGACCACAGGTCTCGGGACGCAGACTGCTCTGCACACAGCTGGACCCTGAGAGGGCCACCGGCCTCTGGTGTCAGGTCTCCAGTCCCATACCCAAGCAGCAGAATTTCCGCTGAGCTCCGGTGGGAAGGAGGCAGATTTGAATACGAAAAGACCTCACACAAAGGCCAACCCCAACCAGCTGGGCTCCGCAGGGGCCTGGCGGCTCTCTGTGCTCCTCACAATGACCAGGGCCCCCCGGGGACAGCCACAGGGACTGGGTACGCCTGGAGGGTCCGGCCAGCCTGCTCCCTGTCTGTGCAGGGCCACCAGCAGGTGACACGGGCCTGATTGTTCTCTGGGTGATATTTCCCCTGAAGACGGCCACGGGGCTCCCTCTCTGAGTGCCACTTTGCTCCTCAGACCTCAGCAGGCAACAATCAGCGGAGGCGCAGAAAACAAACACTTGGGGGACTTGCCAAGATCACCGCCAGGAAATAAAGTGTGTGTCCATTTCAGGGTCTCTCAGCCGCAACAGCACTGACTGACGTCGGAGCGGACGACCCTGTGCCCTGCAGCATCCTGGGCACTGTGGGGTGATGGGTGGTGTCCCTGAGCTCCACCTACCGGGCACCAGGAGCACCGCCCCCCAGTGCGAAAACCGAAAGGTCTGCAGACATTGTCACGTGTCCCTGAGAGGTGAAATCACGCTCATGGTCAAACACTGATATATGATACATGACAAATAGGTCATAGACCGACAGGTACATAGATAGATGATAGACAAATATAGATAGATGTTAGATAGATAGATAGATAGATAGATAGATAGATAGACAAACAGACAGACAGACACAGATAGATGAGAGATATAGATGAAGAAGGAAGGAAGGAAGGAAGGAAGGAAGGAGGAAGGAAGGGAGGCGGGCAAACCTCACGGCTGAGTGACACCGCGCTGTGCAGAGAGCACTCTCTTTACCCTTCGTGCGTGGGGGACACTTGGGGCGCCTTCGCTTTCTAGCTGCTAGGAATCACGCCGCTGTGAGCACGGGTGCGTGAATGTCTGTTTCAGGCTCTGCTTTCACTGCTCTGGGGGCGCGCCCAGAAGTGGGGGTGCTGGGTCGTGGCGTGTGGGTCTGGTGTCACCTCTCTGCCAGGGGGCCACGAGCTCAGCCCCCCATACCGAGTGGACGGTCACGAAAGGCTCGTCACTGTTGCTGCATTTCAGCGGCGGACGCCACCGTGCAAACGCTGTGTGAGCGTCCGGGGCTGACGGGCACGGCCCTTCGCCCGCCTGGAGGGGAAGCAGGCAAAAGCCACTACGTTGAGTCCTAACGGTGAAGTCACCGCTCGCCGTGTTCAGATGTCACCGTGACGGGCCGGACTGAGGACAAATGCCGGCAGCTTCGCTGCTGTTATTTACCTCTGTCTCCTTATTCACACGCCATTCTCAGCAAATTAACAGAGAGCATCTTCGGTCGCATTACGAGACAGAAATTGTATTATTTATACGCAATAAATGTATTCATTAATAATTGAGTGGATTACACAGACAGCACGGAAATAAATATAGCAAATTATTAATTTATAACACACTGGGGATTTATAAAATTCCAGTAAATACAGTCTTTAATCAACTATAGACTTTTAAAAACCACTTTACATGAAGGTTCGCATCTTGTTTGCCTTTGTCCCCTAATTGAATAGATCCATTTGTCTGCCGGCCACCTGCACTGCCTCCTGGAAACAGAGTCACTGCCGACTTGGACAGCAGAGGCACTAAGCAGAGGAACGGATGGGTGACAGACCCATCCCCTCACGAGGGCCCAATGTTTGTGTCGAGAACAGTGACAAGCGCCCAATGCATCCCCAACATCCGCTCTCTCTGTGCCTTGTCCTCAGAGGCGGACGTGACACGTGACATGTGGAAATCTTGCTGTGGGCGTTTCACAGAGAGGATCCCGCTCTGCCGATTTTTGTTCACACGATCGAAACGGAAATCGAGAGGCCTATCTCCAGCTAGATGCATGCGTGTGTGACAGCTCGCTAGCGTTTGCCGGGTAACAAACAGCCCCGGGACTCAGTGGCTTAGAACAAGGCAGGTTTCCTTTCTGTCGCGTGTCCTGAGCTTGCCGGGTGCTACTTCCGGGCTGGGCTGGCCTGACGGCGACCGGGCATCGTCGGGTGAGGCTTTGCGGGGTCAGCGGGTGCAGCTGGGAGGTGGGAGCGGCCCCAGCATCGAGGATGGACAGCTGCACGCACGAGCGTTTTCCTAGCGCGAGGTGACGGCGGTCTGCCGCGGGTACGCGCACGATGAAACGTGCAGCCCGTCAATGAACGGTTTTGGTCAGCTCGAGGAGAAGCGTCCACACCGCAGCGCTGAGCTCATCGTCCACGGCCATCCTCTAGTTCCCAGTCTTCGGCCACAGGGCAGGAGCGTCCTGAGGACTCTGGGAGGGGCTTCGGGACCCATCGCCGGCACCGATACAGCGTAGCGTGTTTGGAGAGATGAAGGTCACGTGTCACTGCTCTCGGGCTTGGCGGTTGCAGGAAACAGGAAGCACTCAGGGACAGACACACAGAGGGAAGGCACGGAGTGGCCACTTTCTCACGGCCCTCGGTGGCCACCGGCACCTCATCCTCCTGCGCGGACTGTGCTTATTTCTGAGCGATGCCGAGAGCCAAGATCTAAGCCCCATGAAACCCCTGACGGTCACCGGTCACGGGCACCGCTCCCAAGGTAGATTCTCCGCCCGCGTCACAGCGCCATTGCCACAGCCAGCCGCGTGCCTGCCCGGCCTGCGCTCCCCCGGAAAGGAGAAGATCGGGTTTTACGGGGGGACAGGCGCCCCCTGAGCAGGGCGGCTTCCGAGTGGCCCTCTGCTGTAACCAGCGCGTGAGGAGGAACCAAGGAGGACGTGGCACCCGGGGAACGGACGAGCCCAAAGGCATGTGAGGTTTGGCTCCATTCTGTTTGAGAAATGCCCTGGAGGCATTCTCGCCTGTTTGCTTGTTTGTTTGGGGTTGTTTTCCTGACACACACTAAGTCACAGCGGACCTCACAGCTCCGCAGCGGAAACGCACACGTGTTCCCTGCCTGATCAGTGTCCTCACGTCCTCACACACGGCGTCCCCTCACTGTCCCGAACCCACGGGGGGCGGGGGCGGCAGGCCCGTCTGGCAAACCCTGTAACAGCTGGGGAAATGCCCACGAGCCGTCCGGCAACACCGAACGCTGCTCCGAGAAGGAGAGGGTCCTCCCTGCCTCTCCCAGCGTCTGGGGGCTCTGGGTGTCCCCAGGCTGGTGGCCACGTCCCTCCCGTCTCTGCCTCCGTCTCCATGTGGCTTCTCTGTGTCTGTGTCTCCCCTCTTCCGTCCCTCATAAGGACACCGTCACTGGGCTTAGGGCCACCTGCCCCAGGGTGAGCTCGTCTGAGATCCTTTGGTGAGTCACGTCTGCAAAGACTTACGTCCAAAGACAGTCTGGTTCACGGCCTGGGAGTGAACACAACCTTGGGGCCCTACCTGGCCCGCTGTGGATATCGGGGGGCTGTCCTCCTGAGGCGCCTCCTACTGAGTATAGGGGAGCCCGTGTGGCCTCACTGGCTTTAGTTTCTCGTGACGTTTTCCGTGACAGCCCTTGGAAGCCAGCGCACAGAGGAAAAGCGGTCCGCTTCGAACACAATCGACAGCGCAGAGAATCCGAGGAGAAACGTCACCTTGAAGCCATTCTGTTTCCCCCGATCACAGCTGCGTCACAAATGTCCCTGCTTCTTCCGAGCGGGAGCTTTTGGCAAACGCACAAGTCTGCTTTGCTGTCGAATGCGAGAGCAGCCGAAAGCGAAGATGAACAGAGGTGGATGTGAAGGTAGCAGGACGGGTGTAGACAGGTCGGCCTGTAATCGCAGGAAATGGGCAGGGTCGGAGCTGCGAAGGCCCGCGCCTGCCGGGGGCGAGCGCGTCTGCCGGGGACGAGCGCGCCTGCCGGGGACGAGCGCGCCTGCCGGGGGCGAGCGCGCCTGCCGGGGGCGAGCACCTGGAGCTCCTTATCTCTGGGGACGTTTGCGTGGAAGCTGCTTCTGCATTAAGTGTCACTTCCATTTTTATTTACTTATCACTGACCTGTGCAGGGAGCCGTCTTGCGAACAAAGCCCCTTATCCGCGCTACGGCGCCGAGGTCTGGCCCCACACGACCCTGCCCGTCAGCGGCGTCCGAGTCCCCCACTCCCGCAAGGAGCGCAGCCACCCGCGCCCACCGCTTGGTCGGCTGATCGATTTCAACAGCGGACACGTCATGTGACTGTGCCAGCTTCTGTTCCCGACCCTGTTCATCAGTCTCCTGCGTCCAAACGCGTTGTCACGTCTACGGGGAGAAAGGCAACGGTCCCCACCACGACCCAGCGCTGGGTTTGGGACGCTCAGAAGACGCGCCGCGGACTGACAGAGAGCCCCCTTCTGCACGGACGTCCCCGGCTACGCGTTCCTCGCCAGCCCCTTGAGCCCCGGGCGACCCCCGCCTCGGGATTCCCACGCGGTAACCCCACTTGGAAAACCGCCGTCTAGACGTGCGCTCCGCGCGGGCGTTGGCCCCGCGCCCCACCGTGCTCCACGCTGCGCCCCAGCTTACGTCTTCCATTTTTAAAAATAGTTTAATTACAGTCGACATTCAATGCTACATTAGTTTCAGGCATACTGCGGAGTGATTAGACGTTTATGTCACTCACAAAATGAGCCCCCGTGACGCCAGCACCCACGCGCGACTGCACGCGGTCACCTCAGTGTCACCGTCTCTATTCCCTGAGCCGCACGCAGCTCGCGTCTCGTGACGGCTCCCTAACTGCCAATTTGTCCTCCTTCCTCCCGCCTCCTTCCCACCGGTCCCCGCCCCCGCCCGCCTGGCAGCCATCAGCTTGTTCTCTGTGTCTGCACGTCTGTTTCTGTTTGGCTCGTTCATTTTTTCCTCCTTCTCCTCTCTCGCCCTTTCTTCCTGGCCCTTGATGTAAACCAGACACCGCCCGTGCCTTCGTCGGCGGCCCGGAGCCCCGGCTGCATTTGGTTCTGTTCAGTGTGAAACTCACACCGGGTGTCAGGGACGAGGCCGGTGCTGCAGGCGCGGAAAGACACGTGGCCCAGAGCCACAGCCCCGTCCAGCTGCCACGCCTCTGCTCACACCCAACGCCCTCCTTCCCCGCGCGCCTTAAAGGGGCCCGAGACCAAGTCAGGTCCTGCCCATAACGCGGTGTTCCCCATTATACACATGGAATACACACACAGACACACACACACACAGACAATATACACACACAGACACACACACAGACAATATACACACACCTACACAGACACGCACAGACAATACACACAGACACACACACAGACACACACAGACAATACACACATACAGAGACGTACACACACACACATGTACACACACATGTATGTACATGCATTCGCTTTATTCGATGCACGTAGTGACTTCGCCGGAAAGCCTCATGGCCGTGACCTGTTATGCTTTCTAAACTGTGACGGACTGACTTTGGAGATACTTCGCCCCGCCCACCCTGCAGCCTGCGCCCTGTGGGCCCCGCACGGGGAGCTTCGTGGCGAGGGCAACGGAAGCGCACGTCTTCCCGTTCTTAGGAAGCGGCTGCTTGGACAGAACTCCCGAGTCGTGACTCGTTTTCCCTCCCGGTCCGTCTGCCCGTGTCCGCAGACGCTGCTGAGCGCTCGCCCTCCCTCGAAACGCCCACCCTCTGTGCCGTTTGCGGAGGGCGCTGCTCACACGTGACGCTGCCCGCTGGGCGTGCCCTGCTGGCCGGGACGTCATTCACGTCCGACACCGGTGTCCCCTCAGTGCCCCTTCCCGGCCGGGCGAACCGCTCAGGTACTGCCCGCAACACACAGAATACCGCTCTTCCTAGTTAAATTTAAAAAACTTTTCAAGTGTCAGGTGCACAATGCAGTGGTGAGACATTCGCATCACCAGCAACGTGACAGCTTTAGCTGTGAAACCCACCCCTCCGCTGACTCTCATCGACCCTGCGCGTCTGGCCAGCGGTGGTCCCATCCTGGGGACAGCAGAGCAACCCGCGAGGGGCCGCGAGGCCGCGTGACCCCTCCCCTCCGCCCCAGGCTATGGGTGGCGCGTCCTCGCATGCTGCTGCGAAGCCCCCCAGTCCACTCCTCTGCCAACAGCCCCTGCTGCCTCCTGCCATCCATGTCCACCTCGCCAGCTGTCAGCAAGGATGGCTTCTTCCACCCTGCGCCGGACAGACCTCCGCCCAGCGCTGCCCGCGCACCTAACCGCAACGCCCCCCCCCTCCGCCTGTGGTCCCGGGCGACCGCGTCCCCATAACAATCGGAGTGCCGACAGGAAACGCTCACCCCTTGGCCACGTCAAGGGGCTCCCCGCTGGCAAAGCCACAGAAGCCAAATGACAGAGGACACCCTCCCCCCCCTCACAGCTCTGTGCCTTGGGGAGCACGTGTGCATGGGCAGCAGGATAACCCGATTGGCAGGGGACACGGAGGACGGGGCCAAGCGTCCTCTCTGAGTCCTGGAGCAGAGAAGTGGGTCCGAGTCCCAGCTCAGTCTGATGAGCTTGGTCTCCTGCGAGACCCGCACGCACACTGGGTGACTCCAGCGTCCCGCTTCCTGGCGCACTTGCAGGATTCCGGGTGCTGCGCACCCACATTTTCACACGGCTCGCACTCAATGAGGGCGCAGATGCCCCTGCTATGACGAGCGGCGCATCTCTCCCGACACGCGCCCCGCCCACTGCCGCCTCCAAGGATCCTCGCCGCGTCCTGACTCGCAGCCTCCTCCGCCCTCGCCCGGTTTCTGCGGGGCCGCCCAGGACAGGCGGCACGTGCGGCTGACCCGCATGTCGCCCAGGCCCTCTGTGCGGGCTGAGCCCTGTCGGCCGCGGTGAGGCGCACAGCCGATGATGGCCGGGGGTGCAGGGAACGGCAAAGCGACTCGTAGATCATTCGGACAGTTCGCCTCTGTGGGTGACAGAGCATAACCTCGGGAGCGAACGGAAGAGCAGGAGGACGAGACGCGATGGACACGCGGAGAAACGCCTCGTGTGACTTCGAACCTGGCTCCAGAGAGCTCCTTCCTGCCTCGTCCAGGTTCTGGGGGCCCAGGCACCCCGGCTGGTGGCCCGTCCCTCCCGCCTGCGCCTCCACCCTCGCGTGGCCTCTCCTCTGCGCGTTAGAGCTCCGGGACCTTCCTTCTAACGTCCACGTGACGGAGTGACCTCCGGGCTGCACACACGTAATGCGAGACAAGGACCTCGATATCCTTAATGCATCACTGATTTTCCTACGACATGACCTGTGGAAAACATATCCAGAAAAAAACGGACAGAACCATCGGGAGACATAAAAAAATTAGCAAACACTTGTTGTTTCTCTCGCAGAAAAGGCTAGATCCGGGAGACAGAAATAATGCGCTTATCTGAAGAACCTAAATACAGGTGCACACACGAGAAGGAGAAGCCCCTGTCCCCACACGGCCGAAAGGTCCAGAACAGACCAGGCGAGGTCATCTCAGCCTCCAGCACTGTGGTCAGACGTGGCCCAAGTAGGAAATCCTGGGAAGGGAACTGCGAGCGTGGAGCCTGAGGGTGGGAGGCGGAGAGGCGGGAAAGCGAGGGGAGCGAGGCGGAGGGGTCTCCCAGGCGGGGAGGGGCGGCGTGGGGGAGCCGTAGGTGCTTGAGGTGCAGGGGAGGCGGGATGGGAGCCCCGGGTTCGGTTTGGCCTTGAGGGGTGTCTGAGGTGCAGAAGGCTTCGTCGGTGGTGGAGCCGGAGGCGGGAGGTAAGGGAGGGAGGGGGTTGGGGGAGAGGGGGGCAGCCGGCGGGTCATGAGGCGGGGAAGGCCAGCCAGAGGGAGCAGCCATCGGGCAGTGGGAGGTCACGGCAGGGGTGGAGAAGGGTAGGCAGGGACCAGGTGAGAAGGTAGCAGAGGACCGGGCTGCTGTTTGTCCTCATGTCCACTGCTGGACACACACGCCTCAGGGGACCCGCCCCGGACCCAAGGCCGTGGGCGTCTCTCCAGGGCCCGGGTCAGCGGGGTTCTGTCCCCACCCTCACTGTCCACCGGACCCTCACAGCTTCAGCTCGTCCCCTTCCCCAGGGTCAGCCAGTGCTGTCCTCCCCAGCCTCGGTCCATCAGGGGTGTGGGGACAGCCCGGAGCCGCATCGCTGCACGTCTGAGGGACAGGGCCGCACCTCCTCCCCCATGGCTGCCCGTGGCCCACAGCGTCGGATTCCTGCTCTCATGGCACTGCCGAGGGTCCCCGGCCCCCCGGGGCTGTCGCCAGCGCGGCTCCATCGCGGCCCAAGCGCCCACAGGTCACACACCGTCTCCCTTGCAGAATTGGCTTCCTGCGTTCCGCGCGCCTGCGCCCCTCCCCTCGCCCCGCCCCGCAGGAGCCTCCGCCAAACACCCCACTTCTCCGAGGCCCCCTGTTTTTTATGACTTTAATTGGCGCAGCGTCCAGCAGCTTTACGACCCCCACGTCTGCAGTAACGGGACTTTCATAAGACGCCTAAGAGCTTACGGGAGTCTGGGGCTCCGTAAACGTTTTAATTCACACGAACCCACCCAGGCACGACCGTTCACAACCGCTGCGGCCGGACACGAAACGTGCGCCGTCATTAAAGCCACCAGCGCCCCGTGTTCAAGCCGATTGCAGAGAGCGGCCGCCAGGCACGACGGGGACGTTAGGGCGCCCCCGGCCCCGCTCGCGTGAACGCGCGTCACCGGGTCCTCGCACGCAGGACGCAGCTCCGGGACGCGCCCCTCCCCAGGGCGTCCAGCGGCCCTGCTGTGCGCAGGAGGGACACAGGCTCGTCGTGTCCTCCGACGTGACAGGAAAAGGGTGTCACTGCTTCGTACTCGCATACTTTGGCATCATGGCGTGTGTTTTGGGCACACGCAGCACACGCGTGTGAATGTGCAGAGCCCTGTGTGTGACGCGGCATTGCACGTCCACACGGGAGAAGCACGAGTGTCCGATGTCAGGGGTAAGCTGTCCCCAGCCATGTGGGCTCAGAGGGCAGACTCGCCTCCCTTTTCAGGGCTGCATAATATTCCATGGCTGGGGCGGACCCCGGTTCTCTCGGTCCGTTCACGCACGGACAGACGCTTGCTCAGGTGGGTGCCACGTCCTGGCTCTTGAGAATGACGCTGCAGTGAACACGGGGACACAGACGTCCCTTCCAGAGAGCGATTTCACATCGTGAGGCATGTAAACGAAGTTCTTTTAAGAAGGAACAACGGCTGCGGCCCCACCGTGCGGGTCTTGCCAGGAAGGGCGGAGAGTCGTGTGTTGGCGCTGGCCTCGCCCACCAGGAGGCGTCGGGACTCTGGGTCGTTCTGCCGTAAATTGACAGACTCGTCACAGCCAAAGGGAGCCTCGTCCCCAGCCCCGCGCGAACTCTGCAGTCCCTGCGGTCACCGCGAGTTCGTGGACAGGGGGCCGCGGGGACTCCCCGAGGACGCTCAGCTGTGCGCAGGCGTCGCCGGCCTCCCCGCGTGCGCGCCGCCAGTCACCGCGCAGCATCCTGGGGCCTCGCTTCCCTGCCGACGTCAGTGACGTCCAGCCGCAGACTTCGTGACCGGAAGGACCGGGGCCCACGTGGCCACTGGGGCCCGCTGGCACCTGGCGCGATGAGCTCGCTCTCCGTGGAGCTCGTGTGCTATGGCGCGAGGCCGTAAGTTCGTGCCAGAGCCAGCGCGTCTTCCGACGTGACCCAGGGTGCCCACAGCACGCTCAGCGTGCCCAGAGACCAGCGCTGAGTGCGGCCCAGAGCCCTGCGTGGTCAGCCGCCCGGCGGGGAGGGCACGGCTGTGCTACGGGGGGGTGAGGGTGGGGGTGGGGGGCGGCCAGGCTCAGGCCAGGACCTTGGTGATGTGGGGGGCGGCGGGCGCAGGCTGGGACCTTGGTGACATGAGGGGCGGCGGGCGCAGGCTGGGACCTTGGTGACACGGGGGTGGCGGGCGCAGGTCGGGACTTCGGTGACGCGGGGGCGACCGTCCCCTGCCCGCTCAGCGGCATGGACAACCTGCCGCTGTGTCGCAGCCGCGGCCACAGCGCTGGACCAGCATCTGTCCTTGCTTGTGCCGCTGCCGGCCCGGTCACTGAGATTCCTCGCGGCCGGCAGCTCCCTGCGTCCTAAACCCAGCGCCCACGCACGTCGTGGTCTCTGTGCCGCCAAAGGACAGGTCCTGCCAGGAGACACGGACGGACACTCTTTGCGAGCCCCGCCGTGTCGGTTCTGTGCCCGAGGGACTGTCCCCGGGGTGGGGGTGGGGGTGACCGTGCGTGCGGCTGCGTGCGTGCCCGGGGACCGAGCACACAGGCGTCGGGGCAGCGGCCACACCTGGCGCCGTCAGTGTCCGCGTGAGAAGCTCAGGCCATGCGCATCGTCCTTCGCGCTCGGAGTGGCCGCACCTGGCTGATGACCCCGCAGCCGCCTCGGTCACCGCCCTCCCCCCCACACCGCCGCGGACGCGCTGGGAGTTCACGCAGCCTGCGCCCCGACCCACAATTCATAAATTCATCAGATCTGGGGGTGGGGGAGCAACAGCAGGCGCGCAGGTTTCGCCCCAACGTCTAATTTACATTTCTGCCGGCCCCGGCAAAGCTATTACTTCATTAGGGCTTTTTTTCCTCTAAATGAGAGCGATTTTAATGACTTCTCTTATTTATCGCTTCCATCTGTGAGCGGTTACCTCTCTTACAAATGGAAATGAGACCCCGGAATTGCTGCGCTCGGGGCGGGGCGCGGGGCACATGTGCTGCGCTCGCGGGGGCGGGGGCGGCGGCAGGCGCGGATGCCCTCCCGCGCGTCCAGCCAGCACGCAGCCCCTGCCGCCCTCGCCGCGCGTACCTAGGACCCCGCGCGGCGGCCATGATGTGGAGCAGCAGCGGAGCCTTGGCCCCCGGGGTACCCCACTCGGCTGCGTTTGACCCCTGCCCGCGACCCCGCGGTTCTGGGCCGCGTTCAGACAGGCGGGCGACCTTGACGGAAAACACCTGTTTGCCAGCGTGACCTCAGAGCCGGGGCAGGGGTGACCCCTGGCTCGGTCCCCACAGGTGTTTCCTGGAGCAGGACGGGGGTGGGGTGCGGGTGTCGGGTGACATGAGGAGGGTGGATGGGCTGCACAGCAGGCACGGGGGCGGGGTCGCTGGGGGCGGGGTGACGGCGCCGGGAGAACTGGGAGTCACTGACAGGCAGGCTCTGGGAAGGGGCGGGCGTCCCTGTGGAGTGTCCCAGCGGGGGTCCGGACAGCAGCCTCCAGGGCCATGACGCTGAGCCACGGGCCTGCCACATGCAAGCGCAGACGCTGCAGAAAACACCAGAAACGTCTCGTGCAGCCGCGGGTGGAGCACGGTCCCCGCCGCAGGGAGCAGGGAGAGCAGCGGTGACCCCGGGCGCCCCCGGTATCCGGGCTCCGCGCTGCTCGCTCTCTCCACGTGGCTTCTGACCCAGGCGCAGCTCGCTGCCTGCAAGGACAGGGACAGCTGGTGGCAGGCGGACCGCGCCCTTTCTGGCTGTGATGTGTCTCGTCCCGCCATGATCTGTGTCACCTGCGTCACCTCTGTCACGGGCTCTGGGCACGGGAAGCACACAGTGCACATTTCTAGCTACGTAGTCCCTGGGCGGAAACAGGATGCTCGGTCAGGGAGCTGAGGCCCTGAAGTCCTCACGTCCGTGTCTTCCCACATGGGGTCTGGAGGCGCTTGCGGGGGACAGGGATATGGCGGGCACCCGCCTGCTCACCTGAGCTGTCACTGCAGCTGGCCCCCCTGCCGAGGACCGTCCCCGCGTGTGGCCAGCATCCCACTGCCTGCATCCTGCGGGACCTGCACAGCCCGTTTGGGGGTCGGAGGGGGTGGCCGTGTCTGCGCTGGGAACTCTGGCTCCAGCATGTCCCAGCGCGTGTATGCCTCGGCCGCCGGCTACCTTCACACCTGATGGGCTGCCTGTCACCAGGGCTGCAGCCGGGCCCCCCATGTGTCCCCGACGTGAAGGCTCAGCCCTGAGCACGGGGGACAGACGCTCGTTAATGCCGCCAGCTTCTGGGGGACAGCAAGAGAGCAAGAGTGAGTGGGGTGGGGGACAGGGAGGGTTACTGTCCCTTGTGGTGACACCAACAGCCTCCACTCACCCTCGCCAGGCTCCGGGGTGCTGACGGACACCTGCGTCTGGAATGTCTGCCAGAGTCAGTGAGCTGTCCCCAAGCCCGTCACACCACGGCCCTCCCGCCCCCGCGTGCGGGTTTAAACAATTTGCCATCCATTTCCGAGATGACGGGGCTGGAAATGAGGGACAGGCGGCCCTTCTGGGTGGCCCCCTCCCTGCTCCCGCCGTGACACCGGCAGCGACCGCGTCCGGCTCACGGTCCCCTCGCTGGGACTCATCACTTCCCATCAGGCAGCCGGGGTGATCCGTGCCAGGCTGCATCACGCTGTCCTGTGCTTGACGCGCCGCCGTCACCCGCACTTAGCAGTGAGAATGTCAACTTGTCACGGGCTTTTAAGGCCGGGAGGCGCAGACAAGCCTCACCGATTTCTCCCACAGCCTGCGGGGCGAGTCTCCCCCCCATCCCCCCCCCAAAAAAAAGTCCTCGCGCTGCACAGTAGTTGATGGGATGGCAGGGGCTGGCCACCGGTGACAAGCCGAGCACATTTTTTAAGAGCATTTCCCCCGGGGAGTGCGAAGGGACAGTCGCACACCCGCTCCGCACAGAGACTGCAGGCTGCTCTACCGGCAAAGTCGCAATTAAATGGCAGCCAGATAACGAGTCTTCGCGTGTGACCAAGCTTCCAGGTGGCGCCTCTTTACACAGAGGCTCCTTCCTGGGTGGCCAGCTGGCTGCCTCCTCTGGGGGGCTGGGCCCCCTCCCCAAAGCAGGTGGAGTGAACCCCGAATGTCTTAACTCAGTGTCCCGTGGGGAAAGTGGGGTGCAAAGGGAACCTAGGACCACGGAGGGGGTGCAAGCTTGCACCGCAGTGTCCGCCACGCAGCCCGAACCGAAGCATCGTGCATGGGGATGACTCGGGTCTGGGACGGTGTCAGGTGTAGGGGATACAAGGGACACCAAATAGAGGGACAAGTACAGTCAGAGAAGGACCAGACCGCCCCCTGCTACCTCGCATCGCGGTGGGCAATGTCACAAAGCGTCCCCTCGTGGTCAAACGTCACAGTCACCAACCATCGGCTGTTGGCACCGCCCGTGAACCTGGTGTGCGCGGCGGGCAGGGCTTGACACAATGTCCCTTCTCGCCACCCTGCTCCAGCCCTTGTGCAGCCCGCGTGCGGGGTCCCCTCAGGCCTCTGCCATGCCTGACCCCGCCGTGCTGCGAGGCGCCGATGACGCCTGCTGTGGCTGCTCAGCCCCTGGGCCCTCGCCGGAAAGGGTTTTTTCGGCATTTAGGGCGCGGAGGGGAAAGACCCCTCGTGCGGTTAACCAGAACCCCGGCTAGGAGCGCGGCCCCCGCACCGCTCCACGCTCTGTGCCGCGGCCAAGCTGGGCGTCCGTGTTGCAGGGGCCACTGGAACACAAAAGGGGTAAAATGAGCACAGGGGCTCAGAGGAGCCGCCCCACTGGCCGGTCGCCCCGCGTCTTCCAGCGCGTCCCATGGCGCCGAGTCCTGCTGCGCCTGCCACCTGCGAACCGCGTCTGCGTCCCCGTCACGTGCCCATCCGTCCGGGAAAACGTTTCCCCTTCCCTGCGCCCCATCTGGATTTCTCGTGTTTCGCAGGGATGAGAGGCTTTGCACGCACACGCATGCGCAAACGCACACGTCAGAAAAGATACCGACGCGGCTTTACTCGGGAAGAGCGTGCGGGGGAAGGAGGGGCCGCTGCACCCTTCCTAATTTAATCAGTTGTGAAATGATGGAAACAACAGAATCCCCATCATTGAGAAATTGGGGAATGTGTTTATAGGGTTTTTTCTTTTTGTGTTCTTACGTTTTTTACATGCGTGTGTTGTGTGTGTGTGCGCGCGCGTGCGCCTGCAGACAGCGTGCGGGATTCTCGACGCGACATCACACGAGGCCCCTTTTCCAGGGCCTGGTTCCCGAAGGAACAAGCGCATATTCCAGAAACGTCGGCTGAAGCCGGAGCTTCGCCAGGGGTCCCAACGCCCCAGCCGAGGCGGCTGTCGGGGGAGCCCCAGGCCCCCACCCGAGGCGGGGCCAGCTCTGGAGGCCGCGGCGCTCTGACCCACGCGAGGGCCCGGGAGTGGGTCGGCAGTGACGGCCGCGGGCCGGAAGCATGGCAGGACCCGCGTCCCCCAGCGCACGGCACGCGGGCAGCCGACGTGAGTCAGTCAGGGCAAGCGCCTGTGGTGGCTGCTGCCCCGCAAAGTCCAGCGGCGGCCGCCCTCAGGAGCGGCTCCACCGAGGGGCTCCCCGGACCTGTGCTCTGTCCACCCCGGCTGCCCTGCCGAGCTCTGGGAGGACTCGCGTCCCCACAGGCCCGTCCTTGTGGGGCAATCAGCCTGCAGCAGCTCCCATGGGGGGCCAGGCAGCACCCACCTGCAGGTATGAACGACGGGCCATGAACCCCCACGTGTGCGGTTCCCGCCGAACCGGTGTTTCCCACGTACCTTTGGGAGGTGGCAGTGGAGAATCTGCGCCGTCCACAGCTCTTACCGGCCCCGCCTGGGAAATGAGAAGGCGGAGCCGGCAGACGTCACGTCGCTACTGCTTGGCTCACGGCTCCGGCTCAGGACAAGGCCGGGCGGCGGGGCCTTTAGTGATGCGTGAAGATGCTCTGCCTGGCTGTCTGGCTGTCTGTCCCTCTCCCTCCCCCCTCGTCTCTCTTTCTCTCTCTGTCCATATCTATCATCTATCTGTCAAACATCTCTTTATCTATCAATCACCTTTCAATCAATCCGGCCATCTACCTATTCATCTCCACTATGTATTATCTATCTATCTATCTATCTATCTATCTATCTATCTATCTATCTATCACCTATCTATCCATCAATCCATCATCTATCTATCTGTCCTCATCTACCCGCCTATCATCTATCCATTCATCTCCGTCTCTCTCTTCCCCCCTCCCACGGCTCGTGGAGAGTGGGAAAATCTGTCACCTACGACACCCGGGTTTCGTCTGAGTCCCGCCCACGGGCAAATAAAAAGCTCTTGCTCTGACGGAAATTTCCTTTATTTCACCCTTTACGGAACGTACTGTTCATTCCTCCATTTGCAAAAGGAGCTGAGATTTTTTTTTTTTTTTTTTAGAAAAAGAACAATAGAAAATAAAAATAACGGAATCTGGGATGTCTAACAAAGTAGGAAAACAGATAAAGGAGCATGAGCCTCATTAAGCCATCAGATGGCTCCGCACGTGTCCTTCGTATAAACGGCATCTTCTTCTCATCGTTTTGATGTCGAGGCGCCACAGGGAGGGATGCGACTTGGGTGGTGACCTGTCAAGGGCGGAGCGAGCCAGGGACCATGGCGACGCATGCGCAGCAGCAGAGACAACGCGGATCACCGGGGACCCTGGTGACGCATGCGCAGAGGCGGAGACAACGCCAAGCTTGGGGAAGTGCGACGCACCTGGTCCCTGCGGCAGACGCGGCCTCGGAGCGAATGAGCCGCTCTCCCGCCACAAGGAGCTCCGCGTTTCGTTGTGTGTTTATCACTAATCGGGTTTCGTGACACTTTTGGCACGGTCGCTGGTGCAAAGGTGCAGCCAGGCTCCACGGCAGCCACACCCTGTGCCACGCAGCGCCTACGTGGGAAAGACAGGATCGCAAACCCCAGACGCCCAGCTCGGCCGCGGCCGCACTGCGCGGTTTCTGGTGGCCTTGAGGTCACCCGTGCCCCGACGCAGGCGATATCACACGTCTTGTGACACGCAGTGACCATCCTGTCCAAGCGTCACATGTGTTTTGCTGGCTGCCACTAAGCTGTCCATCGCCCCAGCCCAGGGACGCCTGGGGCTCCCAGAAGCTGGGAGAGGCAGGAAGGACCTTCCTCTGGGGCCTCCGGAGGGAGGTCCTGGGACACCTGATGTCACACTTCTGGTCCCCAGGACCAGGGGAGGATAAATGTCTGTGATCTTAAGTGCAGGGACACTTCATTATGTCCATCCCAGGACACTCGTACACTGCCCACACGTCACTAAGGAAACAGCTGCAGCCCCGTCTCCCCAGCCAGACAACGTGGCCCAGGCCTGTCCCTTGCAGAATAACAGCTGAACGTCACTGCCCCCCCCAGCTGGCACTCTAAGGCCCCCAGCCTGGCAGACGATGGACAGGGGCTCCCAGAGAGCTTCACAACCACTAAAAAAAATCCAACCGGGTTCTTTAATATCCACGAACATCAATTATGTCTCGTTAACGATATGTGGACTGACACAACTGGGCGATCCAAACCCCCTCAAAAAATATTTCTCTTCCCATCACAGAAAGACGTCAAGGAAAGGAGAGTAGGTCAGACTTTGAAAAAAAAAATCAGCACATTGGGGAAAAAAAGGAGAGAGAGAGCTAGGGCACTCCATTCGGCAATTACCCGATTTTTTAGAAATTGTTTTTAAGGAGCCATTAAAAGCGAACCTATTATGTAAAAAAGTCTACGAGGCAACTCAGCGACCCAGTTTCTTCATCAATTAAGGCGCCAGGAGTGTGGCCTCGATGGAGCGAGAGAAATCTCCCTTTCTCTCACCTCATTCGGCTTTGTTTACCGGGCGACGGAGACGGGAAGAATAACACGTATTCACAACCGGAGAAGCCCCGCCGGAAAGCAGGGACAGGCTCACTCGTGACTGCGACGTGACTTTAAATGATGTGAGCAATGCCACAGGGATTGTGTAACCGGCTAATGACGCCTCGTCATCTTCTGCGGTGGCCTCGGCTTAGCACAGGGGCCTAAACGTTTATGTTCACATTTGCGAAACTGGTGCGCACAGGCTGAAGCGACAGCGCAGAACATTTCAAAACGGGACAACACGACAGTGATGCCGTCTTGTGACTGTGGATGTGGACTTGGCCGTGGCGGCCGACGGGGCTGAGACACCCCAGGTGATAACTCTCGGCCCGGGCACCAGCAGCGAGCTGAACGCCGGACAGAGATCTAAGCAGAAATCGTACTTGACTGGAAAGTTTTTTTAAAAAATTACAGGTCTGAGTTGCGCTCTCTGCTGGGGTCTGTGAAAATGATCATTACAGTTGTGAAGCATCTCGTATCAGGGGGTGTTGGGAAACAAACCGTTTTATCGTCTTTTGCAGCGTTTTATCAGAAAGTGCAAACATCAAAGGAACGCATCGATGTTCCTTTTGAACAAAGGGAAGGGTTTTGATAAACTTCTTGATCAGTGGCTCCTTGGTATCACTAGCCTGGGTGGAAGCGGGCTCCTAGGGTACAGGGTGCCAGGGAGAACACGGCCAGAGACAGACCCCAAAAGCAGCCTCGTCGCCCCCACTTCTGCCCCAGCCCACAGACACCCCATGCTGACTGTCACTCATGCACAATGACACATCCTTCAAAGCCGCCCCTGAACCCCACTGCGGAACCACTGGCCCAAGAGACAGCCGAGAACTCAGGCTTGAGAGGCAGCCTTGCCAACCCCACCCCTCCCCAGAGGCAGGTGTATCTGCGTGTGTGGCCCTCGTCCATGCCATCTGCCTGCCGGCAACTGCTCTCGTCACCCGAGTCTCCTCTCCTCTTTGCTGAAAAGTAAGAAAAAGGACGTCCCAAGAGGCACGTGCGGGGACCTGGTCCTGGCGCATGCGCATCCTCGGCTGGTGCACGGAGCCTCGGCCCCACGGCCCGCTGAGCTCGAGCTGACGGTGAACGACCTTCCGGGCGCCTGCGCCCGTCACCGACCCCGCCGGCGCAGCTCCTGGTCCCTGGTGGCCCCTGATCCCTGCTTAGTCAGGAAAAGCAGGACGAGAAAGCAGGCAGCAGCCGCCTGCGCTGTTACTGTAATCCCCGTCCTTGCTGCTTCACGCTTCCGCCTCCGAGGAGCGGGGACGGTGGCTGCGTGTGCCGCTCCACCGAGCCGCGGAGCTTCTCGCCAGAGACAGCGAAATGTTTTCCTTTGAAGCTCACAGCGGCGACACGCCTGAGCCATCAGCCCCACAGGGGCTTTAAAACACCCGTCTCTTTCCTAATTGCACTGTGTGGAGTAGCAGGCCGCCCCCACGTTGCGCGTCTTTTGTGCGTGATGAGACGCTCACGCTGCGTGAAGACTCATTCACAGAACCGCCGGGGGCCGTTCTGCTCTGACAGACAGAACCGTCGGCGGGATTGCCAGGGCGCGTTTCCAAAAACCGTCGTGAAATCGCCCCCTAACCACAGACACACCGGGAGGGGGTGCGGGGTACAGCGGGAAGAGAGAACATAGGAATCTAATAAAACAGTGTCGCGCGATTTCCCACGTGTTCGCAGTGAAGAAACTCACGCTACCTCAGCGGCCGTGGCTCCCGGTGTTAAGCCCCGTGGGATCGGGCGTCGCTGGAGGGCTGCAGCTTTGGGACAACCGTGAAGACGGAGAGAGAGGGCTGGGTCACTGCAGACTGACAGCTGTGCCCCAGCGTGGGCACGGAGGCTCCTCTCTGCCGTGAGGCGTGTGTGCTGTGCGCGCCCGTGCGCGTGTCCGGTGCTCGTCCGTGTGAGCCGTGCGCTCATCCGTCCCTGACGACTCGGTGCCCGACTCAGCGCTTGTCCGCCGTTCACCTGGATGTCCTCTCGGTTGACATTTGCAGAAGGAGATAGGCGAATTGGCATCTTCAGAATAAACACAGAGCCAAAGTGGCCGCAGGCCGTGTCGCGTGGTCACTGCCTCGGGAAGGGTGACGGGAACGCGCAGGGAGGCCGTGTCCGCGGCGCTGGGAGGCCCCGCCTACAACACTCCCCCGCACGGCGCCTGCTCGGACAGCCGGGGCCTCAGGCGCCGTGCGCCTCTCCCCCGCCCCGCCCCCGCTCAAGATGCACCAGGTGCGACCCCCCGGGAAACCCAAGCGGAAGGTGGCCACGCGCAGACCCCGGCGGCAGGCCACGGCGCAGTGCGCAGGGCTGACGCTTCGGCTGAGCGGCAGCCGGAGCTGGCCATGTGCCCCAGCCGCGCCCTGGGGCAGCTGGACGCGCAGGGACCGCGGCGTCTGGCCAGCTGCACTGTCAGCCTGCTGAATGGCAGCCCTCGGCGTCCGCTGGGACGTTCGGCTTCAGGCTTCTCACCCAGTTGTTGACGTGGCCCGGGTTTTCCTGATCGTCTTTGCTCTGCATCACATGGGCACGTTTGCCCGTCCACGCTGGACCGCAGCGACCCGCTCGGTCACCCAGGAGGGGCGGTCACCCAGCGCGGCCGCGGTGACTTCAAAGCGGATCCACCGTGACCTGACCCGAGTGTCCTCAGCACTGCGCTGCGTGAGCTCCACTCCCCGCCAGTGACCGCGAGCCGGACGCCGTCCCCAGCCGCAGGGGTCCCGTCCCGCAGGTGCGCGGCTGCCTCTCCTGTCACACCCCGTACCCCTCGACCCTTCAGCACGCAGACGCTCCGAAGCCAGGGTCCAGCCAACAGCCCGTCGCCCCCACTGGGACTGTACCAGAAGCTCCGCGCCGACGACCTCAGCCGTCGCGGTCACGCCCGGGAACACCTTGGCACGCTCCTTCGCGACCCCAGAACGATGTCATTTCGGGTGGCAACAGTTCGTCAACACCGCAAGCAGGAAGCGTTGGGAGACATTGTCGGGACGAGCGGTCGGGACGCGACGTACAAGGGACGGAGTCCCTGCCCAGTGACGAGCCTGGGCTCCGCTGCGTGCAGGGACGCAGCTCGGCCGCGGGCGGTACACAGGCTCCCGGTGACGGCAGCCGCGCGATGTCAACCTCCAGCCGTGGCGCTGGGGACGGCCGCGTGTCCTCTGCGCTGTGTGTGACGTCGCCATGCGTCCCTCCGCATGCCCTGATCGCACGCATGCCCCGGCCGTCAGATGACGTCCACGAGAAAGGGCTCCGTTCCCTTCGCCTCCAAGCCCGGCCCTCGCCTCTCCCCGGAAGCCGACGCTGCACAGCTCACGGGCGACCTGCCTTCGCCCCGGAGAAGAAGCACCTGCAGCAGCCGCACTCCGGGGAGACCCGTAGCTGGGCACAGGCTGCGAGGTCCGTGTGGCCAGTTCCCCTTCCGTCCCCCAACACACACACATGCACACGCACAAACACGCGCACACCCACGCATGTTCACACCCACACAGACACACGCGCTCACACACACGTGTTCACAACCACAGAGACACAGTCACACACATGCATGTTCACCCCCACACATGACACACGTGCTCACAGACACATTTTCACCCCACACATGTGACATGCACTCACACAGACACACATGCTCACACACATGCTCACAACCACACATACACAAATGCTCATACACACGTGTTCACACCACACGCATGAAACGCACACACACATGTTCACACTCTGCACTAACACACACTCACACACATGTCCACCCCGCCCAGACATGCTCACACACACACACATGTTCACACCCCACACATATGCGCGCACACACAAGTTCACACCTACACAGACACACACTCACACACACATGTTCACCCCACACAGACACACAGAGACACACATGCACACATGTTCCCCACAGACACACATTCACACACATGCATGTTCACATGCAGAGACATACATGCTCACACACTCACACGCACATATGCTCACATGCACTCACATGAATTCATGTTCACGGCACTGCAGAGACACACGTGTTCACACCCCTGTGCAGCCATGCTCACACACATCGTAAATGCACGCTCACAGCCCCCCACTGACACGCACACTCACTCTCAGACACACACACTTATAAGCACACACATTCACACACATAAATCACCTCTGACAAGCAACGCCTCCGGCAGCTGTGTGCTCCTCGTCTGTCCCTTGGGTTTCTAAAATTAAACCAAAACCAGCAAATTATCTTCATTTTCATCCTGGAATTCACTTTTTGACACCGTTTTTATTAACCACCCAATGATTCTTCTACTCTATTTGGGGGGCAGAAAAAACCTACAACCATCAGTGCGAGGCTACCCTGAGCAGCACGGGAAGAGGCCGTGACAAGCGCTATTTTACATTTAATTCAGAATGTTCCCAGGCTATTTTTAACTAATTGAGTCCAAATTGCAGCATTGCCGACAGCATGCATTGTTTAAGGAACAAAAGTGAAAACAGAATTTCCCAGCACCGTGAAGAACCCTAATATTTAGAGCGTGTGTTAAAGTTAATTAAGGTTACACTGGAATCACCTGAGGCTTGAATACATATAGTCTTAATTCGGCGAACAACGAGACCAAAACAATAGCCTCCTCCCACCCCACTCCCGCCCGCCCCAGCCCCGAAAATAAATTACGGAGAAAGGAAAGTTTGCGTGTGCAAAGTGCTTATTTTCTGTAGACAGCCTGAGAAATGTGGCCTCTCCTCACTAGCCATGTCTGTCTCCCGCGTCTTCAAGGAAGGATAAAAAGCTTTTCCTCGAACCCCGACCTGCACTGGGCGTGGTGGAGGTGCTGGCGTTTTCAGGAAATGAGTGTTCCAGCAGCATTTTATTGGGCCGTGGCGGGAACAGAGAAGCAGGAGGCCTGGAGGGAAGCGTTGCCGGCGTGTCGCTGGCATGTCCCGTGCGTACGTGTGCGGGGCTCTGGGACACGGCGTGCAGGTGACAGTCCCCATGGCCGTCGTGGGCCACGCGCGGAGCTGAGCAGGGGGCCCAGCACTGTGATGGAAACGTTCTGGGCACGAGAATCCATCGCCACACGGCTCCATTTCCCCTCCACGTGCTCGGGAGGCGGGAAGGCTTGCGTACGTCTGAATAAAATATCTTTTCAGATGAGAGAGAGGGTGAGAGAGAGAGAGAGACAGAGACACAGACAGAGAGAGAGAGACAGACAGAGATGGAGAGAGAAAGGCGGGGAGAGAGAGGCCGAGAAGGCAGCGGGTGAGAGACAAGTGTCTTTAACGTCTCCTTTTTCATCTACTTGAACCATCCACTGGTTAGGCGCGGCCCGCCACTCTGGGCCTGATCTCCACCCCGCCTGCCGATGAGTCCTCGTCCCCGAGGGGAGCAGACAGCTGCGGATCTTTCTCCAAAGCGGCCTCTTTCCCTGTTTCTCATGATCATTTCCACGCTTGTCACGCTGGTCGCCTCCTGCTGCGCCGGGCGCCGTGGGGAGAATGCCTGAGGATCAGGGCGTTGGACGCGTCCCCAACTCCCCGAAGGCCACGGCCGGCTTCTCCAGGGCGGACGCCTCTCGTTTGGCTTCTGTTTCCCAAACTTCGGTGTCCGCCGCCCTCAGTGCTGGGCGGGAAGGGCCGCTGTCCCCAAGTCCAGCCACCCAGGGCTCCCCGCGGAGGACACGCTGCATTCAGCAGCAGAAGCCGGGTGCGGCCGCCGGGACAGAGGGCGGCAGATACCCCTGCGCCCGGCCACGGGCGGCACCTGCCTCAGCCTGTTACGTCGCCCAAATCACTAGGGCCATTTACCGTTCAAACAGAAGAATTAAAGGTCATTGGAATCCGGCCACAGTCAGTTATCGGATAGGGCCTGTGGTTAAACGAGTTACTAAATGCTAAACCACATATTTGGGATTTTCTCCCTGAGTCCTGTCAAGCAAATGAGCTGATTTCCCCCTGAGAAAACCCGGAGGGGGGTGGGGTGTGACGAGCCCCGCGTGGCCAGAACCCGACTCGGCCTGACAGACGCGTCTCATCAAGACGCGGCACACGCGTGCGGAGCCGGGGTCATTATCCAGCGCCCGTCCGCAGGCTGGAGGACAGCGGCCTGATCGTTAGTGACGCGGTGTCAGCTCGGGCGCCGCGCTGAGCAGGGCCGGCACCCCCGTCGCGGACCCGGGCAGCCGCGGCGGTTTCATTAACGGCTCCGAGGGGAGCCAGTGCGCAGGCTCCGGACAGGGGGTGTCAGAGCAGGAGAGATCAGAACGCGCGCAGAGGGACGCTGAAGCGCACGGCGGCTTCGGGAGACGCATGGCTGCGGGCAGGAACACGAGGATCCGCGGGGACGGACGGGAGCCGGCCAGCAGCCCTGAGCTGTCAGGAGGGACGCGGCCGTCCCCTCAGGAGAGGAGGACGACATCGTGGGCTGACGGCCAAGCACGCCAGCGGCGAGAAGAGAGACTGGACCTGTGTGACGACCACCGCACGGGCCCCCTGGGCAAACGGCAGCGTGAGCCGAGCTGCACACACACCTCCAAGCGGAGAGCTCCACACTGTCCTCACTGACAAAAGGGAACGAGTAACACTGAAGCCCTTCTCTGGAGAAAAAAGGTGCCCATGAAGCCGACTGTTCTGCCCTGAAGACACCCCACATCCCCCTGCGAGGCAGACTTGCCGCTCTGTGCATCCAGCCACACTGCACCCTGCCATCCGCCCGTCCATCCACCCTCTCCCTCACCTGGCCACTCATCCACCCAGCCATCCACTCATCCACCCATCTGTCTGTCCATCCATGCATCGAATCCATCCACCCATCCACCATCCACCCATCCACCCATCCACCCATCCACCCATCCGTCCACCATCCGTCCATCCATCCGTCATCCATCCATGCATCCATCCATCCACCCATCCCACCATTCACCCATCCCTCCATCCATCATCCACCCCTCATCCATCCACCCATTCATTCACCATCCATCCATCATCATCCATCCATCCATCCACCCATCCATCCATCCATCCACCCATCCATCCACCCATCCATCCACCCATCCGTCCACCCATCCATCCATCATCCATCACCATCCATCCATCCATCCGTCCACCCATCCATCCATCCATCATCCATCCACCCATTCACCCATTCACCCATCCATTCACCATCCTCCATCCACCCATCCACCCATCCATCCATGCATCTGCCCATCCGTCCATCCGTCCATCCATCCATCTGTCCAAAGGGAAAAGCCAAGGGCGAAGGGCAGGTGCTGCTCCCCTGCAGAGGGACCCGCTCGCTGGAGAAGCCAACCGCTGTCCCCTTCCTGCAGGGCCTGCGGCTGAATCTCGAGCGGCAGAGTGCTCAGCGTGCACCGAGGAGGTTCCTTCCGCATGAAGCTGGTGGACGACTCTTCCAGATGCGCGAGAGGTTCCCCCCCAGGCTCCTTTTAAGTGTGGAATTGCCAGGATGGCCCTGTGACAGGGGTGGCATCGCGGACGCCCACGGGAAGTTCTCTGCTTACCAGTGGTTATGACGCAGGACTCCATGTAGAAGTCGTTTCTCTGCGTCCTGAGACCCTGTTTCTTCAAACGACGACGAAAAGCCAGCAAGGTCTCGGGGGTGCCCGGATCACACGCACGATGTCGCCATCACTGGGTAAATTTCCCTTGTAGTTGCCCAAGCCGGACGCCTAACGCTTTTCTCTTTCCCATCATGTCTCTGTGCCCCGAGCCTCTCTTGAGGTCATGTACGTCACCTGCGTGCCTCTGCATCATGACGCCCGTCCCCCTCTGGAATGGACGTCGAGCTCAGCATCAGGAAGACGAAGCTGTTGCTTTCACCTCTCAGTGAGCAAAGGTTGGGTGGGATGGATGATGGGGGGATGCGTGAAAGGATAAATGGTGCATGGATGGGCGAGTGGGTGGATGGATGATGAATAAATGGGTACATGAGGGATGGATGGATAGATGTTGGGGGATGGATGATGGATGGATGGCTGGCTGACGGATGGATGGATGGTGGATGGATGACGGATGGATGGTGGGTGGGTGGATGGATGAATCGATGGATGGGTGGGTAGGTAGAGGATGTATGTGTGGATGGGCGGGTAGATGGGTAAATGCATGGATGGACGGATGACAGTATGCATCTGCGGACTTGAACAGAAGTCTTCAGCCTCCTCGCAGAGCTCTGGACAGGTCCTTGAGCAGCCTGACGAGGGCAGAAGGGCAGAGGACCTGGGCGGGAGAGAAGAGGGACGTGGAGAGATGACGGGAAGGTAAACCTCTTCGCTCCCCAAGTCGGAGGCCGCCAGAGGGTGCTGGGCGAGCCCCGTGCAGCCCCGTGGCCCTCCTGGGTGAGCCGCTGAGCCGGCGTCCCAACCCCTCGGCTGGGAGCATCAGTGCTCGGTGTCTGCACGTCGCTCGCTCGCTGCCCGCCTCCTGGAGCCCCCTCAGCCCTGTCCACTTCTGTAAGCCTTAAGCTCGCTGGAAGGAGTGGCCGCTTAAGTGCTTACTCAAAATACGAGGTAATTTCAGCTAATTCGTGCACGCCGTCTGGATTCCCAAATCTGCTCGCAGGAACACGGCAGTGAACCGCAAATGAGAGATCAAATTGACCCTAATTGGATTGTATTCCATGTGACTGTGGAAAGCCCTCAAGCTCTGTGCGTTGTAGTTCGGATGGGAGCGGGGCAGGATAAAAGCAGGAATTGATTTCAGCTCCCCTCCCCCCGCCATCTTTGAGGGTTTTCTAATTTCCTCATGCTTTGTGATGGACAGACATAATTGTCATCATTTAAAATGTCTTCCTGGTCCCATTTTCGTCTTTCTTCATAGGGCCGGTAACTTTACATCACATGGAAAGGAACTCTCAGCACACGGGTCAATCAGCTCTTCGGGGATGGTTCAGAGATTTCCTGCGGCACAGTTCCCAGAAGAAACTGAATCCCAAAGCCAGGACCGCCCCTTTAATTCCGCGGCTGGGATCTGTCACTCGTAGCCAGAAACTAGCAGGCGATTCCGAGAGATTTCCCGGGGGGAACTAAAGATGGTTTTATTCATCACAGACAATCAAATTTTACCAAATGTTCAGTATGGGTGATTCTTTCTCTTAACGTTCCAAAGTTTCTGAAAACTTGCCAACGATTCTACTTTCAAAAGGCGTTTTGGAGTTTTAATATAGCTAATACCATCAAATCGACAGTGTCAGTGCTATTAGAGGAAGGAAAATGGCCCACATCGTCAGCGTGAGTGGACTACTGGCGACTCGGTCCCATGGGCACATCTGCATTTGGCCAGAAGCTTTCAGAGGAGAGAAAATTAGTGTCCCGCATTGTCACGCCTGTAACTTTCTCTGATATGGTAAAATACAAATATATATATTATATATATGGAATATATATAATATATATTAATTATTTGGGGAAGCATGTAAAAATACATCCACACACAAACTTTCCATGCAAACTTTTTTTTTTAATAAAGGGGTTTCCTGTTTTGCAGGAATTAGGTCTTGCTTTACGTTTGTTATGAACACGTGGTTCTTGTTTAGAATGTTATATGCAAACACGCAGATGGCTTTTTAAATTATAAATATGCCTGATACGTGAGCGAGGTCTCGGTTTTCTTTTTCAGAAAATGAATCTAAGTTTTAATTTTGTGAAGATTTGTATAAGCTGGACATACCACATACCGTTTGGGGGACGATCAAAATTTTTGGAGGTGTGTGCTCTATGTTCTCACTAAACTTCTTTAGACCTCTGTGCCCCTTCCAAGAATCTTAAGATTCCCTTCCATTTGCATCTTGGAGACCAATTTAAGTTGTCTGAACCCGTCCTGATCTTACCTCTTGCCTTTTCTCCCCACCCAAACATCTCCATAAGGACTCACAGCACCCATAATGCTGTGCTGATATCATGGGACACCCCCCCCCAAGCTGGTTTTCCCTCGCTCAGCTCCAGGTTCTACACCGAAAAGGCTTTGGCTACATGTGTCGGTGGCCACGTGACCTGGGCTGCAATTGCAGCCATGAGCCGGGCTCGGGTCAAGGCCAGGAAATGCTGTCGTCACCGGGGCTGTGACATTCTGCGCTGGAGACCAGTGGAGGGTCCCGGTTCGCAGGTGGAGAAGCATCGGCTGTGCCCGCCACAGGTGACCCTTGACACGTAAAGCCGTGTGGGGCCCTTGTGGGGAGGGAGATGACGCTCCCTGTGTCCTCCTCCTGCCCCCCACGGAGCAGCCACGGGTCCCGCACACACAGACGGAGGCAGCAGAGGCGTCACAGTGAACGGGGACAAAGACGAAGCCAGCCGCTTCGGCACAGACGCCGAGCGGGGCTCCCGGGGCGGCCCATGCTTGCGCCTGCTGCAGGAATGAGCCTCCGGACCGCGCCTCATAAATTCCTTATTTGCAATTACATCCGTCTTTCCCTGCTGCCCCGTTGCGGGAAGGCTGCTCCGCGGCTCCCTCCAATTGTCCCTCTGATCTCTCATGTCGGGGGCCTCCTCAACGGCTCCGCGTTCCTCTCACGTCAACGCCCGGGCCATCGGGTGCACGGCTGTCGAGAGCACAGAGCCATCGCGTCTGCAGTGTAAACGGGTCTTCAGCAGCACGCGAAGAACCAGGGCTTTTCAGAGCTGCGTTTTCAGGCCCGACCGCGGAGCGCTTACGCTCCCTTGGGCCTGAAACACCGTGACCATGCCGCCGCTCACGCCGTCGGCCCTCGGGTCGTTAAAAATCCTCCTTGCACAACACATCCGGAGCGAGTCTGTGTGTCTGTCCTTGGACCCCCCCGGTGCTGACGAGGGCGCCTGGGCGGGCGATCGCCCGACGGAGCGGGGAGTTCGAGCTCGTCCCCGGCGGAACGTCTGTCACGTCGTGGCGCCCGCCTTGCGGCAAACCAGGCAGCACGACGTCCCTCGGCGTCGTGCGGGGCCCTGCGTGCTGCCCCCCCCCCAGGCGGCCAGTGCGAGTCCCGTGGGCGGCTCGCTGCCCCTCCCCCCGGACGGGGACTGCAGGGGTCGGCTTCGTCCCTCTGGCCCCGGCTGCCCGCCCACTGGTCGGGTGCATGGTGGCAGCGAGGACACCGCTTTGGACTGAAATTTGGCGTTTTCCCTTGTCCTGCTCTGCTGGCTGGTGTCGCTGTCTATCTCTCTCCCAGGCCTCTGGAGCCCTCCTCCTGCCCAGTGCCACGCGGGGTGCCCCGAGCGCGTCCGCGTCACCGTGCGGGGCCCAGCGTCCCCACGGGTCATCCTGTGAGGACCCCCTCGCTACCTTCGTCCCCTGCTGGGCGTGGCCCGGGGACCGTGCGTGTCACTGAGCACCGGGCAGTGTGCCGAGCGCCACCTCCAGCTGTCCCCGCGGACGCTGTGCCGTGAGAACTTCTGAGCCCCCCGCAAGACACGGGGGCCCCCAACGTCAGACGCAGGGGGTCTCGCCCCTCCCGCCCCCCCCCCCGGATCCCGCCGGAAGGGAGGCGCGGCCCGCGTTCCGCTCCCACACACGGCCCTGACGTTGCAGGGGTGCCTCAGGACCCCCGAGTCTGAGTGCGGCCGTCGAGGGGTCGCGGGAAGCGCCCCACGGTCCTCGGGTGTTCTCCGTTCCTCCGCGTCTCGCAGCGCATTTCACGGGACCGTTTCCCGGGGTTGGGGCGCTTCGCCCCGGCGCTCAGGGAAGGGGCGGCAGCGGTCTGGTCGGGGGACGAGCGCGTGCCGGGCCTGGGCGCCGTCAGCAGGGACGCGTGTGAGCACGGGGCTGTCGCACGACGGCTTTGGGGCCTGCGACGTGGCAGCCGGCAACACGGAGCCAGGAGGGCCGACGGCGGCTGCGCCGGGATGTGGGGCTCACGGCTCTGCAGCCAGATGGCCCCACCTCGCCCCCCAGCCCCGCAGACCAGCGGCTCGGGCAGCAGGCTGTCCCGCTGGCGGCTCAGGGGCTGCGGGGTCGCGACCCTGGCGGCTTCAGCGGTGGCTTCTGCCGTGGCTTCTGCCGTGGCCTCGTGTGGCATCCCCCAGACACACAGCCAACAGCGAGACCCTGTCTGTTGCCTCCTCTCGTGCGAGGCGGCCAGTCCTGTGGGGTCAGGACTCACGTTTATGGCCACGATCAACCGTAGTATCCCCCAAAGACCTGTCTGTGAAGTCACTCTGAGTGGCCTCACCGTCTTCGGCAGGTGAATGGGGGACACGAGTCGGCCCCCTGCACTGTGATGACAGATGCCTCTGGGGGACGTGGAGTGGCCCCCAAGTCTCGGCTCAGACAGCACAGGGGAAGCAGAATGATGCACCCCTAGGACCCGTCGTCACCCCCAGATCCAGGGTGCAGTACCATGTGTCACCCCTGTGACAGTCACACTGTTGCGTGGTGAATGACCCCAAGACGCGGGGCGGAGACCACACTTGCCTCTCACAGGTCTGCGGGTGGGCGGCCCCGGGGGCCTGGGCCGGACTCAGACCCTCAACGCGGAGTCCAGGCCCCGGGGCAGCCGGCTCCGGTGCCTGCCACGCTCCCTGCGTCACGATGCACCCGGTCACCGGCTCTGCTCCGCGTCCCCTCTGCGCCCCAGGCTGAGGGGCGGCTGCTCCCTGGGGCGGCTTCTTCTCACGCCGATGCAGAGACACGAAGCACAAGGCCAAGGACGAAAAAGCCAATTTCAAGCTTCTGTCTGCGTCGCGTCCACCGACATCCTCGGGCCACACAGGTCACACTGCCAAGTGCGTGGTCTGAGGGTGAGGGGCCCACGAATGTCACTGTAATGGGTGGGCCCCCCCCCAAATGTATGCCCGTGTTCAAACCCCTGGTCCCTGTGCATGGAGCCTCCTCTGGAGACAGAGTCTCTGCAGATGGGATTAGTTTAGGGTCTGAGGTGCGTCCTCCTGGAGCAGGTGACCCTAACCCCAGTGACAGTGTCTGTATAAGGGACAGAAGAGGAGAGACACAGACACAGAGGAGAAGCCACGTGGAGACGGAGGCAGAGATGGGAGGGACGTGGCCACCAGCTTAGGACACCTGGGGCCCCCAAACCCTGGGAGAGGCAGGGAGGACCCTCCCCTGGGGCCTCCGGAGGGAGCGAGGCCCGGGGACACCTGATGTCGCCCTGCTGGTCTCTAGCACTGGGACAAGATGCAGCCCTGTGGTTCAAGCCGCCCGGTCTGTGACAGCAGAGTCAGGACCCTAACACGGTGGCCACCACAGGACACTGCAGGGTTCAGACCAATGACGCCAACAGTGCCACCACCAGCCGCGTCACCCCTTAAAGCCGCAAAATTAACGTCTTTATCTCTGGCTTTAGCACAAGTGTCAGCAGAGGCCACGGAGGGGCCACGGGTTTGTGTTCATAGCGACTGCCCCTCCGCCCAGCGCTGCGAGGGACCCCGGCACCAGCCACGGAGCCGGGTTTCGAGGGAAAAGCATCTTCCTGGACAAGCACAGAGTGCGTCTTCACTCGGCGACAGGGAGCCCAGCACGTGCTGAGGAATTGCAGTGCTGAGTAATTGCACCGCGGCCGTCTGGGATGGCGTGCTGTGGGTTTGCCTTGGGTGTCGAGTGGATACATTTTGGTTACTGTGTTACCACGCCCCATCCGGTCTGCTTTGCATTCCTCGTGGCAGGGCTTGTCACATCGCAGCGACGAGCGCTCTCGGTGTGTGGCGGGCTCCTCGTGACCGGCGTCACCGAGGGGTTAGACGCCTCGCCTGCGTCTCACTGTTTCATCAGGCCCGCCGTCATTTACGGCATCGCGTCTTCCAGCCTGGAGCGCTGATCGTAAATGCCCTGATTAACTGCTGAGCAGTAAGAGCTCAGCAGTGTTTCAAACGCTCGCTTCGCATATCTCAGAAAACACACGTGCTCGGATCACAGCGAAACACTCGTCTGCACACGGAGCTCAGCCCCGAGCCTTCCGCGACGTGAACCCCGCGTTCCCCTTACAGGCAAGAAGCATGTTGCTTTATACGGACCCATAAATATTAAGGATCTGTGGGTGAATTAGCAAAAAAAAAAACAACTGAGCCCATGACAACATGGATGATGACAGGAGACGGGGTGCTTAGTCTCACCAGCCACCGTGCTCAAGGCCAATAGGCTTTGAGCCACCACAGGACCCAGGAAAACTTGGAAGCCAGATGGGGTCGGGGGGCTGGTGCGTGGAGTTTGGGGCAAACCCCGAGGCTGTGGGATGGTGGGGAAAGGTGCCCCATCAGGTGGTATATTCCTGCATTTCCAGAACATCGACGGGGACTCTAAGGAGCCATTCCAGTGGGGTCTCTGTAATGACCGAGCCACAGGCTGACGCCACTTCCTTCTGTCACTTAGGGTGTGGTCCCCAAACCCCCTCACCCACAGTCCCGCTGCTCAGAGCCTGCCTCCCTTCCGGCAGACCCAACGGGACGTGCCCGCAGGTGAGGTGCATGGGTCCCTGACCCTCGGGCGGGCGTGACTTCGGGATCTTTGGTCCTCTCCTGAGAGACGGCTGAGTCGCAGAGTCCCACTGACGCCCCGAGAGCGGCCGGACTTCCCCCCACAGGACTGAGACGTGCACACGTGTTTCTGGAAGAGCTGCCTGCCCCCCCGCCCCGCCCCGAACTCCCACAAGCGCCCGCATTCCCGGGTCAATTGCAGTGAGCCTGGTGCAGCTTCGAGTCAATTGCAGCCAGATGCCCGCTCCGCGTGTGCCATTTAATTACCGCAGACCTCGCCCTGGAAACGTGGCCCTTGACCCCGGGACGTCGTTCGCAAAGTAGAATGCAAATGAGAACTCACAAAATGCTAATCGGTGCTGCTCCCTCCCCCCGCCCCAAAATGTGGACACGAGCCCTGGACGCCCCGTGAGGGCGGCCCTTCCGACAGATGCAGGCTCACCCCGCTGTCGTGTCTCATTCAAAGCGGCCGAGCCGGCTCTGCCCCGCACACGGCCCCCCTCTGCACAGCAGGCACGGCGCGTCCACCCGCGGGGCTCAGACGCCCAAGCTCAGCTCCACGAACACGTGCTCCCACGAATGCCGGTAAAGGGAGGAAGGGGCAGTGGACAGGTGGGCGGAGGCTCTCGTCTGTCCCAGGGAGACCTGGACGGCCCCCCTCAGATGTGCGACGTGAAGTCACAAAGCACGTGCAAAGGTCACAAGACTTGCTGGCAGAGAGACAATCACCAGATACGTCCTCAGTCCTTATCGGGGGTCAGTAACAGAGAGACGAGGACAAAGGACAGCCGGCCGGGCATAACGGCAGCACAGAGAGTCAGACAGAGCCGACGGGGTCAAGCGCACACATTCTCGAGTTGGGTTCTGTTGGGTCCGCTGAGGCGGCAAGAGGCAGGGGTGTCCCAGGAAGGGGCGTCAGGCCGGAGGGCGCCGGCTCGTTCTGTGAGGTGAGCAGTGTGTGTAGACATCCGCGTGTCGACGAGAGCAGTGTGGGGCGCGAGAGCCTGTCCAGCCGCTCGGCGCGCTGTCCCCAGGGGTGGGCGCCGTGTCGCAAGTCTCTGCTTGAGAAGAGAGAGTGCCAATGCCGGACAGTGACCGTGAAAAAGGCCTCGGCACAGAGGCTTGGAAAAGAGAGGCCAGCCAGCCCTCGGCCGAGGCGCAGAGTCAGGCTCTGTCGGGCAGGGGACACACTGCGGGTCACGACCCCTCATGGGGAGCAGCGTGCCATCACGGCAAGCGACTGAACAGTGTGGGCGCAGCTGGAGAAGGGGGGTTCACACCCAAAGCGTGGTGAGGACCGCAGGGACGGCCGTGGGCCGAAACCGGGCTTCGCACCGGGAACCGGCTCCCTCGGGTGCCGCAAACGTTCCGTGGCCACACGGGGGCTGGAGATCGGCGTCCTGTGTTAGAGCGTGGCTGCCACCGTGCGGGGCAGCGACCTGCTGACCGAAGGAGGGAGGCCCCGTTTGGAGGACGGAGGAGCCTGTTGCACACGGACGTGTACGTGTGACACTCACGGTCATGCCTGCCTGTCCCGCAGAAGGCCAAGACTCACGGGACGAAAATGAAGAGCCGGACAGGCGAGTGCGGGAGGTGAGGGTCGTGTTGAACCTTGCCTCACCCCTGGCCGAGCACTAACACCCCCCGCAAAGCGAAGGATCTCACGGAGGTGGACACCCCGCCCCGGCCGCAGGGCTGGGATTCCCGAGTCGCCGGCAGCCCCGCCGCTGGTCACCGCGGCCCTGACCCCGCACGACATGCCGCGTGCCACCCGAAGCCCGGGCCGCCACGGCGCACGTCTCGCCTTCCAGCCCGGAGGTCCCGGTCCTCAGCCACCGAGGCCGACCCAGGCCAGAGGCCCGGTTCGGGGTCACAGGGACGTGCACGGGGCACCATTCGAGAACCAGCTTCGAGAGGTTGCGGGAACCTCACACGTGGTAACATCAGCACTGAGCACTGAGGCCACACGGTGCCGAAGCCGGCTAACCTCACCGCCGATGCCAAGGCTCAGTTACCACTGAAGCCAGCGTAAGACCCAACGAACACTGAGTTAACGCTGACACCGCACGAACAGCGAATGGACCACCAGCACTAAAAACTGGCGTCGAACTGTACTAATGCTACCTCGATACTGAACTAACCGCTAATACGAATACTAAACTAACTAACTTAAATACTAGCACTGGACTAATTACCAACACTAAACTAACCCCAAAGTGACACTAAATACCAAGAGACTGGTACTAACACTAAACAATAAGCTAATACCACTTCCAAACCACTACCGAATGAATACTAAATTAATACCAATGCTGGACGAACAGCAAACGAATTACAACACTAAAAACTGACCTCAATCCTGCAGCAGTACTAAACTAATTGCTAATACTGACTACTAAGCTAATAACATTAAGTCAAATACTCGTGCTGAACGAATTACCAATGCTAATCGCAAAATGACATTAAATACCAACAGTAGACTAATTAGTAATACTAAATAATAAACTAACAGCGAACAGATGCAGAAGGTAATACTGAAATAATTAGTAATACTAAATACTCGACTAATCCCAAACTGACAGTAAATACGAACACTAGACTAATACTCAACTAATTGGTAATACTCGATACTAAACGAATAGTAATACACAACTAACAGAGAACTCAGGCTGAGGTAGACACTAGACTATGCTGAAGCGATGCGGGACGGAGAGCTGCCTATTCCTACGCTGAATACTAACACTCACGCTAAGCGGGAACCCGACGGACGCCGATTTCTCATGCTGGACCAGTTACTGCTTCTCAGCACTGAGCGGGGGCTGCCGAGCACCGCGCGCGGGTAGGAGACCTCGCCAGTGAACCGCACGCCGAGCGGTGCCCTTGGTTCCGAGCTGAGGCGAGAGCGATCCCGGAGGAAACGCACGCCCTGTGGCTCGTGCCCTGCGGGATGCTGTCACACTGTGCAATGTCGTGTGACAAAGGTCCTCAGGGACCCTCCCCTGCCCCCCTGCCCTTCGCCCCGAGCGCCCAGCCACGCCGGTCTACAGGAGTTGGGAAGCGAGGTCTTGGGACGAGCATGTTCTCTGCCACCCCAGGACTTTAGCCGACCCCGCAGCTGAGAACAGCCGTGCACAGAAGCGCACCTTCCCCCTGCCCCACCCCCGCTGGTCTGCTAACGTCTCCGCCCCCAGCTCGAGGGGAGGACTGGGAGACCCCGTGGCGACCCCCGTGCGATGCTTCAGGGCGGCCCCGAGGAGCCGGTTGGTGCTTCCCTTTGGACTGGCCATCGCTGGGAGTCGGGGCTCAGGGCCTGGACCTCAGAAACCGCTCAGAACGGGCGGGACGTGTACTGCGTGTGCACTTTCGCTTCCGAAGTCAAATTCACGTGCCGCTGAGTTCACGTTTCCAAGGACACGATCCGGTGGCGTCAGCACATTCCCACGTTTAGTAATTGTCCGTCTCTGGGTCGAGCCCGTTCACCCCGTGAAAGGAGACCTCGTACCCACGAAGCAGAGTCCCCCGAAGCCTCCTCTGTCCTGAGGAAGCGCAGCTCAGCTTCACGTGCCCGGGGATCTGCCTGGTCTGAGCATCTCCTGTGAATCGTCTTTCGACATGTGGCCTTCCGTGTCCGGCATGTCCCAACGAGCGTGTTCAAGGCTCATCCTCATCATAGCGATGCTCCCTGCTTTGGTGCTCTTCACGGCCACGTAATAGTCCACTGGGGCCGAGGACCCCACTCGGCTTAACTGCCTCCCCTTGCTGGAATGCGCGGCTCCCGTTTCAGACGCCGGGCGAAACGCTGCCGCGAACGTCATTCGCAGCCACCTGCCTGGAGCCATCTGTGAACCGTCCTCCATCGACCCTGAGCAGCAGCGTTTCTGGACCCGCGAAAATCCTATCTTTCCTCTGACAAAGAGCCACCACCGAGTGTTCCGCTGTGGCAGGAGCCTTCACACCCCACCAGCAACGTACGAGGCTTCCAAGTCTCCAAAACACATTGTGTCTTTTTAAAATTTGTATGGCTCAGTTACAGGACACCACCTCCTCGTCGGGTGAATCCCTTGCAAATACTTTCTCCCAATCTGTTGGGTGTCTTTCTACAGTCTCGAGAGTGCGTCTGAGGCCCGAAAGCTTTTAATTTTGATGAAAGCCAATTATATCTGTTTCTTCTGTCGTGTGCTGTTGCTGGCACCTCTAAGGAACCACGCAAAACACTTTCAGCCGGTGTTGTTTTTGTGCCGGTTGCTGACGAATGCATTCAGAGCCCAGCGGCCTCATCCTTCCCGGCGCTGGGGACCAGGGGGCGCTGTGGGGTCCAACGGGCAGAGACGCGGGCGGGGCAGGGGGGGGGGCAGCAGCTGTGCCCAGCTCGCGGGTCGTTATTTGAGCTGCGGTCTCTGCCCTGCACCTCCTCTTAGCTTTCACCCGGTTCTCTTAGTGGGATTCCCGTGTTGAAAGGCGAACCCCTCAACGCCGATACACTCAGCGCCAAATTAACCCTGTTTCAACACCTCGTGTGTGGACGCGCATTTCAACACTGTCCCCTGAGCGGCCCCGCAGGGACGACGGGGAGGGGCGAGCCCGGGGTGAGTGGACGCCCCGCTCAACCCCGGAGAGCCTCTCCCCCTGCATCCCGCAAACGCTCGTCACCCAAGCGCTCGGGCCTCGGATGACCGACCGCGGTTGCCGTCGTTCGCTGCCTGGACACAGCGCCCACCGCCCGTGTGACGCAGTGAACAAACACAAAGGAAGCATGGCCACAATCCCCTAATCCAGCCCCTGCCTCGCTGCCTGCGTTGTGCGTTTCACCCCTCGGCGCACACGACGGCGGCGCCCACGCCCCGTGCGGGCGCCGTCTTCACGGCTGAGCACGCGTGCGCGCTTGGATGACAATGGGTGTCCGCAAAGCGCGGGTAATAAAACGGTAAAATCTCCAACACAGACGGCCATTCACTCCTTCAGACCCAGAGCGGTGGGGACTGAACCGACTTTGTAAATGCGCTTTGTTCCCCGCAAATGATATGACCGGAAATTATTAAATAGTAAACAGACAGTCGGAGGAAATCAGAACAAAGTGCTCAGGTTACAGGTACCTCGGAGAGTGCTGCAGAAACTGTGACTTTTTGTTGTTGTTGAAAAATGTGATTAAAAAAGATGACATTTTAACATATTCTACATGCTATTATATATTATATAATTTGAAACATTTGAATACATTTTATCTACTATTATATATTACATATTGCGTATCACGAATTGCATATTCTACATAAATGGATAAAGTAAATAAAAATCGTTGATATTATGGCGATTACCTCTATAAGAAAACCCGATTTCCGTTTCCGGATGCCCTTGACCTAATGATAAGCTGCCAGGGCTCCTGGGAAGGTCCCAGGTCCCAGGTCCCGGCGGGAGTAGAATAAATGTCGTCAAATAGGCTAAACATGTAAGTTCTTGTAAAAGACATGGAGATGGAGATAGAGATACAGACAGAGATGCAGGTGGTAGGGAGAGAGATGGACGTTCAGAGACGGAGGGAGGAGAGGGAGAGAGAGGGAGGCTGATTTATCACCTTTGGAGGGAATCAGGACGGCGAATGTCGTCAGAGGACCGAGGGGCTGTGCGGCCGTGCCCTGTCCAGGGGACAAGCAGAGGGAGCGTGCAGAGCTGCGACCATAGTGAGGCCACCAGCACTGCCCCTGTGGCCCCCACAGCCACGGCCAGCCACCCTTGGGGGTGTTTAGCACGTGATCAGCAGTTTGCGTCTCATGAGCTCTCTGTGTGGGTGGGTCTAATCAGTCGACAGCCAGATGCGACAGAAAGGCGGAGGAAGGCGGGATTCACGCTGCTCCTGATGCACACGCCGGAGTGTCCACCTCTCCCCGCCTTCGGCTCACCTGTGTTCTGGCCTCCGAGCCTCGGGCCGGCACTGACCGCTGACATCAGCGTGAAAACGGAGGGGTCAGGTCCCTTGGGAACAGAAACCGCTCCCCGCGGCGCTCACAGCCTGCGCTCTGCAGTCAGGCGAGGCGGCCGGATGAGGCCGCAGAGGCCGGCTACGTCCTGGACACCTTGGTTTCCCCAGCACAGAAACGAAGCACCTCCCGCGAGCATCTCGACGCCCGCCTCCGGCTCTCACTGCGACTTCCATGAGCAGCTGAGCCTCCTCTGTCCTTAGGACACAGACAAGGGGCCTGTGCCCTGGAGGTGCCCAGACCCTAAGTGCCCAGACGCGGGGGCACTTAGGCCCCCGTTGCTCCCCGTGCCGTGGCCGCGGTGTGTCCATGGGCACTGGCAGCTGTGAGCCTCACACACCAGACCGCCCAGTGGCTCTGCGCGCAGCAGGACTTCGTCAGTGTCTCGCAGCTCACACGCATCTGTGGGAACTGCCCCACACCGAGCACGAGCCTGACACATGTGCAAATGTACACTTAAATCCAAGAGTGATTGGTGCGCATGATTGCAACCCAGCCTCATATTGTCCACGTGTCAAAAGCTCTTTCCACTATCTGTCATGAGGTCCGTCCACGTGGCAGACATGATCATCAGCACCTCCGTCCTTTTCAGGGCTGTCTAATACTCCCTGGCTGCGGGGTACACGGCTGAGGTGGCCGTGCCACTCAGAGGCCAAGTCACGGCCAGCAAACGCGTCTGCCCGCTCGTGCCACCGCGACCATGACGCCGGCCCCTCCCCCGCCATGTCGGCCCCGCCCCTGATGCCGGCCCCGCCCCTGACGCCAGTCCCGCCCCGCCCCGGCGCCGGCCCCGCCCCCGACGCCGGCTCCGCAGGGCATCTGCTGACAGCCCATCAATCCCGCCTGCCCACCGCCGTTTCCGGCCTGCAGGCTGGGGCGCGGGGAGGGCCCCACACAACCCCGAGCGGGGTCAGAGGGGCCAGGGCGAGCCGTGGGCCATCTGTGCCGGGGGCAGCCCGCGGCGACCTGCGGCTGCCTGTGCTCAAGGCCCTGGACGCCAGCACGTAGCTCAGTCCCGGCCTGCGCCTCTCCCGTCTCATTACGGGAATTTATTTCCCCGCTTTGTAGTTGGCGGGCCCCCGTCCTAATTGTTTCTTCCAGGTGCTGTAAATCTGTCCGCCGTTCACGAGAACATGACGCCGAGACCCTGCAATTTCCTCTGCCCCCGCCCGCCGGCCGGGCGGGTGCTGGAAGCAAATGGAACATGTCTGCGCCCGGCCCGGCCGGCCCCCGCGCCAGCCCGCTTCCATTTGCTGCAGGAATTTTTAATATTCGGGCCGTGCCCTCCGCGTCAGGTCATGTGGGATCTAATTGGAACCGTGGCCGAGGGGGCCGCCCGGCCGCCCTGCAGCTGGCTCCGGGCCTCGCCGCCCGCACTCAAGCCCTTAAATCCGTCACGCCTCGGCGGCGTTTACGCACTGCTCTGCGGCAAGTTCACAAACGCGGCCGAGACTCGCAGGACGCTGCGCCGGCCACGGGTGGCCGACGTGTGCCGTGTCCGTGGGGCGTCCCGGTTCAGACAGACCTGCCTGTGTCCCCGCAACCCTCCCCCCTTGTCGCAATGTCATGGCACCTGCTGCCGTCACGAAAACCCCGCGTCTCTACCCTGCGGGGAACAGACACCAGGTAGCTGATTCCTCTCCCTGGGTTTCAACAAAGTTGCAACTTGGAGGGGAATATTCTGCACATTGTTACTTTTGTAACCTGAGCCCCCCCCCACCCCCGGCTGTTGTATGTCTGGTCAGCAGGCGCCATCGGGGGGATGCACTGACAGTGGACGTGCTCTGTCGTCATCCTGAAACTCATGTCTAAGTGGGACCCATGTGGTTTACCCGGCGACTCGGTGCCACACAGCTCAGGCGGCCAAAATGGCCCCAGCGGCTTCCCATGGGGACCCCGCGCACCTGCCATCTGATCCCCAACATGGTGATGCTTCACAGTGAGGCAGGTGGCTGCTATCTGGACGAGCATCGTGTCCAGCTCAGAAGGGACATGTGACATCCCCCGGCTGCACGTACAAACCTGTCTGCCGTGGAGGCAGCTGAACCCACAGCTGAGCACAGGTATCTACTTGGCTTAGGGACGGCACACGTTTGTCTGTACCTTTTCTGGGACCAGCTGGCCTTGTGGCACCCTTTGGTCATAATCAGCTTCTCAGGGGTTTTACCTTCTGCCCGACATGTACACATGCACCCCAAGACACGCACACAGACAGACACACAAACTGCACACACACACACATATGCACACATAGACATGCACATGCAGGAGGCATAGCGAACATGTGCCCCCACTTCACGGGAGGCCAGAGGTGAACCCCCCCGACGGAACAGACAGAATGATGACAGGGACAGAAACATGTGCAAATTGTCCAGATGACGTCATGGGCCAGGGCCTCGCTCCCTCCAAAGGCTGCAGGAGAGGGTCCTCCCTGCCTTCCCAGCGTCTGGGCCCAGGCGTCCCTGGGCTGGTGGGTGCACCCTCCTGTTCTGCCCCCGTCTCCACGTGGCTTCTCCTCTGTGTCTGGGTCTCCTCTTCTTGTCTCTTACGAGGACACTGTCACTTGCTCTAGGGCCACCTGATCCAGGACTCACCTCAGACCCTTCGCTGAGCCCATCTGCACACACCCTGCTCCACGTGAGGTCCTGTGCACAGGTGACAGGACTTGGGATGTAGACATGTCTTTTGGAGCCAGACGCTTAGGCGGAAATGTGTCTGAATCCCCGGGCTGAGCTCCCTCCTACCCGCCCCTGGGAAGAAATGAGAACGGAGGCCGACGTCTGCTCTGTCCCAGTATGGCTAAAACATCAAAACTTAGTGTTTCAGAATAAAGCAGCAGCCGAAGATAGAAAAGGGATTACAATCATTTCCCGTAAAATAACCAAACTCCGAGTCACTCTACAGCGGATTCCTCTACCTGCCATCTATCATCTATCTATCTATCTATCTATCTATCTATCTATCATCTATCTATCTATCTATCATCTATCTATCATCTATCTATCATCTATCTATCATCTATGTATCACCTACCATTTTTCTATGTCTCATTTCTCTCTTTCATCTACTTCTGTACCCATTTGTCTATCTCTAGCATCTATCTAATCTAAGTGACATCTACCTAGTCATCTATGTATCTATCTATGTCTGTCACACATACACACTCACGCACACACACATGTTTCTGTGAGGGTCTGGGGACTACATGTAATCCCCATTTGAATTGATGCCAATTATTGCACAGTTACACATCAAATTAGCAGAAGTCACTTAAACACTTCAGAAACCTTCACGTGTCTGTTTTCCTAGGCTTAGATCTACAGCGGTCTTGGATGTCGGCCTCGCGCCCTGCCCGGGGGAGTGTGGCCCACGCAAAGCGGTGAGACGCAGGAACAGGTGGCCCGCGGTGCACATCAAAGGTCCAGGCAGCGTCCACCTCTGTGCTGGGAGCCATTCTCCCCCACAGAGGTCAGAGGGAGTCACACCGAAAACGCACTTGTATATTTTTCATTGTTTGCACAAGAAATTGAGAACAGATCCCGTCTGTGACAGAAGAATTTCTAAGTTTATTTTTGAAACAGAGGTTTATTAAATTAAAAAAAAAAAAAAAAGCCCTGAAAAGCAGCAACATGGCCAGGCTTCTACGGGGCGTCACACGACGTGGACGTCACGCAACGTGGACTCTGCAAGGCGATGTCGTCCCCGCCGCCGACCCGGGGACAGGCGGACGCTCAGGGGCCGTACCTGCTCGTCCGCGGAGCGTGTTCAGAGGAGCCGTGCACGCGTGACCCACGGGCGCCGGCGAGCGGGTCTGGGCTGCGGTGGCCCCCGCGGGGCCCCGTCCCACGCCTCCTGGCCACGCAGGCCACCCCTCAGTGCAGCGACTTGAAGGGCAGCAGGCATTGGGCCGCTCCGGCCTCTGCCGCCGCCCCGCAGGCTCGCTCCGCGGTGAGGGACGAGTGATGGTCCCCACGTCTCCGTTTCGCGTCTTACGCGCGGTTTCACGTGCTCTCTGTATGGATCGGAATGCGGGGACTCTAACCGCAGGGGCGCAGCGCGGGCTCCTGAGGGTGTCGGGGTTCGGGAGATACCGAGAAGACCCCTCCAGCGTCAGGAACAGACAGACCGAGGAAAGGTGGCACCGCGGATGCTCCCGACTTGACGAGAAAGCGAGGCGTCCGCGCAACGTCCCGGGAAACGCGCGGCGACCCCCGCACTTCGCCCTCTCCCCGCGTCGGCGTTCAGCTGAGCACAAACCAGCCCGGAGCTCCGCCGAGGCAGTGGGGGGGGAAGGGGAGGGGCGGGCGGAGGCTCTGCTCTGCGCTGTCGCATGACCAGCGACGCCGGCCCGATCCCCTGCGTGCGGGGCGGGTTGTCGCGGCTGCTCGCGTGCGATGCGGGCGTCGCCAGAGACGTCACGGGCGGAGCCGCGCGTGCCCACGGTCAGCGGCTCACGCGGAGCGCCAGGGTCTCACTCTGCACCCCCGGCGTCGGCTCGGAGCTCTCCCTGGGCTCCCGAAGAGGCGCCACCTGCAACCCCCGCATCCCGGGCGGCCAGCCCGCCAGCGCACGATGGCCGGAGGGCGCCCCCTTCGTCCCTTTAAAGAAGATGACACAACACGGCCTTACTGCTGCACGGCCACCTGCCCGAGGGAAACCCAGAGCTCCCGTGTCGTGGACAGAAGACGCAGGAACGCGCCCTGGCTGCCGAGAACGCGGTGAGGGCCGTGAGGACGTCAGCGCGCTCGGGAGATGTGTTTCCCGCCTACATTCCACCCCTGCGTCTGCGGGCTGCAACCCGCGGACTCCCGCAGATTGAATTCCGAGGGCCGCCCCGGCACCCCGGAGCAGCTGCGTGGACTCGTAGAGGTAGGGCCGGGAGTCGTTCAGAGGGACTTCCACGCTGTCGCGCACGGGAGGTGGCACCCTTTTTCGTGGCTGCGTAATATTCTGCTGTGTGTACGCTGCACCGCTTCCTCATCCGCTCATCTCCTGCTAGTGCTTAGGCTGGTTCCAGACGTGGCCGCTGTGAGTAACGCTGCAGTGAACTCACAGGCACAGAGAGCAAACTGACCACCGCCAGTGGGGAGGGGCTGGGGGCCCCTGGAAAGGGGGAGCGGTGACGAAGCACAAATCGGCAGTTGAAAACCACCATGGGGCGTGAGGTGCAGCACGGAGAAAACAGGCAGTGACACTGGGGTGACCGTGCGGGTGGCAGGTGGGGACCAGACGGGCCAGGCGGGCGCTTTGCAAGGTACGTACACATGTAACTACTGTGCTGGCCCCGACGCTGGTATAACACGAATGCCAAGTCTCGTTGGAAACTGAAAGTTAAATAAAGACATTTGTAAAGTTATTTCCAGCTTACGCTGGCGTCGCCGGCCATGTGCAAGGCTGGTTTGCATTGTTCTTTGGGGCATCGCATTGCAGGGTCACTGAGATGGTGGACGTACCCCCTGAGCCATGCAGTCTGACCCTCCCCTCCCTCCCACTGCACCCCTCCCCCCTCCCCTCTGTAACTCTCCCCTCTCTCCCCTCCAAACCGTAGACCACGTTTAGCCCCGGGGCTGCGCCCATCGTGGGGTCCCGGAAAACGCTCCCCGCACCCAGAGCAGCTGCCGGCCCCCGAGTGAGAGGCCACAGACCCCCCTAATCAGGTCGCAGCAATCCGCTCGGGAAGCCGGGGCACATGTGCAGCAGGCGGGCCCGGTCACGGGCGGGACAGGGGCCACTGCGGGGCTGCGGTCTGGATGCAATTAGGGCGCGGGCCGGGGGAGCTGCCTGCCAGGCCCCTGACTGCGCTCGGCACGGCCGGGCAGGCGCACCTCGCCCGCGTCACTCCCCGCAGAGCTCAGGGGCGGACCTGGCTGCCGGGCTTTGGGAGGGTGGACCGTGCCGGGAAGTTTCGGGGCGCCCCAAAGCCGCGGCTGGGGCCAGCAAAGACATGCTTCCGCCACAGCGTGCTGCGGCCGGGTGTCCTGTGCTGGCCCGTGCAGGCGTCCTACCCTGGCCGGGCGGGGACCATGGAGGAACCGTGTGCCGTGTGCCCGTGAGGCCGGGGCGCCCACGCCTGCTGCCGAGTGGGTGCGTGCACGTGCACAATGTCACTCGTGACGGGTCACAGCCGTCTGCAGAGCCAGCGAGGAGAGAAAGTGACGTCCCAGCCTGGGTGCCCCTCTCTCCCGTACCAAACACGGAGACGCATCCCACGATGTTTCACACATGGCCGAAGCTAAGAACACTGCATTTATTGTAAAACGCACAGACGTGTGCACACGACACACTTTGTTCAACAGGAAGATTTATGTCGGTGCACATGAGTGGGGAAGTCAACACAGAAGAAAAGCAAAAAGCATTTAAAACGACGCTGAGTCGTTTTCGTGCAATGTTGTCAGAAATGATTCGTCATTGGCTCCATTCAATGATATGATGGATTCAGATATTTTTGCAGGAAAAGATAGTCCAGGAAAAAGCAGAAACTATAGGAGGTTGTGTTTTTTTGTTTTTGGAGGTTTTTTGTTGTTTGTTTGTTTTTTTGTTTGTTTGTTTTTGTTTTGCTTATGATAACACGCCTTGTACATGGATAAGTCAGATACAGGACTCCAGGCTCAGGACACCCTGTCCAGGTCGCAAGCCTAGAACCTTCTAGAGTCTTCCGAGGCTGGAGCACTGCGTTCATAACCTGTGACCAGTAACTCAGACGGCAAAGAAACGTGACAGAGCCAGACGGCACAGGCCACACGGCGTCCGAGTCCAGGACGGGACATGTCCAGGACAGGCCACTTCGAGAACGCAGATGGGGCCACCGGGACGGGCCCGGGAGTGACGCTCGGGACGCGGGTCTCCGTCTGCGGAGATGACGGGGTCCGGAGCTCAGTGGATGCAGTGGTTGCAGGACAGCACAGGGCACTGAGTGCCACCGGCTTGCCCCTCCGTCACGGCGGGGAATGGCCTGCTACGTGCATTTCACCGCTATGGGAAGGAAGACATGCCTGACATCGGGCGCTCGGCTGCGCTCCACGCGGGGCGAGCAGGCGCGGTTCCCCGCAGGCCCCTCCAAGGCACAAGAGACGACGTAGCTTTCTGGGATTTATTTCAAGAGGACTTCGGGGACAAAGGTGACTGTGTCCAATGTGGAAAAAATAGCAATATCCCACGGTGGGCTCCAAATAGACACGATGTCCCCAGCACCCTGTGACAGTGTTCCCTCTGCACAGTCTTTCCAGATTCACCCCCAAACCAGAGTCACCCCGCTTGGCGGGACCGTGGTGTGGACCCAGCATGTGACAACCGGCTTCGGCATTGCCCTGCTCAGGGGTGACCGATGTCGCTCTTTCCCATGACTTTCACCGTGAGCAGGACAGACTTCCACTCTCCCAACCAAAACGCTCTGGCCGCCCCGAGACTCACCCACTTTACGTTTTCTTCCTGTCGACCGACCTCACACGGCTGCTGTGAGGGACGAACAAGTTAATTCAGGTGGCATTGCCTCTGGACAGAACGGGCTGCTCAGGCGTCTTGGGAGTGTGTCCGTTTGTAGACAGCGATGGCCGGACGCGGTGGCTGAAGCGGTCAGCCGTGGCTGAGAGGAACCACTGAGTGAGGGCAGATGCCCAGCCGTGGCCGCATGACACGAGCTGGGGCCACCACGTGGGGCAGGGGTCCCTCACACGGCCACCACGCTGTCTGCCGGGCACACACGGTGTCTTGTCCTCTACTCCGCGGCTTTGCTAGGGGACAAGGTGCAGCTGTGTGACTGTCATCCATCGATTGCACCTTAATAAATCTGCTTTTAATGAAACTATGTGTGGAAGTTCAGGCCTGACCGCAGACAACTACAAGGTCCCTGGGACAACGTGACGGCGAGTCAGCATCCTGCAGCTGTAGCCTCTGGCAAAAGCCTCCGCAGGGACGGTGCACCTCCCCTGTTCCTGCTGTGTGCAGGAGAGGCTGTGACCGGGACGGCTCGGCTTCCCCACGGGCCCTGCTGGGTGCCCGATGAGGAGCTGCAGCGGCATCGGCATCCATGTCAGGATCGGCATCAATATTAGCATCAGTGTCAATATCAGTATCAATCACTATCGTGACAGTATCAATACCAGTATCCACTTCAGGAGCAGCATCAGCATCAGCATCAGTATCGTCAGCACCACCATCAGCATCACGAGTATCAGCGAGTACCACTGCGAGCATCCCTTGTCAGTACGACCATCAGGACCAGCATCGGTACCAACATCAGCATCAGCGCTGGACCGTCCCGCGGACTCCCCGACGCCCGAGCCGTGTCCAACACGCCCGGACCCCGGTGACTTTGGGGACACTGATCTTACAGCATCAGTGCCTTTTGCAAGAGACCCGAACCCTAGAAATTCTTCGGAGGCAGGCAGCTGCCGGGGAACAACTGACTATTCTTTTTTTTAGAAAACAAAGAGTTAGCTTAAGTGTTTGAAGCAAAGGCGCTTCGTGACAGTTGAGAGACATGTTCGTGTTCCTTCCTCGTGGAGCCCGGGAAGGACAGGCCACCGTCTCGGACGCCAGACCCTGGGCACTTGGACCCCCGAAAGGAAAACATTTATTTTCCGCATTTAAACCATTATTAAACAAGACGCACCCTGCGAACTTGTCTTGGAAGAGAGAGGCCGCCCGGCGATTGGCCCCAGATGTGAGCCATTAAACTCTCTCAGCACGAAGCGTTTTCACATGGCTCCCCCCGCCCGTGAGGAAAGCCTTTGATTTGAAAATGTAATTGGCGACGTCCTTCCTGGGGATACATAGGGTCCAGCGTGGATGGAGCAGGCGCTGAGCGCGCGGTGGGGCGCGCGGGCGGCGGGGTCGTCCCCCGCCCCCGTCTGGAAACGTCCACAGCTGAGCTCTCCTTCCCCCCACTGCCAGGGGCGAGGAGCACGTCCCCTCACCCCACACTTGCTCGCAGCCCCCCGCGGGGCAGCGCTCATGCTGTTTTATTTAAGGAGCAGGGAGAAAGGGCGACCCGGCTCTCTGGGGGGCGGGGAGGCGAGCGCAGCGCGTCTCACAGGAATGCGGCGGGAGGCGGCTGCGCTTCCTCCTCGCTCCCAGCCCCTCCGCAGTCTGCGACGGCGCGCCGACTCTCCGGTCCAGCACCCTCACGACAGGCAGCTCCAATACCATCAGGAGACGTCCAGGACCGCGACGGGGTGAGGTGACCACGTGACACGGGGCCTGCGCTTTATCGCACCCGCAAACATCACAGGGTGTGGACCGCAGCCCAGAGGACCTCTCCAACCGCATCGCGGTGACCGCGTGGGGTGCCGGGTGGGGCCCGGACTCCGAGGGGCCCTGCGGGAGTTTCGCAAATGTCTGCGCACTGTGCCGTGCGCCTGGCACCGGTACGAAATCACAGCCACTATCACCTCCCACGGAAAACAAACACTTCTAAAAACTACGTCAAACAACCAAAAGCACCCAAAAGCATGAGTGACTCTCACTTCCTGAACATGCACTTCAGCGTGCTCATTCTGTCAATCTGAAAACAGGTGTGACCTTGCTTCCACGTGAGGCAGAACTGGCAAATTTATTTTTTTTTAATGTAACAATGAAATCCATATAACAATAAAGAATCCGTTTTCCATCAACTAGCTAATCTTTGTAAGTTAAGAAAAATGACTCCCAGACACCATCCTACCTACCGATAAGTTACCCATTATTCCTTGTTCCTGGATTTACTGATACTGATCTCCCCAAAACATAAAACTTAGAAGGGACTTTGTGTATATGCATGCGTGTACACACGCGTGAGAACACGTGTGCAAATGTACACTTAAATCCGAGTGATGGGTGTGCGTGATTGCCACCCAGCCTCATATTTGTCCATGGGCCAAAAGCTCTTCCTACTATCTTTACGCCTTCTCAGTTTGACATTACTTCAAAAGGAAAATATTTAAAATGTTTAAATATGTAAGTTAAACGCGACATAATTTATGTACGTAGCTAAGTGATTTCTTTAAAATAAAGCCTTACCAGCAAGTTGGCATACACCTTCCCACACATTTCACAGTCAGTTTTGGAAAACGTTCCTCTTCCCGGAGAAAACAAAGTCAAACGCGTCTGTTTGCTGTTCTTCGGAGGTGCGTTATTATTCACCAGGGTCTTGCGGAGAGAATTGTAAATGACTCCTTTGCTGTCCGCTGTGTCCCTTGCAATAGCTCGGGGGGGGGGTTGAGGATAACTGAAGGACTTTAAAGACGAGTCCCCCAAATCCCAGCTGGAGTTTAAACGTCCACACAGCATCCGCCACATTCGCTGTCTTTATGGATTTGTTGTTCAGATGCCTTGTGAGGAGCTGTGACACGACTCACCAACTTTGAAGTTTATCACACAGGTTTAAATAAGAACGAGTTCTTCATCTGTAAATGTGTTGACTGAAAGCGTAACCAGTGAGAAACAAATAAAAATAGTGAGTGCCCGGAGCGATGGAGCTTCCCTCTGCTGAGGGACAGAGAGTGACGAACCACAGAGTGCTGGGCGCTGTGGTCAGAGCGCTGCCTAATCCCGTGTGGCAGACAGAATAATGTCCTGTAAGTGTCCACATCCTAATCCCAGGGGGCCCCAACGTGGGACGGCGATGACGGCTCTCGCTCCCACGTCAGCCCCGTCGTGAGGACCGTAACCGTCTCTGCCCCGCCGCCGCCCGGCCGCCGACGGGTGCGAACGCACTGTGAGGCTTCGTGTCTGTGTGGTGAGCAGTGGGCGTTGATCAGAGCCTGCCACACAGAAAACGCACAAGTGAACATGCTTATTAATCAGGAGGCCTGCAGGCCATGATCCGTCATCTCTTAGGTAAACTACCGTCTGGCGACCCCAACCTGGCGTGCGGCTATGGTGACGCGATTTATGTCCCAAAAGCAGCTGTGTGCTCCTGAGGGCCGTTCCAGGTGACAGACAGCCTCGCAGTGAACAGCTGTCTGGCGGCGGGAAGCATAAGGAACTCAAATTCCTGTGCCCCGACTGTCCCCGTTTTTGCTCTCAAGAGGGAGCCCTCGGGGGTGGGGGCGTTGCGCGGAGGGGCAGACAAGGACGTGACCCAGAGCGGGGTCGGCGGCTCCATCACGTGGCCCAATGTCCCCGCAGAAAGCCACACCCCCACGTGGAATGCTGGGCATGGTGCACACGGGCAATGCCTCAGCCACGCGGCAAACAGCAGCTGCGAAGGCCACGTGTCGGCTCACAGCGCCACGCACAATGGCACAGTAAGAAAACAGGACTCGAGGGGCGAGGACAATAACGGCAGAGGTGACAGAGGCTCTGCTCATCCCTCTGGCCACCAAATCAAGGTTGTGACGGAAACCAGGAGCAGCAGCAAAGACGAATCGCCTGGGATCGAGAGCAACAAGCCGCACAACTACGGAGAAATCCCAGACATCACCCTGCCACGATGCAAGGTAGGACGGGGCGAGGACGCGGGGTGCCCGGTCTCCAGCGGCTGAGAGAGACGGAGGTTACAGCCGTGACAGTGGCAGACGCCTCTTAAAGGGGCCGTGTCCGTGCGCAGTTTCACGATGACTTACCTGCTGGCTCAGAGCGCCAGTGCCCGTTCTGCTGCTCGGGGGCACCAGGGACGTGTGGGGGTGAGACTCGCTGGGTACAGAGGTGCTGGCGGTGCCTGCTGTTCCCTGTGGAGCCCTCCGCCCTCCCAGTGCGCGCACAGCACACCACAGCGGGGTGGTCAGCAGACTGAATCCCAGAGGCCGCTCCGCCCACAGGCTCCCCTGAAACCCCGCCCCTCCCCAGCCCGGGCTCCACCCAGGCCACATCCAGGTATGTGCTCAGCGAGTCAGGTGCTCCCTGCTGAGACTCACGCTGCAGGCAGCTGGCCTCGGTTTCTGGCGTGGCCTTTTGAGGCAACTCTCAGCACAGCATCTGTGGAATCAATTGCTTGCTGAATCTTGACAGGTGGCCCTGGCGGGGCACAGTCTTGGGCTAAGTTTGGCCTGCAGCTGAACCCCCTTCGGGACTGAGCCTCTGGTCACCTATTTCACAAATCCTCGCTAATAAGACCGGGGGACTTAGGAGCTTTGCTTAGCACACGGAAACAGGCACGGAAAGGCAGCCAGAATGGGAAGACGAAGAAGCAGAAGCCACATGAGAGAACAGAGCCGAGATCCAGATAGAATGGAGCCAAGTCCTCTAACAGATGCAGAGTGCAAAACGCGGGTGATAAAGATGCTCAGTGAACTTTTGGGACGTGCAGAGAATTCCAACAAAGAGAGAAAATCGGAGATGGCGATTATGAGAGGGAACCAGGCTGAAATGGAGAACACATTCTCTGAGATGAGAAGCATGGTAAATGGAATCAACAAAGTGAACACAGAAGAGGATCAAATGACCTACACAGAGGATGGGAAAGCCAAGGGCACGCGATCAGAATGGCAAGAGAAAAGAAGCCAAGACTATACAGGAGCCTGTGCGACACCATTAAAGGTAAAAAATATCCACGTCATAGGGGTGCCGGAAGGAAAACAAGCTGTGGCAAAGTTATTTGAAGAAATACTGATGGGAAATTTTCCTAACCTGGTGAAGGAAATGGACATAAAACCCCAGGAAGTTCAGAGAGTCCCCAAACCAGGAACCCAAAGAGTCCCACACCAAGACACATCGTAATTAAAATGCCAAAGGTTAAATACAGGGAGGGAATCTTAAAAGCAGCAAGAGAAAAGCAGTTAGTTAGCTGCAGGGAGCACCCATCAGACTGGCAGGTGATTTCTGAAAAGAAACCATGCAGGACAGAAGGGCTTGGCACAAAATATTCAACGCGATGAAGACCCGGGATCTACAACCAAGTACACTGTATCCAGCAAAGCTGTCATTTAGGCTTGAAGGGTGGATAGAGAGCTTCCCAGACAAAAATAAGCTAAAGGAATTTGTCCCCACCAAGCCAGAATTACAGGTCAGGTTCGGGGACTCCTTTAAGAAGAAAAGCATGTATCCAGAGGACGCATAAAGAATGGTAAAAACTACTCCCTGTCAACCAGTTTTTCAAATGGAAAAGAAGTGATCCAAGCAGAAGATACAGTGGCCGAGTGGATAAGACAGCAGGACCGTGACACATGCTGCCTAAAGAGACCCACTTCAGATGAACAGCCTCACACAGACTGCAAGGAAGGGGATGGGTGGGGAAAGGTGCTGCCTCGGTGGGCCCGGAGGGTGTTCAGCTGGACGAAGTGAGGCGGGCAGAGAAAGGCAACTATCGCGTGATTTCACGCACATGTGGACTCCGAAGAACAAAACCAACCACCACGACAATAGAAGCGGAAATAAACCCATCGATACGGAGACTATTTAGAGGGAAGCTAGATGGGGGTGTGTGTGGGGGGGCAAGCGGATTAAGAGGTCGAAATGGATAGTTGCAGAACAGACACGGAGATGGGAGTGTCGCGTGGGGAGGGTGGTTGACAATGTCGTAATAAACGTGTAAGGGGGAGAGGGGCCTGGAGTTCGTGGGGGGATCGCTTCGCGAGTTCTGTGGATCTCTGATCGCTATGCTGCACACTGAAACTGGTGTATTACCGTCTGCCGACTATAATTGAAAAAAAAAAAACCCTCATTGAATTGTACCATATAAACACAAGCAACTAATTGTCTATTATATCTCACTAAAGACAAAAAAAAAAAAAAACTCGAGCAGGGAAGAGGGAAAAAGAGAAAAGAAAATAGGACCGCCAGAGCTTGCAAATGGAAAGGGTCGTGTCCTGCAGGCCCAGGCCTGTGACCCCATGGTTCCCCTGACCCCACCGAATCGCACCCTCCGCGCCTGAGATCTGGGGTTCTGTGGACCCCGGTCACGCTCGTCACGCGGTCGTTGTTGGCGATCGCTCTTATGACGCATATTTTAAAGGAAAAGAGAGCGGGCCGTGTCGTGGTACCCTAACCGCAAGGAAGGGACTTGCCTTTCCGTTCAGCCGCGAGGCGGCAGCTGGCGGCCGAGCAGCGCCCAGCCCTCGCTTTCAGACCCCCCCACCGCCGTCCGCGTGCCCTGCGCCTGCTGAGGCCCTGGGGGGGGGGCTGTTGTCTCTGCCCGCCGGGTGGCGCCAGGCCCCCGTTCTTAATTCTGAGTCCTCCTCTTGCATCTGGCCCTACCTAGGGCCATCGGAGAATGCCGAGGCGCCCTGGGGACTCTCCGCTTTCTACCCAGAAGCCCCTGGCCTTATGCCGTGCAGTTGGTTTGACTTTTTCCAAGGGGAGCATTTCTAAGTCTGTGTCTTTGCCCAGTTCCTGTCCCAAGCTGAACTTCCTCCGAGGGGCCCTGCAGGAGAGTCTGGCTCAGGGCTTTTTAAGGTTAGCACTCGTAACGTGTGGGGCCTGTGCTCGCCATTCTGCACTGCTCTCAGAAAAGGCCCGATGACGAGGCAGCTCAGACGGCAGACAGCGGCTCATCACAGTCTGGATAGCAGAAGGTCGAGTCTCCCGTGGCGGGTTCTACTGTTTCCTCACGGCTCACACACTGTCACCTTCTCTCCGTGTCCTGGGATGGCACAGAGTGATCTCTGGTCTTTCCCTCTTGTTACGAGGACGCTAACCCCACCCTCAAGACCCCATCTCACCCGAATGGCCTCCCACACACCCCGCCTGCTTTCGGGGGCCAGGCCTTCAGCGTACGGAGCTGGGGGCCACACACATCCAGCCCGCAGTCACGTGGAGAGCTGCTGTTCCCGGGACCGTGCCCTTCACTGCAGCAGCAGCTCTGGCCTGTGCTTCCGAAAGCTCGATGCCCCCCTCCCTCCGCGGTCTCAACCAAAACTGTGTCCCAGCATGCCACAATGTCCCCTTCAGAGCACGGTCCCCCTGGTCTTGTTAACAGAGGCCAAACCCTGCCTCCTGGCTCCGTGCAGCTAACCAAAAGGGCTCAGAACAGAGGCAGGGTAAAGTGACATCGTCCATAACCCCCACTTGCTTTTTTATGGCCCCTTCCTCAGTTTGGACCGTGAAGGATCAAATGAACAGAGGAAAACCCAGGCCCCGCTCAGGGACGCAATCCTGGGCAGCCTGGGGGTGCTGGAGACTCCACAAACCTCAGAGCTCACAGGCACGTCACTGCGAGGTGTGGGAGCAGGCGAGGCTGTGGTGACAAGCACATCCCCTCAGGGTGTCCCCGGGAAGCAGGACTGAGAACCGCCTCGCGCCACGAAGCTCCCCGGGCCGGGCTCCAGGACCGTGGTCCATGCATCAACTGGGCCAGCAAGGCTTCCGGAACCAGGCTGCAGAGCAGCCGGGCTTGTTCCTGTCTCCAAAGGACGTCACCGAGGAGGCCCTCGAACACCCAGGGATGGGGAAGGATGTGAGGGTGATAGCACCTTACGTGGGGGACGATTGTGCTTCGTTATAAGTCATTGTCTGCCTTCTGTCCTGTTCACGCAACAGGTGGCAACGATTTGGAAATTATATTAAAAAACGCGAAATCCCTGTGTTCGTGACACATAGAAGCTGGGAACCAAGCACAGAACTCTCCGACTCTGATTTCATTCCAGGAAGGAGGGTCCTAGACGCCCCAGGTGTGACCTGCAAGAGGGCGCCCCTCACCCGCCACCAGCGGGTCCCGGGCCGCGGCAGACGCTTCTCCCGCGGCTGTCGCTTTCGCCGCTGTCCCCGGCGTCCCCGCCACACGCGCCCTCCTCCGTACGCAGGAACATTAGTGGCCGTCCGCGTGACCGCGGCTCGTCCTTTGTTATTTGAAACAGAGGAAACGCAGGGTTTCCAAGCATGAACCTCGCATGAAGCTCGATGGGTCACAGCGGAGGCGGGGTGAGACGCGGGGGCGGGGACGAGGGGGGAGGCGAGGGGGCGGGGCCGCAGGCGGATGATGCGCGTGGACGATGCGCCCAAGGCATTGGCACCTTATAGGAAATGCTTGAACACAGCCAGGACCCGAAAGACCAGCAGTTGACAGACCGCGACACCTGCTGAGACGTCCTTTGTCACTTACCAAATGGAGCTGGGCGCCCCGTCCGCTCTCACAGCGCCGTTGGACTCAGTGAGGCGAGTACAGCCCGGGGTTCCGCGGGCCCATGAGCACGGCAGCCTCGTGGGAAGGTGCGCTCGGCCACCCCGGAACTCCGCAGCCGGGGCCCACCCCCGAGGGCCCCACCGCTGAGACGCACACACCCTGTGCACCCCGCACCCCACAGCCTCGTTACAGCCCGGGGCTCAGGCCGTTGATCCCACCTGGTCGGTGAAAGACGCGAGCTGCTGCCCCGTGTGGCCACCGTGTGCTCATGGCGCCACCGCCTCTGCCCTCCCACCTGCCCGGCTTCCGGCCGCCGTGTGCAGCTCTGACGGCGTCATATGCATGAATTCTGGCCAAGGGCCGCTGGTGGCCAGCTGCTTCTGCGGCCCTCCTCTTTCCTCTCTTCCTCCCCTTCTGCCTTTCTCTCTCTCCCCTCATCTTTATAAATCTATCTGTCTCTCTGTCTATCATCCATCAATCTATCTATCATGTCTCATCTATCTACATCTACCTATCTGTATAGTTATCTACCTATTTGTATATCTACTTCTATGTCTATATTTTTAAAAGGACAGGAAAAACTCACACAGATTTGTAGGGATTAAATGGTACAAATGAGAACAGAATTAACCAAGAGGAAATCAGGTGCCTAACATAGAATACTGCACAGTCAAAACACCATTCACATGTGTGTGAGGTGGGGGGCATCTGAAAAATACTGATCAAGAAAATTAGAGAAGGCATAAGAAAGTCATGTCAGGGACGAAAAATAGGAACTTCTTACAGATTTTATAAACATCGAAACTTCATGTGAGATTGTCGTTGGTCTTTTATGCTTCTAACTTTATGCCCACGAACATCACCCTTGGGTAATGAACATATTCCTAAAACTGTACAATTTACCAAACAGACATCCAAAGAACAGAAATTACAAACAAATAACCACAGAAGAGCTTGAATCGGCAACTAAACACACTGATACAAATAAATCTAGACCCAGAAGTCTTCAGTTGTATGTTTACCAAGTAGTTAAAAAAAATAATGCCAATATTGCTCAAAAGTTTTCGGAGATTAAGGGAAAAGGAAGCAGGTGCAAATCACTTCATGTCGCCAGCACGACCCTTACTGAAAACCAGGAAGAAACTGAGAGGCCGATCTCTCTGTGAACACAGCCACAAAAACGACCAATAAAGTGCTAGCAACATAAAAAAAAAAAATAACAGGTCGGACTAAGCCAGGTGTATTCCGGGAGTCAAGACCAGTTTAAAGGTGCAAAGTGCCGTTTTGACAGAATAAAAGCCAAACATGGTAACTATGTCATGGATGCAAAAAAATCGATACAAGTCCGTCCTCGTGGATGATGCGAACAAGTAAACCGGTCGGGAAATAATCACCTGAGACGTGAATGCGAAGGACGTGCCTTAAACGGAGATATTTGTAAACATCGCCCACAGTCGGCCCGCTCGCGTAGAGCCGCTGAAAGGCTTCCCTCTGACGCCGGCAAGCCGGTTGGCCCGCTGACGCGTGACGCAGACGCAAACAGTAAACTCGCACACACCAACGGGGGACACTGGGCTGGCCGCGTCCTGCACACGTGAGCGCTCAGAGGAAGCGGCTGGAACCCCGCCGGCAGGAGCTCGGGGCGCGGGGCACCTCGCCGAGTCCGCCGCTATTCGCGGGTCCGCAGAGAGGAAACCGAGGCGCGCGGAGGCCCGGCGGCTGGCGCGTGCGCCCCGGCTGCCAGCGGTGGCTCCGGGCTGTGTCGTCTGTGCTCTCACGGGCTGCGGCGTCGCTGACTCCACAGCCATTTGCAAGAACGCGAGCTTCATCCCTCGTGAGACGCAGTGTCCCCCGACAGGCTGCTCTCTGCGCCTGCTCTGGGGACAGCCCCCCAGAGCAGCCGGGCAGACGCGAACGGCTGCGGGGAGGCTCCCTGGCGCACAGCGCCCGGCCTGTCACCACCCGCCAGGATGCCCAAGCTGCCTGGGGTCCACCGCGCTCTCCCCAGCCCAGGGGCCGGGCGCCTTTGCCGTCCAGGACAGGGCTCTGCAGCCCGTCGCCACCCGGAACACTCCTGGTGTGGGGGGGCCAGGAAGTCGCCTCCCCCTCCGGATGCTGGTGACCTTTGCTTCCCCAGGGCATTCACGACTTCCGAACCACCTCCCACATCGCCCACGAGGCCCCGCTTCCGCCCTGCTTTTGGGGGTGTATCTGAGCCAGCCGTTGGACGTTGGGGAGACCCCCACAGCCCACAGCACTGCAGCTGCCTGCGAGCATCCAGGCGTCGCCATAGAAACCTGCTCCTGGCAAAGGCGCTGCCAGCGACGTCTTCATCCTGATCGGCAGGAGCCTCGCGGGGGGGCGGGAGCGGGGGTCTCCCCCGGTGCATTTGGGACAGCCCCCCCCAGCCGTTCTGAGCAGCCTCCCCGCCCCCGCGTCAGCCACGACGGGGCCCCAGGGGCGCTGCCCCAGGGGAAGGCGCCCCACTCAGTCAGCATGGCCCCCGAGTCCCGGGCCCCCCTCGGAATACAGCCTTGTCATCTTAAGCATCCAATTTAGAGACCTCTTGGTGTTATTTCTGAATGGTGGAGGTTAATAATACATATCATCTTTGTTTTCTAATTTTTTTACCGAGTTGATTTAAACGCCCCTGACAGCCCCAATCCAATCTTCCCGTCCGGGCTGACAAGCATGACACGCGTCTCGCATAATGCAGTCTTTTCCACGGTTTTAATTGAATCACTCGTCTCAAACTTGTTATTTTTAATTTACAACATTTGATTTCTGACACCGGCCCCCTCTCTGTCATAAATTATGCAGGCAGGAGCCTTAGTTCTGTGGGTGATTAAAAAAAAACTAATTAGGCATGATTAAAAACAAAAAAAACAAGTCGAACCGAGACGTCTTAAGTATGTGCATGTTGCCTTGTAAGAGAGCCTCATTTCGCCAGAAATGCCTCATTTTCTTGCTAAAGATTATGTTCCGTTTCGTACAATTTGATTGATTTTGACAGAAATGAAAGAGAATGTAGGCTTTGCCTCCCGCGTCCCGCGTCTGCACCAGCAGCGCGTCCGCGGCCCAGCTGATGCCCCCCCCCCGCCCCCAGCTCGTTGACAGCAATTTTCCTAAGTGGGCAGGCCCGGAACCCAGCGTTTCCTTTGGCACGGCCCGCGAGGTCGACGCGGGCACACGCCCCCCACGGACGGCCTCCGAGTCCAGGCCCTTTCAAGCTGCAGGGACCCACAGCAAGCGGGAAGGGACGGGGCTGTGACTTCGCAGCGGGGACGCCGGCCAGCACGGAAGAGAGTCGAGTGACGCTGGCTGCTGCTGGCCGGGGTCCGAGCTCGTCGCAGAGACGGAGGGCGGCACAGCTGGACTCCGGCCGGTGCAAAGCCATCCGCACCGCGGGCTGCGGCTGTTCGGCAGGGGACCCCATGCGCTTGCGCGAGCCCGGACGTGTGTCCCCTGCTTCAACCCCAGCAAGCCAGACGGAGTTCCCCCCGGGAGCCGGCGTCGTTCACGCTCCCATCGAGCTGACGAGGGACAGCGGGAGCGTCGTACACACGTCGCCTCCCGGGTCTTGGCCTTCCCAGCTGTTTTGGAAACAGGTCCTGCAAGACCCTCGGGGAGTGGATTCTGAGGCGGGGCGGGGCGGGGGGGGGGCGGGAGTCCCACCGCAAAGCCTTCGAGGTTGCACAAAGCGCTGCATTTGGATGGATGTTACCAGGGGCGTGACCCCTGTGGGCATAAGCGAGGCGGCTTGGGACGTGCTGAGCTGACGCCTTTACCACCCGCCCCCGCCCAGCCTGCCCACCCACGGGCCCGGCGCCCCAGTCAAAGGTCGCTCACCAGCTCTGCAGGTCAGACCCCAATTTGCACCCGAAGGAGCTTATGGTTCCATGGAAATAGTGACAGGGACGATTATAAACCAATGGAAACGAGGGATAGAGACAAGAGGCCACCAGGAGCCGTGGAAACCCCGCCGTGCGCCCCACGCAGGGGGCAGTGGGGACCCTGTGATGTGTGGCATTCAGGAGCGATGCACAGCCGTCACTCAACGCAGCATCTACGCTTCATGGACACAGAAGAAAATGAATCCAACACGATGTGAGATTTGTCTCCTCCAGCGACAGTCCACCCCCTTGGTCCTTCTCGGTATTTCTCAGTATTTCTCGTATCTAACACAAACTGGGGCTCCCTTCCTGGAGCACCCGCCCCCTGGGGGAGCTGCCTCGGCGGAAGGCGTCACGAGCAGCAGGATCTTCATGCGGCAAAGTGGGCTCAGCCCCTCCCCCCCGGGGTGGGGATGGTTAATTTCCTCTATCCAAGCCGACCTGCCAATGTGAACGGCCGTCTCCCGGAGCCGATCACAAAGCGGACCCACCGGCCGGACGCGAGCGAGGCCCGCTGCCTCGGAAGCACGCGGTGCGCTGTCCTCCCAGGCGGGCCTGGAGGAGACTTTCCCACATGGCAGGAAGTGCCAGCCCTGTGCCGAAATCCGCTGTTCCGACGGAAATCATTACGGAGTGAATGTGGCTTCCGGCTCCCCGCGGTGTATTAAAGCCACGTATGGAAATAAAGATACGACCATGTTATTAATGCTCCTCGTTGAAATACGACCGCGCGCAACCCGCAACAGCCTGAGCTGCTTAAATTGCAGGGACACAGACGCGTTTAATAAGGAGAGGGCGTTCCCGGGCTTGTGTTCCTGCGTCCCCAGCCCCTCCCCTCGTAGTTTTCAACAGAAACTAAATGAAGCCATAAAAAAAAAAAAATCATTACCTTGAGCAACTTTTTAAAATCATCTCTCATGTCGGGGAAGCTAACGTGCAGCCCACAGAAAAGATCACAAGTTCGTTCTGTCTGGAGAACATGGATTATCTCCCTTAACTCGATGGGACTGTGACAGCTGAGGGGCATGTGCAGGGCGGGCCCCCACACCTGCCTGGGAGACCCCTCTGTCATCTGAAATGGCTCCTGCCCACAGCTACTGGCCCCGCTGTCTGCTCCAAGTAGGACACACAGCGGCCACGATGCCCGGGGCAGACGGGGCGGCCGGACTTTAATCCAGCTCCCTGCCACAGTTTGGGAGAGTTTTGGACATTTCAGGAAGAGAGATGGTGGCATTTCGGAGGCAAATGTCATTTAAGTCATCTCGTGCGTACAAGGAGAAAAGACGGTTCTGCCGGCTGAGCCCTCTGCCCTGCAGAACGTGCTAGAAAGCAGGTAGGTTCCTCCCAAACCAGACACCCCTCGTGCTCTTCGAGCTGACTTCTCAATGGGAAAATAATTACAGACTGGAACCCAGGGCTTGGGACGAGGTCGCGAATGTGTCTCCCAGCAAGGGAACGAGCTTTAAAAAGAAACTGATGTCTCTAACATGGGGGCTTCCGCGGGTCACTGTTCCTGCCCCACCGGAAGCCATGAACTCCAGCCACTGCCCCTGCAGAGGCTTCGGGACGAGACGCTCAGAAATCAAGCATCTGGCACTTGGCTGTCACCTCCGCTGACTGGAGACGCAGAAGCATCAGCTTGGCCACGGGAAGCCATGTAGAACGTGGTCACCTTCCATGCACGTCTCCGGACACCAGCCACAGCAGCATCCCCCCCCCCAAGACTCGGCCCCTGTCTCTGGGACTAAGTTCAGACACGCGAATGCCCTTCAGGGTCGCCCTGAAACCTGCGGGCTGAATGTGTGTGTCCCTCACCCGAGCCTCGTGCAGAAGCCCCTGCGGGGCAGACGCTGCAGCAGGCGGGGCCTCGCCAGGCGAGGCGGGCGCCACGGGCTGTGAACTCTGCCTCGCTCTGCGCTCCATGCCCGCGGAGCGGCGTGCGCACGTGCCGGGGCCTCTGCACGTCTGAGCCTTGGGACAGGAGCCCAGGACCTTCCGCGTGTGCGGGACGCGCTATGAATTATTCAGCGCACTGAATGTGTAATGAGCTGTTTACGGAGCACAACGAACGCTCTACTTTTTAAACCAGTCCTTCACAGGTCAGCCGTCATATCGGATGGCTGTGTCTTTTTAATTTCACGATTAACCCTGACGGGTGTCTCTTGCCCTGTCCACCTGAGACTACCCCTTCAGATAGGGCGTTGATATTTAAGCGCCATGCTCCACAATACACCCAGAAAAGCGCCTCTACGTCTATGAACGGATCGGAATCCCCCAAATGGCTGCTCATATTTTGCTTATGCCTTTATGGCCTTTAATGCAAAAGAAAAAGAGGCCCTATTTCGACCATGACACTTAACGTCTGTGTTGTGGACGACTATGTTTCAATGCACGGCTTGAAATACTTTATGCAGGTGCCACTTCGATGTCTTTTATTTTACTGTAGTTCCAGGAGAAGCCGATTGAGAAAGAACCGGGTATTTTAACCAGGACGTGGAGGGGGGAAAGACGTGTCGTGACACGATTCTTGGAGCTGCCCCCCCGCCCCCCCCCCCGCTCCCGCTGGTGAGCTGTGGACGGTCTCGGGGAGTCGCGAAGCCCAGGTGGAGTGCACACGACCCCGAAGACCGCACAGGGAACAGGGGCGCTGCCCGCGAGCGCACTGCGGACCTGGCCACGGTCCCCAGACGGTGACTGGAAAACGCGAAAACCAGCAGCGGGACGGCGGCTGAGCCCACGGAGCCTGGGACACGGCTGCCACCGAGGACGGCGACCCAGGCCGGCCGCGGACTCACTGAGCCACAATCGGGCCCAGAACCGGGCCTTCCCCGGGCTCCGGGCAGCTGAGAGGGAGGAGGCAAAGCCCGAGCGTTTCCATCCGTCGCGGGACCTGCTGGACGCTCCGCGTCGCTCACAGCGAGACCTGGGAGCTCGACCCACACCGGGCGCCACGGACCCGCTGCCTCCGCGTCTCCACCTGCTGACGCAAGGTCGCAGGGCGCGCGGCAAGCCGGGGAGATGGGCGCAGCGCGGGTGACTCCGGCGCAGCGCGGGTGACTCCGTGGCGCAGCGCGGGTGACTCGGTGGCGCAGGGCGGGTGACTCCGTGCCACAGGCCGCCACCTGCCCTGAGCCCGGCGCAGCCGAGGCGTCTGCGCATGCGCCGTCTGCGCCCCAGCCGCCGGCTCCCGAGGCGACCGCGTCTGCCTCGAAATCCCGGCGCCGCAGATCCCAAGATGCCGCCGCCCCGTCCCCCTGGACGTCGCGAGCGCTGCTCCCAGCGGCCCCGCCCGCCGCAGGGACGAGCTCTGAGCGTGACGTGGGCGTCCCCTCCTCTGCCCCCGTTGTCACTCACACACAGGGTCCGGGGAGCGGGCGGGCGCGGGCTCATGCCACACCAGGGCCTCGGGGTCCCGGGGGTCAGTGCGGGGACGCTGTGCGCCCAGCACGGTCCGCTCAGAACGACGGTGACCCAGGGCTGAGCGCACACGCACCTCCCCGGGGGCAGAGGAGCCGATTTCTGCACGAACGCCGCGGAGGGAGGGAGGGAGGGAGGGAGTGAATGAATGAATGAATGAATGAATGAATCGGAAAGCGTCCGTCAGCGCGGCGCTCGACCACCCCCCAGACTCCAGACTCCCGCACACGCACACGCACGCAGCGGCCGCTGGGGACGCGCGCGTGGGTCGGGGACAAACACGGCGCAGGCGTACGGACCAGGACTGTGGTTGGCGCAGCGCGCAGGTGACAGCTCCGTGTCCTCTCCCTGCCGCCCCTTTTTCTCACCTGGCGACGCTCATTTCGAAGATTTGCGGACGTCCGGATGTTTCCTTCCATTTTCCAGTCTCCTTCACGCACAGGGGTGACCGCGAGAGGTAGTTCAGGCCGCAGGGAGCAGCAGAGGTGGGGGCGGAGCTTTTAGACCAGTTCGTAAAAGGGGAGTAACGCCCCTCGATTCCCTTCCGCTTTTGGGGCCTGTTTCCTGTTTTGCTTTTGCTTGCTCTTCCCGGCTGGAATGCAGCTGCAATGGCAGGAGCTGCCGTCGCCCCTTTGTGACACTGTGACAGGGACCGGCAAGAGCAACTCAGGACGCGTCATGTGGCACCTGTGAGCCCCGCGCCGGCCCTGTGCGGCTTCCCTCCAAGTCTCGTTCCCTGAGAGAAGGTTGCAGGGGACGGGGACTCGATGTCACAGAGATTCACGGGTGGCCTGGTACTCGGATGCAAACCCTGTAGAACTGAGGCTCAGGACCACGGTGCGAGCTGCAGAGGGAGTGAGATTTGATTTCCTAAAGCAACATAGACGTGTGGATGAAGCGGGGAGTGGACAGACAGACAGACGGATAAAAACAGAGAACAGAGAGAGAAAGAGGGAATTCAAGGAACAAGGGGAGGATCGACGGAAAACACAGCCAGCATTTTCAAAATGAACACGCACACTCTTGGGGGCCGGTTTAAATATTGAAAGACTCATGTTTAATCATAATAAAAATATTTCAGAGAAATAGTAGACGTGGCCAGAAAAAAAAAATGAAGAGGAAACGCACAAAATGGGAATCGCGTGGCCTTGGGAACACAGGCCATTCGTCAGCTCGCCTGCCTGAAGGGGGTCACTGGGGACGGGTACGCTGGAGGGGCACAGGGCGCATTCCAGGCTGAGAGGGGGTACGCGGGTCGGGGAAGACACGCAGACCCGGCACGGAGCCCGTCCCCGGGAGCCGAGCATGCGCGTCAGTGCGGCTCGGAGCTTGCCCGGGACACCTGCGTGGCCACGCCCCATGCCTTCATTCTGCCTGAGCCGGTCAACACCGGAGACCCGTGACCCAGCGCAGTGTCTTCGGCTCGGAAGTGGTCCACTGATATCGTCCACAGCACTGGCCCGGGGCCGAGGCTGCTCAGCTAACATCTGGCGGCTGCCTCTCGTGGGCCAACCCACTCAGAGGAAGTTTGTGACCATGGCCACGATGACGTTCACGTCTCCTGCTTGCTGGAGATGTATTTCTAATTCGACCTAAAAAGAAAATTTCAGGATGAAAAAAGAAAAAAAAACAAAAACACACACACACACCTGCCATGTTGCCCACTTTGAATTTCTTTCGGGCCAAAGCACTTCATTTTCCAGCTTCTCAAACATGGGTAACAGATGAATCTATTTCCTGTGTCACTTTCCCGTCTGCATTGAAATTCTCATTCTTGGGTTCTGATTTCCGACACCTGCCAAATCTCACTCTGTCGGAGCTGAAATAAAGCGTCACTTCATGGCAGACACCTGGAAGTTCAAGGGAGGCAGCAACAGTCGTTTTTCTTGATAAAACGAGGCAAGGACGAGGTTCTTGTGTAAAACTGTGCCTCTTTTGATAATTTACAGGCCAGTATATTTTTTCCTAATAAAACCTTAATTTAAAAACAAAAAAAAAGCCATAATGATACTATTTTATTGCCAAAAACGAGCCAGATGCTTACAAATCTACGCCGCTATCCCTCGACTTGTGACAGAAATCGCCAGAACGATTTTGAGTTTTGGCATCACCAGATGAGATGTTTAAAAGGTGCCTGAAACATGTCTTTCCTGCTGTTATAAGGAGGCTATTCTTCAGACCCAAATTACATTTTCGCTCCAAACCCTCTTCTTTCAGTGTTTTATGCTCACCGTTATTTTCTGCTCCGAATGTTAGTTTAGCCCAAGAGGGACGTTTTTGGGAAAGTCTCAGAAATGCTTCATCTGGTTTTGAGCCGTCCAGCCCGAGGGAAATTAAGGGTTTAGACACATGAAGACATTCCTGACATGCCTTCTGGAGATGTTGGTTAGACTTGTATTTTAAAAATGCAGACGCCCCGCGGACAGCGTGTGGGACGAGAAATGCTGGCTTCTTCCTCCTGGGGCGGGTCATCGTCAATGAACTGGGCTTCGTCGTCCGCGAACCCTCCGGGCCCTTAGAACCAGCCGGCTGCAAGATCACGCACGCGAGCTCCCGGCCGAGGGCTCCCTCCCTCCAGAAACGTCGATTCGACATTGGCCGAGCACCAGGCGCTGATGACCAGGCGTCCTGGGGACACGTTGTCACCCCCTCGGAGTCAACGACTCATACAAGGGAGGTGAATCATGTGTTTCAAAGTGATCGACTTAAAGGCAAAATGTTGCCTAGACCCACGCCGTCCGAGAGAGAAAAAAACCTGGCCCAGGTTTCTTATTTATTTTTTAAATTTTATTTATTTTCTAGGCTAGGCAATCCTCGGTTGACCTCACAGATTGCAAGGACCTTGTCTTGTCAGCTTACAACCTCTTATGTTTAATTTTTTATGCCGACAGCACCTGGCCTTCCTAGGTGGTCTCCTATCCGAGGACTAACCAGGCCCGACCCTGCTTAGCTTCCGAATCAGACTGGTCATGTTTCTTCTGAAACAGCCTGCATGCATCAGCTCTTAACTCCTAATTGAGGCTTATACCCAGATCACTGTGTAGGTAAAAAGGTATACATGTAAAGAATATTTACAAATTGTTATGTGTGTATATACGTGCATAATGCTTACAAAATATGTGTGTGCATGTCCATGTATATATATATAAATCTATGTAAATAAATAATATAAATAAATGTATATTAATAGATCTAAAATCTAAGTAAAATAGATATAAGTAGACACACATATACATATATAAATGGATGCAGAAATATATATGAATCTATATAAAGATATCATGTATACATACAACTATACCTACACTTTAAAAGATAAATATATGGACATCTGCATAAATAGATAATCAGTATAAACAGATTGAAATGCTAAACGAAAGGTATAGGTACAGACACACACAAATGTATAAAATACATGTAAAATAAATAATTCATAAGCATATGTATGTATCTATGTAAAGATATGCAATATATACAAAGGAACATGTGTGTATACAAAAGATACAAGTGTATGTACATTTCCATATAGTGTCTGTGGACACATGTTACTAATACACTTTAAAACTATGTAAACTCTGTTTACACAGATGCACAGAGAGGCTTATAAAACATGCAGAGATTCGATAACCACAGACACCACATCTTCTTTGCCCAGTGAAAGTGACATGGGGACGCATTCGCACGTGTCACCATGCAACAGGGGGACACTGAGGAGAAGCCATGGGCGGGGGGTGAGGTGGTGCAGGGCCCCCTAAAAGGTGGAACTTCCCGCTGTAGGTGGCAGGTCTGAGCATCAGATGTAGCACTTGGTGACGGTCGCTGATAAGGCTGCACATTGTCACCGAGGTTTGTAAGAGGAGAAGTTACATGGTCTCAGCAGAAAATAATAATAATAACAATGAAAATAAATAAAGAGAAGGATGGGAGCCGACAGGTGTGTTAATTACTATCGAATCTGCAAGGCGTGTGCGTCACGCGGCTCCGAGTGTCACCTGTCACTTAGGCCTCGGCGAAGAGACGCGGCCCTCGCCCAGCGCCCGGCCCCCAGAATGCTGGGTGCATGGGGAGGGAGGGCATGCACGAGGCCCCCACCACACCCCCAGTGCTCCCAGGGGCCACAGCCTGCACCCCACCCTCAAAACGCCACACTAGTGCACCGTTCACCCCTGGGTCCCAGGAGCAGCCCCAGCATCCGCTGCCATCCCCACGCCCCGCTGCAGCCGTAAGTCCTTCATTAATCTTCCCGCACCTCCGCCCCCGCTGGATGGCAGGCACTGTCGGGTGCAGGCAGCTGCCTTGCGGGTCCCGGGCGCCCCTGAGACCCCCTCTCCGGCTCTCGGCCTTTCCGGAAGATGTGGCTTCCCGCCTCACAGTTCCACGTGTCCTGCGGCTCTGTGCGACACGTGTGTGCACTCTGCCCGGCCGGTTGCCCTGCAGCTGCTCCCAAGCCCGTGGGCCGCCCGGGGGCTGCGTGCCCCACGTGCCTCTACGCTGATCCCCACCGCCCTCTTCAGGGGGGCATCATGCTGTGTTACCCGCACCATGGCCTGTTACGGTTGAAACGTGTCCCCCCAAATCCGCATGTTGGCATGCTTCCCCCAGGACCTCAGCATGTGGCCTCGTTTGCAAAGACGGTGTTGGCCGAAGTCATTGCATGAGGTGAGCCCACGTGGAGTGGGCTGGGCTTGGTCACGGGCCGTCCTTACGAAAAGGGGAAATTTGGCTCCAGATGCACACACATGGGGGCGCGACGACGTGAACACAAAGGCCGGGTTAGGTGGGGAGCGGACACAGTCAGGGGACACCCAGAATGTCCGGTGACCCCGCCAACTGGACAGAGACCTGAGACACATCGTCCCCAGACATACGAGAAGGAGGCACCCCACCCAACCGCTGATCAGACTGCTGGCTCCAGGCCCAGGGGATGAGACAGGTCTGTCGTGAGCCGCCGGGTCTGGCCGTTTGTCACGGGCACCCTGGCAAACGCATGTGGCCCATACGTCACAAACGCGCCTGCAATTACGTGCACACGCAAGGCAGCATCGATGACCCACAAAAGACGTGTGTCTCCCTCTCTCTCAGTGGGAAGGAGAAGCCTAGATCAAAGTGGTCATGACCTTCAAGGAAAAAGGCAGCGAAGTTCCTCCCGTCTACGTGGCTTCACCCCAACCCTCGGCCAGGGCACAGATGGCGACTGGCCTTCAAGGAGGGTGACGTGCCACCGACAACAGCGAGTGATGCGTGACACCCTTCCACTTGGCTGTACGCCACGGTGCCCCCTGTGATGTCCCTCCAGATCCCCAGCTCCAGGTGTCAAAGAAAAAAAGTCAGATCTTGAAATGAAATCAGAACTAGAAATAAAAATATCAAAACCCAGACAACAGAGCAGAATCCAGGAAATAAAACGTGGTTATGACCTGCCTGCCCTGTTGTGCGTAAACGCCGCCTGGAAAGTCTCGGCTCACATCCCGGACAGGCCTGGCCTGACGGCTGGGGGTGGACACGAGAACAAGTGGATGTGACGAGGCCAGCCCTGCGAGGGGCTGTAGGGACACAGCGAGAGGAGACGTCACTGCGGCTTCCGTTGGAGCCTTCTGAGATACTTCCTGCCCACGCGGCTCTCAACAGCCTCTTGAAAAGAGAAAAAAAAGGTAAGATACTTTTTCCACATGAAAATGGCTATTTTCTTAACCCTTAAAGAAATGTGAGGGACCCGCCTCTCCCTCCCTCTCTGCAAACCTCAGTGAGCCGCTCACGGTGGGAAGGCGCCCTCGGCCCCTCACCCTCGCCCTGGGCCTGGCTCCCAGCGAGCCCCCACTTCACACATGGAATTTGACACCCCTGGGATTTTCCCAGAATAAATGCAGGCTTCAAAAAAATCCGAACGCGTCGTGCGCGAAGAACGTCCAACCTTTCAGGGTCTTTTTTTTTTCTTTCTTTCTTTTGGACCGTGAGAATCACTGTTTCTCGCCTTGTTGAAAACAGTTCTGTGTCGTTCGGGGAGAAATCACAGATGTCACAGGGCCTCCGTGGAGGACAAATGGGCACAAATCTTCATCACACAGGGCGTTTGCCAAGGCTCTGCCTGAGATGCCGACTTCCTTTCCGCTGGGGACGCTGGGGGCCCGAGAAGTCTCGCGAAGCGTCTTGGTTGCTGCAGTGATTCGCGAGCACGGCTCCCCCGGCGCCCGCTGCGTGCGCTGGACCCTGTGTGCGCCTTCGTCCGAGCAGGACCCCGGCTCTGCTGCCCGTGTCCACTGACGGACACTCAGCCCTCAGGAGGGCCCGCGGCGTCCTCAGGAGCCTCTGCAGGACGCCCCTTCTCGCTGGGGACCTGGGCTTGGCTTCTGGGGCACACGACCCCTCGTCCTGTGCGGTGGCAGACGGAACGTCCCTCTCAAACAACCGAGAGCAGAGACCACGTCCTTCCCTCGCTCCGCCTCGCCTGGGCGGCGTTTATTCTTCGGGCTGAAAACCAGTGTCTTTTGCTCTGTCTTTAATGTCATGTGGGGCTTTTGCACGTCTTTTGGAGGCTTCTCTTGGTCGTTTCCGTGTTCAAGACGATGCCAAGTGTCGTGCCAACTGCCAGCCAGTGTCCCTAAGCAGAGGAGGGTCACAGTAAGCCTTGTGGGGAGGACGGCCGTGTCTGATGCACTTTGTCTGGTCCCAGGAGCAGACAGTAAGCTCAGTGTGGCTGGACCCGTGGGTGCCCGCTCTGGGGCCCACAAAGAGAAAGACACGTAAACTAATGTCACGCGGATCGGCTGATGACCTATTGTGACCAATTCACGGCTCATGGAGACTGTACACACTGTATCCCCCATGAGTAACGAGGATTGACCGCATCGCGCAAATAGTAACCAAGAAAAACAAGAAACTAGGGAGGTCACCAGCACAGCGTGTGACGTCCGCGCACTGTGACGTGTGCCGGCCCAGGAAGCGCCTTCCTGCAAACATCGGAGGGTGACAGCTCGCGTGAAGCGCCTCTTCAGGCCCCAGTGTCGTTTCGCTGGGAATTAATAAGAAAAAGATACGTGAGAAAATCCCCCGCATGGGAAAGCCGAGCCCGGCAACCCGGGACGCAGAGGGGAAATCAAAGCGAACACCAGAAAGTATTTGATCTGGAAGGCAAGAGAACGGGGACCTGTCAACGCGTACGGAGACGGAAGATTGTGTACGGAACGTGCAGCTGGAAATTACTTTATAAAAAGGAAAAGAGGGTTCTGGAAATCGGTGACTCGAGAAGCCATCTCGGAAAGTAAGAAAAAGACTTAACCCCAAAGAACTAACAGAAGTCGATGAATTAACTAATGAAATAACACAGAGAAAAATCAACATAATGAGAACTGCTTGAAGGAGCAACGAGTAGGAAATGACGTCATCCAGAGAAGACTTACCAAGGCAAAAATAAAAGAGAAAGGAAGACATTTGAAAGTAATATGAGATCCTGTGTTTGTTCAAATGAAACGTATTACAAACAGCATGATGCCAACATGACAGTTAGAGGAAACAGACAAGTTCTCAGAAATAAAACGTGAGTTGAACTGTAAAGTTTGAACTTCCCCCACGAGGAAACCCCCCGCCTCCCGGCCGGCCTGTGTCATCGACCCCTTTCACGCCCGGTGGTCAACACGGATTTCACAGGCTTCTGGGCAGTTTGGGGAGGCCGGCAGCCGGTGGGGACGGGGGAGAGATGGTAAGACGATTCTCTCACAGGGCAGAGGAGACGGTCCTTAGCGACGTGAGGAACATAGTGAACTCTTCACCCCTTTGGGGACCAGGGGTGCTGATGCCCCACGCATGGAAAAGCCACAAATTCCTCTCGATTTCCCAAAAAAGCCAACCGCGCAGAACTCAGTGCTGAGTGAAGTGTCACCGAGCGCACACCCGGCCGGGCACGCGCACCTTGCACGTCCGTGCGTCACACACCGTGGGGCAGACGCGTGGGAGGAAGTCGGGAGGGAGGGAGGACTTGGTCTCAGCGTTTACTGTAAATGTCCGTCGGTCGGGGACCGTGTCCTCGCGGAGGCGGCCGTGCACACACGGGTGTCGCCGTCCCTGCCGGCAGCTTTGCGCGTCGGAATCCTGTCCGGGGCCGGATGGGCACAGGGGGTGGGGGGGGGCATCCCTGGGCGTTGGGGCGGCCGCGGCGTCTTCCCGAGCAGCCCGCGCACGCAGGCGAGCGTGGTCATGTCACCGCCGGCGTGCGGGGAGCCGATCGGACCCCGCGACGCCGTGGAGCGGGCGAGAGCGACGACACGGTCGCGTGCACGGCCACGTGCGCCTGGTGGCGGCGTTTCGCAGCGCGCTCGGCCGTGTAAACGCGTCCTCTGCGGCGGCGGGGCAGAGGCTTCTCCGCAGAAACGCGCCCCGCGGGCTCGAGCAGCTGAGCACACACGGGGGCGTGGCGCAGCGTGACAGGACGCGGGTGACACAGCCGTGGTCTCGCCGTGGGTCCCAGCTGGGGGGGGCTTTAGAGAGCGGCTCGTGGCGTGGTCCTTCTGCTGTCCCGACTTAACAAGGTGACATTAACCGTGACTGAAACGGGCGACGCGGCAGCCTCCGCGCTCGTCAGAGACGGACACGCGGTGGCCGAAGCCCGGTGTCCACACCGCCTGGCCCGGGCGCCGAGCCGCGGACCCGCTTCCGGGGAGGGGCGGGGGCGGGACGACAAGGTTCTGGGGGAGCCCCGCCGGCCGCCCTCCGTGGGTTAGAGAGGGCACTAATGACATGTCAGCCTTGACGGATTAAAATTATGAAATTTAAAATCTCTGCGAGCTCTTTGTCACTGTCACATGAGAGGCTGGGGCCGGGAGACGCGGAGCGGGGAGAGGGAGGTGCGGCCGCAGCGGCTCGCGCCTGCGCGTCGGCCTGGGCTCAGGTCGGGGCGGCGGGGTCCCTGTCACGGGCAGGCCGGGCGTCGGTGGCCCTCGGTGCAAACGCGGGCAGCTGGCCGCATGCGCGCTGGGGACTGGCCGCCTGCAGCAGGACGGGGCGGGCGCCGAGGTCGCGGTGGCCGCCGGGTCCGGCTGTGCCCCCCACGCGGGGCGAGGACGGGGGGCGGCGCTCACTGGCCTCCATCCGGGAATAGACGGACACACCCCGCTGCACCTCACGGCCAGCAGCCTGCGCCGTGCGAATGGCCCCCAACCTGCATAAACATTTCACGTGGCCGTTTACAATAGCGCACACCAGTTGGAACCGAAAAAGTTTAACTCTTTAAATTAAAAAAAAAAGTGAATTAAAAACGTATTATGATCGTCAACGAATGAAAGCGCGGAGCACAGGCACACTCACGGGCTCCGACCTCAGCGGTCGGGGCTCGCGGGACTGGGCCCGTCCCTGTGATAGACATTAGAAGCCCGCCTGACCCCCTTCCCCACCTCCCCGCCCCCGTGACAGGCAGGGCAGCACCGTGCCGGGGGCCGCTCACCACGAAGTCCAGCCGCGGGGACAGTGGGCGTGGACGCTGCAGATGCGGCCCAGCGCACCCTCCCTGCACCACCTCCAGGCCGTGCTCAGGGGCCCCCCACGGAGGCCCTGGCTGTTGGCGCAGGGGACCTCAGCCTCCCTTGTGGACCCCAGCGCAGCACCTGAGGCCAAGCAGAATGCCAGTCCCGTGAAGAACCCCACAGCTGGAGAGTGACGTGTGCCGCCTCCCAGACACCTTCTGTGCGGGGCGTGTCTGAGGACGACTAGTGTCCTTCAAGAATGCCAAGGGGTGGAACCCGCATCTTCCGCAGCCCGTGGGGCCAAGCCAGGCCCCAGGTCCTGCGGTGTGGAACGGGGGTAGTGTAGGGTGCAGGGGACGCCCCGAGGGGACTCACGGCACCGGAGTGACCGCATAGCAGCCCCCACGCAGACAGTCACCTGTGCACGTGCAGATGCAGCCAAGTCCCAAGCGGCAGGTGACACTTGCGACTGGGCCTCAAGGACAGTGCGCTCAGGTCCTGCAAACTGCACCCCCATCCTTCCTCCACAGCGGAGGCTTCCTAGGTCTGGGGCATCGGGCCTGGGGATGTGTGGCAAGGACAGACAACGGTAGGCCGGGCCCGCGAGGTGGCACTCTGGGCCAGTGGCTGCTGCAGCCAGGGGCGGCTGGCTGAGCACGTGAGTCTGCAGCCCCCAGAGGCCTCTCTCGCCAGTTTATGCTCATGGCTGGGATGTGTGCACTGTGTGTGGTCGGCTGGAAACCAGCCCCCGGGGACATCCATGTCCTGATTGCCAGAGCCCACGAATACGTGACCCACAGATGTGACCACCTGAGCTGGGACAAGGCAGAAGTTGGACAGCAGGGTCTGAGTCCACCTGGGCCCGGAAGGAATCAGTGCCGCTGGCAGCTGGGTGTGAGCAGGAAGGACACACTGAGCTCGGGCTGTGGCCTCTGGCTGGTCACACGTGAGCCTCTGGTGTTCTCGGGGGCCGTACCTATGGTCAGTCGTGACAGCAGTTCTGGCAGGGGTCGCTCCCGGGGCGGCCGCAGTGGGTGCCGTGGATGTCCATGGACACACGGTTTCCTGCACGGATGTCCAGCCATCCCCTCGCGGGGCGCGTGCAGAGCTGGGCTCCACGCCTAGAGTGACAAGGTGGGGAGCAGAAGTCAGTGACCCACGGCCAGCGAGCCTGGCGGCAGCGCTGCTCAGCATGCTGGCACCTTCACCCCTCTGGGCTCCCCGAAAACAAGGTCTGTGTTTCTTACAAGAGGGTCAGGTTCAGGCGGCAGCTTGCAATAAAGAAATTAGCAAACCAGAAGCCACAATTCCGCGGAAACCCTCCGAAACGAAGAGGATTTAAAGTGACAAGATCCAATTAAATTTAATTACGCGCGCTGTATTTTCATTTTAACTGACACTTTTTATTAAGCAACCGCATGCACTAAAGCCAGCAACCCTGACCAAATTGCATCCCCATAACACAGTTACCGTCTGCGAAAACCTGAGTAGCTCATTTTCCCAAATGAAATTAGGCACAGGGGGTTTGTAAGACGCTTCCTTTGTTTCGGCTGCGAACGCCACGCCCCGCGAGGGCTCCGTGGGCGGAGGCTTCGAGGGATGGTCCGGACCACGCCCTCCGAGGCCCTGACATCGCTGTTTGCCACCGAACCGCCCGCCGCTCCGCGACGACAGGAGCACCCGCCTCCCGCGTCCTGCCTGCAGCTTGAAGTCGTGACGGGGACCACAGGCTGCCAGTGGCGGCTCAGCCCAACGGCGTCCAAGTATCCACTGCTGTCCTTGGCATGCTGAGCGACGACACAGCGGGTCCTTGCCGTGGCACATGCACTGCCGCGTGACGTCAGGGCTTGTGGACACGCGTTTCCGAGGTTTGCACGGAAGCTCCGGGAGCAGCATCAGAGCTGGGGGTGGGGTGCAGCGCTGGGGCGGCCTCGTCCATGCGGGAGGCCACCGGTGGCAGGGAGCCAGGCGCAGAGCCGCGGGGCTGCCGCTCAGGCCGGCGGGCTTCCCGGCGGTCAGTCAGGGCCGGGCACAGCCACCATGGAACCGGGAGAGGCGGTGGCCCCCGGTGCTCACACGTGTTGGCACCAGTCAGCTCGGCCACGAGGCTCCGGGAATTCCAGATCCGACAGTGACCGTGGGCTCCGTGGCTCCTCCCTGCCTAGTCGTCAGGGACAGAAAACACTGGGACATGGTTCCCACGTCACCCACCAAACCCTCCACGGGGACGGGGACTTTGACCAAATCGGATGAGCGTTCAGTAGGATTCTGTCACCAGGCACGCCAGGCCTCGGATGGCAGGGCTGGGTTCACCGGTGACCCCTGGGGGGCCCGTCTGTGGGGTGAGTGACCTGGGGCTCCAGTAAGAAGTGAGCACACACTGGGGGCTGAAACGATAGGCCACACCATCCCCGCATCCTGGGGACCAGCAGCCACATGGGAATGAATTTCCGCCCTTGTCACCACCCGGATGGGGTCACAAAGGGGATGAGGCTTGCAAATAGTGACAAGCTTCATGTTTTAGAAAAATGAGACATAGGAGTTTCCTTCCGTACCACTCCCTCCACCCGCTGCACCACCCGGCCGTCAGGCCTCTGGTCATCCGGTCATGTGGTCACGTGACCCACCACCGCTGGGAGAATCACGAATCAAGTCTGGACAGGTGTCTGCTTTAGGTCCTGCTTCCCTGGTACAGGTAACAGTCAGAGATCTAGATACAGGTCCCCCCAAAAGCAACACCTGTATTTCCACGTGACCTCGCGATTCCACGCCTAGAGAGTCACGCGGTCCTGTCCACGGGGCACTGGGCCGAGCCGCCAGCACGTGTGAGCAGCATAGGGCCCAGCAACGGGGGACAGACGAGCAGGACGGGGCCGGCCACACACAGGGGAACACTACGCGGCCGTGAAACAGGCTGAGGCGCCGACAGCGGGGCCGCGGCACGGACCTCGAAGTCGCGGTGCTCAGAGTCGCGCCTGTGCTGCGTCCGCGACTGGTCCTGTGTCCTCCTGCAGCTGTCCCTGAGCCCCGCATCCCACCCACGCTCGGCCGCCTGCCGCGGAGCTGCGCGTTCCCGCGCCGGGGGCCCCCTTCTCCCACAGCCCCTGGCGGCGTTTGCACAGCGGTCCGGGGCAGGGGGCGGGGGCCACGCGGGGCAGGGCCGGGTGTTCCTTCCCCCGCCCCAGCCCTCGCTGCCCCCCAGGCTGGCTCCGGTGGGTCCACACCCGCTGGGCTGTCGCCCTGCTCCCGTCCTGCGGGGTCGCCGCGCCCCGCCCCGCAGCCCCACCTGCGGCCCGCGGCCCGCTGCGCGCTGCGGAGAATGGCGAGGCCGCAGCGGAGCGGCTGAGAGGACTTAGGGCTGCGTGTCACGTCCTGAGAGCCTCGACTACGGAGCCAGGGGACGGGCAGCCACCACGTTGCTTCTCTCCTGTCTGGGACGAAGGATCCAGAAAGGATAGAAAGACCCGTAAACAGGACGTTACCAGCGTCTCTTTTAGCGAGACCGGGGGTTCCCAGAGGGTTGGGACCAGCTTGACGGGGACTCGGGCTGCAACGTGCACAGGGCGGCGCTGAACAAACGCGTCCGCTGAGCCGTGCGCGAGCCCAGCGCGCGAGCGCAGCGCGCATCTCTCTGGGCCTGCAGAGTGCGCAGCTCGGGCTTTGCTCGTGCCTGGGGTGACGGCGCCGGTGGTCCAGCGTGGGCCCCACCGCGGGTCTCCGCCTTCTGGAACATTCCGCCGGGCACTCGGAGGTAGGAGTCAGGCCGGCCTGCGACTCGGCAGAGCCCAGAGGCTTAGCAGGGCGCTGTGGGCCGAGGCGCCTGCGCGGCATCCGAGGACGCGGTGGGAACAGCCGCGCAGGGCGGGGCGCACTGGGAAGTCCTGCGCGCTGCGCTCCGCGCCTCCCCGCCCCGCCCCAGGGGCGAAGCCAGCACAGCGGACCGTGGTGACCGCGACCGTGACGATCGCGCCCGTGACAGCCCCAGAGACCTGATGGCTCCTGGTACGGCCGTGCGGGGGTGGGGGCTGGAGGGGGGTCGCCGGCACCGCGGTGGTCGCCCTGTTGGGCGACACGCTCCGGACGTGCATACGTGTCGGTCCCCGTGCGGGGCGGTGACAGATACCCCCCTGCACGACTTAAAAATAAAACATTACAGCGGACGCTCTGTTCCCGCTGCACGGCCACCGCGGGACGCGCGACACCGTTCCGGCGACGATTCCCGCATTTCCATTTTAATAAGAGGACGCGGGTTACCTGCGGACAGTGCGGCTGTTCAATATTTATGAAGTGGCTCCGTGCGGCGGATCCGGAAACTCGGTATTAATCACCGCAGCCGTGTCGGCGCGGGCGCCCATAAATAACCCCCGGAAGCGCCATCAGCTCGCTGCAGACCGTAATGAGAAGCAGCTGAGGCCCGGGCGCGTTTCGGGGGCACGGGGCATCCTGGGCCGGAGTCATTTGTTCCAGGGACAGAGTCTGGGGGGCCGGGACGCTCGGCGCAGGGGCCACCCCTCCCCCCTCCCCACCCCCCACTCCTCGCAAGGCAGTGAATGCGCTTTGTCATTTAAGGCGGGAAAAGCGCTGTAGCTTCTCGCCCACAGGAGACAGGGGACGCCTGTCCTGCGGGCCGGGAGCCTGCGCGCAGCCTGGTGCCCAGGCCCTGCCGACGCAGGGACCGGGCTCTGAATGGCACATGGAACAGGTGGGAGGGCGCACTGCTTCGCGGGGGTCCCTGCTCCCTGCAGGCGTGAGGCGTGCTGCGTGACAGAATGTGTGTGGCCGGCGTGCCACAGGCCCAGTGAGGTGCCGGGCTCCACCCAGGGCTCAGGCTTTGCCACTGTGACATCTGCCCGCTCGGTCCCGGCTACTGTGACAAATGACCCGAAAGTCAGTGGCTTCTAGTGAGGTACATGTATCCTCCTCCATCCTGGGGGCCAGCAGTGAGACACCCAGGGGTCCCAGGGCCTCGCTCCCTCTGGAGGCCCCAGGGGAGGGTCCTTCCTGCCTCTGCCAGCGTCTGGGGACTCCGGTGTCCTCGGGATGGTGGCCACATCCCTCCCATCTCTGCCTCCCTCTCCTCTGTCTGTGTCCCTTCTGTCCCTCACAGGGACACTGTCACGGGGTCTGGGGCCACCTGCCCCAGGAGGTCTGGTCTCAGACCCTGCGCTTCGTCACGTTGCCCAGACCCCGGTTGCATGTGGCCCCGTTCACAGGAGGACGGGGGGTCGGGACGAGGACGTGTCCCTCCTGGGGCACACGGTTCCCCGCAGTACACCGGGGAGCACAGTGCTGCCGTCCCCTGAGCCCCTCGCGCTCTCACAGTCTCTCTGCCTCGCCCGGCGGCTGGCACTGTCCATGTCACCATCTCACTGACGCCGCCATGCAGGGACCGTCCCTCCTGGGTGCCACGGTGGCTGCGAAGGTGGCAAAGGCCATGACAGACCCGATGGATGCCACATGGTCCTGCCAACCAATTCCGCAGATCGTGTTCTAGGCGCGAGGACCAGGCTTCCTGGGGACAAACCCAGGGACGTGGAGATGCACGTTGGACATCTTGGCTGGAGCAGGGGCCGGGGCCAGTGGCTGGGCCGACCGGGGGCCACCGGCTCAGCTATGGGCGTCTGCACTGACCACGCAGCTCAGACGTGTAAACGCAGCCAAGACCTGGGGTGACATGTCCTAGATGACGGTGACGCACTGACACACAGCTGTGCAAGGGAGGAGTGGACGTCCCCACCCCGCCCCGTCCAGGACACGGCTCAGGTCGAGCGTGTGAGACTCAGCGCCGAAGTCCAGTCCCGGGCCTGTGTCAGCCGTCTCTTGGGAGGTGACCCCGGCGAGGCCCAGAGGCACCACAGCCCGAGCTGTGCCCACAAACGGGGGGCCAGGGCGGGGGGCGGTCTGCAGTGCTGGGTGCCCTGGGCATCCGTCGTCCTGCCAGAGCTGCTTCAGGGGTGGGTGCAAGGAGCAGCCAGCTTGGGGTGCAGTGGGGGCTGAGACCCCTCCTCCCCCCGCAGCCTATTCCTAAGGACACACAGGGACAGCCACCTGCCAGTCACTAGGATAGCCACCTGCCAGCGCTGGAGAGACACCCGGGTGACCCAGCAAAGGATGCAAGGCCACTCTGCTCACTGCGGAATGTTTCTATCAGTGCCGTGTGCAGTCTGCGCATGCATGCATGTGAGGGTGTGCGTGTGCACGTGTGCCTGTGCATGGACATGTGCATCAGTGTGTCAGTGTGTGTTAAGCTTGTGGTACAGTCACGTGTCTGCGTGCACACATGGGTGTTTACACGTGTGGACGTGTGCATCTGTGTTTGTGTGCACACATGTGTATATATTAGAAGTGTGTGGAGGCAAGTGTCTGTCTCTATACATGCTTGTTTACATGCGTGGATGCATGCATCTGTGCACACATGTCTGTTTACATGGCTGGGTGCATGCATGTGTTTCTGTGCGCACATCTATGTACAAGTGTTTGCATGAGTTGTGGGTGTATGCATGTGCGTTGCATGCACACATGCATGTTTACACGCATGGAGGCATGTATAAGCATTTGCATAAACATGTGTGTGTGCCCTGAGGTGAACCCCCCCCGGCCACTACCCATAGCCCCCGCATCCTCCGAGCACATGTGGGTGGCCGCAGGGCAGGGAGCGGGATCTTCACTCAGTGTCCCATCAGTGACCACCCGAGGAGGACGATCAGCTGCCGATCGTGACATGTGACCCGGGTGGCATTTCCTTCTCCACGTCCCCTTCGCAGGGGACAGAGGTGGGGTCCCTGGGGGCCGGGGCTCCGTGTCACTGCTTTCAACTTTTAGCAAACGCTGCTGTGCACTGAGGACTGAGCCTGGCCTCATGCCCCTGCCCTTGGGGAACCAAAGCCGTCCGTGAGTCACCCCAGAAAGACAGGCGTGAGGCCCCGCAGTTCCGCCTCTGTGTCCCCACGTCCGACGCTCTTGATTTGCCACCCAGGCCTTAACTGTGCCATTTGGGGACAGGGACCGTGGTGGGGACGGGCGAGGCTGGGGCCTGCAGGACCCCTTTGCCCCACAGGGGCCCAAAGATCTCGCCCAGAGCTCCGGGTGCAGGCGTGGGGGTGGGGGCGGCACTCCCACGTGACCCTCAGCAGACAGTTACCCTGAAGACGCCCATTCGGCCGCGCAGGACGCTGCTGGCTGTGTCTCCGCCAAGGAGCGCGTCCTCATAGCTTCCGCCGCAGCCGGGACACACGTTGTCCTGCGCCAGGGCCAGTGGGCGCTGCGGGGACTCAGCGCGGCGCTGACCACGCCCACCCGGCCCCACCACGCCCACCAGCCCGCGGACAGTGACCCGGTGACCGCGCACCCCCACCCGGACTGTGGGACAGTGACAGGGTGACGCAGCACGCGACCACCCGTCCCGCGGGACAGCAACCCGGTGACCCTGCCTGCCCGGCCCTTGCCGCACACCCAGACGGGGCGGCCTGGCGAGCGCAGCCGTGACAGCGGCGGCGACCCCGCCCCCAGCCTAGATCGGGGTCCAGACCTCCCCCGCGTCAGACTGATCTGGCGGCGCCCCAAACCCAACGAGGTGGGGACCCCGGTGGCCTGGGCGCCGACAGCCCGTGGTGACAAATGGCCGTGCGGAGCGCCCCGCGCGGCGCGGGCCTGGTTAATACGCGCACTAATTCTCAATTACGGGGAAATGAAGCCATAAATCACGCGGACAGGGGTCGATGCAAACGTCGTTCGCCGCGCGTGATCCGCGCCTCCCCGCAGCTGTTCCTGCACGGGCCGCCGAGCTGGGGGCTCCGGGCGGCGGGGCCGCACCGCGGGCCGCTCCGCGGCCTGGGGACCCAGGCCCCAGCCGTGAGGGACAGGGCAGAGGGACGGCACCAATTTCAGCCCGTCACACATCCAATTCTTCTCCTTTCCATACCTGCTGTAGCAAATGAGAAACAAATTAAATTTCACTCCACTCTCTCCGCAGAAACCATTTAAATGTTTCATGGAAACTAAATTGTCCCCAGACAAATAGCCCCCCATTCTATGAAAATATACTGCGGCGCTGGGGACAGAAATAAATTTGTGTCACTCCAGATATGCCTTTCTCTGTAATGTCATTCACGGCGGCCGATAAATGAGCCTCCCGTGGAACACAAAGCCTGGGGGGGGGAACCCACGTGTCCCCTCGGCTCCGGGCCCACCTCGTCCCCTCCTGCTTATTAATTTGCAGGCGGGTTTTACATTCATGAGGCCGAGATTGAAATGTAAATGAGACGCAGACAAAAAAGTCGCCCGCGTGGCCAAGTCCCCGGCCGCCAGTGTCACAGCCCGGGGAGGGACGTGAGCACAGTCATCACTCGGGGACGTCGGCGGCCCTGCCATCAATCACAGGGCAGCGGACGATGAATACAGTCCCGGCCGCGGAGCAGATTACAGAGGGAGCCCAGCGGCACAGGCTACCTGTTGTCGGGGGCGGGAGGTGGCTGTCATCCCCTCGTCTCTTTCCGACGGTGCCGGTTTTGAAGTGGCCCCTTTGTGTGTGTGTGTCATCTCCGTTTATCTCGTCCCGGAGCGCCCCCCCCCCCAGGAAGCCCCATGGGGAGGCTGTACTGGTGACAGATGGAGGCACAGGGAGGCGTCCCGCCTGGGTGGCCTTGAGGAATACGCCCACACGTGTCCCCGGGGAGCCCACGGCTCACTAACGACTTTGTGTTTTAATTCGGCAGCTCCTCTGTGACCTGACAGGGAACCAAAGATGCTGAGGCGTCGTCTTGGGGGCCGAGTGCAGGGCCAGGGGACCCGCGATGACGTGGGGACCCAGGCTCCTGTCGGTGGCTCCCGGTGAGGGGTCGTCGCCCTGAGCAGGGCTAGAGCAGGTCACCGGGCCAGGCCGGTACAGCCCCGGCCACGAAGGACAGTCCCCCGTCTCAGGGGTTTGCGCTGGGAGTCCTGTGGGGTGGGGCACAGAGCAGCTGCGTTCGGAGTCGGGGGCGGTGCCGGCACAGTGACAGGACGCGTCTCTGGGCTCCTACTGTCCTTCTGGGTGGGCGATGGGTGGTTCGGGTCCTTGGCCCCCTCCCCGCCTGCCTGACGCTGAGGGCCGGCCCTGTCACCCACGCAGGAATCCAGTGTGCCCTCCCGTGCTGTGGAACTAGCTCTGGGAGCAAGGACAGCGTGCCACACGCAGACACACACTCACATGTGCACTCACAGATACACACTCACACAGACGTACACTCACACAGACGCACACTCACACAGACGCACACTCACACAGATACGCACTCACACAGATACACACTCACACACACACAGACGCGCACTCCCACGTGCACTCACAGATACACACTCACACAGATACACACACACACAGACGTGCACACAGACACACACATGCACACACGCACATGCACAGAGGCAGGGACCAGGCGCCAGGCACTCACTCGGCAGAGCCTCGCACACCTCGTCCTCACTCGTGCTGCGGGAAACCGGGGCGCCGGGCCGTTGGGTCCCGCGCTTTGGTCCCGTGAGCAGCACAGGCCTGGGGCCCGGGCCGCCTGCAGCCACGGTCGCCCGCTCACTGCAGTGCAGCCGGAAGCTTTCGCGGGAACAGCGGTTCAGCCACACGCAGCCGGTGAGCGGACTTCATTCTTTAGAGCAGTTTTCGGGGCACAGGCACTGCACAGACATTTCCCATTCGCCCCCTGCCCCCCACAGGCACGGGCCCCAACGTCACCACCGCCCAGCAGACGGGACAGCTGTCGCCCCTGCGAACCTGCTTCGATGGGCACGTCGTCGTCATCGCCTGAAGCCCGCCGGCCATGCGAGCGCACTCTGCGGGTTTGGCCAAGTGTCTAATAACGTGTGTCCTCGATGACAGTGACATGCAGACTGGTGTCACTGCCCTGCACACTGTCTCTGCTCCCCGGGGTCACCCCCACCGGGCCCCGGCGACCACTGGTCTTTTTACCGCCTCCGTAGTTTGCTTTTTGCAGACTGTCGTCCGGCGGGAATCAGCGTGCAGCGTGTTCAGGCGGCTTCCGTCACACGGTTGGACACACCTGACATTCTCCACATCTTTTCACGTCCGGACGGCTCGTTTCCTTTAGTGCTGAGTGGTAATACACTGCTGTCCTGACAAAGCCCTCTCTGTATGCATCGCCTGTGAAGGGCGACGCGCCCACTTGCGAGGTTTGTCAGTGATGAACGAAGCTGCTGTCAACGTCGTGGGCAGGTGCCCGTGTCAACACACTCACCTACGAGTGTGATGGCGGGGTTGTAGCACACTTACGTCAGGTAAGGGGAGCACCTCGGTGACACCGAGGTTCCTTCAGGGGGGATTGTGAACCAGGCACGTGACGTCGTCACATGGAGCCCCACGTGGGAGGCGTGTCCTAGAGCGAGGCAATCAGAGCAGGAAGTCCTCGACCCCCCCAAGAATCTGGGAAACCCCGTCGTTAATGCGAAGACTTGTAAAGGCTCCTCCAGGGAGGGAACTGGGGGCCCCCGTGCATCAGGGTTTCTGGGGTTCTCTGTTTCTGCAAAGCCAGCCAGGGTCACCACGCTTGGCGCATGAATGAATGCACAGAACTGGGTGTCACATGGGGAATATTACTTGCCCATGAAAAGGAGCAGGGCACGGATGCCGGGTACAGCATGGACCTGACTGGATGCTACAGGAACAGAGGGCCAGGGGCGGGTGTGGCCCTTGGGTCAGGGGCCTGGAGCAGGCGCGCCCACAGGCAGAAGACAGAACACAGGGTGCCGGGGTGGGTGGGGCAGGGCGGGGAGTCACTGCTGCCTGGGCCTGTCGGAAGCTTTAGCAGTAGATGAGGGTGGTGGTTATTCTGCGATGGAATATGAAGCCACAGGATTCACACATGGAAATGAGGTGATACTGGAAATATTTACCTCTATCTGCATATGTAATATACGCACATCCGCATCATGCTTGCCCATGGCATAGACACTTACAAGGATTTAAAACCTGACGGCGGCAAAGCTGGTGACCCCGGCTCGCACCCGCCCGCCAGGTGCGGTGCCCTGGCCCTGATGCCGTGCACAGAGCTGGCCGCAGGGCTGTCAGGGGCGGGAGGCGGTTCTGAGGCAGTCCTAGGGAGGACAGGGCAGGCTCGCAGCTCCGTCCCGGGCACCGCGTCCTGAGGAACCCCTGCACCACGCCCTGTCCCCCTGGGGCGGGGCGCTAGCAGGTCTCCAGGAGCATCAGGACCGGACAGGAGGCAGCGGCCTCGGCTGAGTGGAGCAGGGCCCCCCCACCCGCACCCCACTGCGTTCACGCTCCGTCCATGTCTGCAGACATCTTCTTAATTGCTTATCAAATGCATAGTTATTGTATCGTAAAATCTTCAAAGCCGTTCCGCAGTCCCATCCACTTGCCTGGATGAACCGTTACCGGATGATCTATCATCATGGATTATGCTAATCGCCGGTTAATAGCTCGGCCGGTTTTCACGCAACACCATTAAGACGCAGCAGCCCCCTGGATGGAGGTGGGGGGGCGGTTATATGGCAGGGAAGCGGCCGAGCCTCGACAGGCCGAGAAATCATGACGGACGCGCCGAAGACTAAAGAAACACTCAGTTAAATTATTTATGCGTTAATCAAAGCCGCAGGCTTGCAGGAACTCGTCCGCTCACCCCGGACGGTTCCGCGGGTCTGCACGGGACCCCCTGTCTCTGCACTTCCCTCACCCCGCAACCTGCCACTCACAGCACCCGCCCATGTGACTGAGCACAGGGCCTGGAGGGGGGCGAGGGGCTCCCCTCTGCGCTCATTCCCCCATGTCCGTGAAGTGTCACGGTGACGAGGTCCCGCGTGAAGCCATCTCACACGTCCGGGCTGAGAATGATTCTCAGAGGCCGCGGATAGTCTCAAATCCTGCCGACTGTTTCCCTTAGTGCTGCTGTTTAAACCTCAGCACCCCCGGGTTAAACACAGAGTGCGCTAGGCATGTCACGGAGCGTTTGGGGGGACGGTGGCCCAGACGCCACCTCCGCGTCCCGGCCCTGTCCGCCCCCCAGCTTCCTCCCTGGCTGATCTGGGCCCGGATGAGAAGTGAGTTCTCAGGCTCCGCACAGCCGCTGCCCACAGCTCAGCGCTCCGCGGCCGGCGTGCGGTAGCCATGGACCCCGCTTCCCGTGGGTGCGGGGCGGAGCTCCACTCTGGGGTCTGGGGGACGGCCACGCACACCACGCCAGCTCTGCGCAGACGACGCAGACAGCGCTTACCCGCCACGTACGCTCACAGCCACGACCCCCCGTGCCGCACATGGGCTGGGCCTCCAAGTGCGCTGCACCTCACCGACGCTGGGGGCCGGCTGCAGAGGCCGGCGGGGACCCAGCACCTGGGGATAAGTGGGCTCCGTGTCCAGTCCCCAAGTCCCGGTGCGGGGCAGGGGGACCTCACGTCCAGCGGCACTGTCGGGGGGCCCCTGCAGGTGGGCCCCTGGGACCCCGTTCCCCCAGACGTCAGGGCAGCGCGCGTCGCCGGCTTTTGCTCTCGCTGACCCGGCACAGACGTCGCCGCACGGGCCCTGCAGCTCCTCGGTGTGCGATGCGACACAGACACTCGGCAAGTTCCACCTTCGTACCGAGCGCGACCCAGCGGTTCCGCGGGACGCGACCCGGGTCCCCGGCGGGAGCGAGGTGGAGCCCACGGGGCGCACGCGGCCAGGGCCGAGGCACGCACGGACGCCGAGCACCGGCTCTCGTGTATCCCCTCACTGCTGATGGAGTGATTGATCGACGGATCGATCGGCGGCCACCCAAACAGTGTTGCCGGCCACGAAGACCGCGAAACGCAGGCGCGGGGCGTCCTCGGCGCGCGCGAAGCAGGACGGCATCTGCGAGGGACGGGGATCTGCGACGCCGCGCGCCTGTCACTCCCCGGCGCGCGCCGCCGCTTCTACTGGCCCTGGCGTGGGCTCCTCCGGGCGTCAATAGTGCAGGAAAGTGGCAGGGCGGGGGCAGGGCGCCCGGCATTTCTGCTCAGTGTTTCCGTAAACCCGCGACTGCTTATGAGATGAAGGGTGGGGTTAACCCTCCCCCGCCCCACACCTGCAGTGTGGCCGCAGGCGTGCTCAGCGGACACGGGCGGATTCTCAGACACACGTGCAGGCGCCTGCTGCCCTGGGGTGGGACGTCCCGCCCGAGCTGCCCACAGAGGTGGCCTGCACACCGCCCCCAGAACCCGACCGCCTCGTCCCAGGAAACGGGTGACAGCCACGTGGGCGCCTCGGTGAAGTGAGGATGCTAGGCAGAGCTGGCAGCGTCCCCACCCCGTGCTCCACCCCACGCCAGGTGTCCCTGACCTTCTCCCGGGTCCGGGAGGGTGCACTGGCCACCTGTGCGGGCTGCAGACAGGGCCACCCGAGCTTAGTCACGTCCACGCCAAGCAGAGACCAAATGCCCCAAAGCCAGCGGCGTCAGCGAGCACAGCGTGCTCTGTCCGCCGGAGGCCTGCTGCTCCCCGTTTCCGAGGGACGTAAGTGTGTAACTATCCTTGTCACGTGCACACTCGGCACTACGAAGGGAGAAGCTGTGCCACATCTTGTCATGGGGATCGAGTAACACGGGGACAGCGCCCCGTCTTCCATGTGAGTGGGAGACATGTGGTGTGTCTGCGCTCTGTGTGCACAGACACATGTCCCGTGGCTTCTTGTCCCGTGGGTCTCTCGACGCCAGCACCTGATGCCCAAGGACCCACGTGGGGACACTTCATGTACCTTCTGAGGTGAAGGGGCCCCTGATTCCCAGGTCTGCTCTGTTGACTCCCAGGACAGCAAGATGCCTGCAGGCAACGTCCCTTTATTGTCCGGAGGGAAGCGGGTGCCACCATCTGTGACATGCCCTTTGGCTGTCCCCAGCCTGTCCCCTGCAGCCCCCAGGAGGCATGACACTGCCCTCGCTCCATCCCGCTGCCACTGCAAGGCTATCAAGAGCCTCTGCGGCCCAGCCGGTGGCCGTGCAGGAGGAAGTGGCCGTCTGCTGCGCTGGCCTCTTGCTGGGGGGCAGCCGGGGCCACCGATGTCCACAGGCAGAGCCCCACCCCCCAGCCGGGCCCTTCCTCCCGTGTCTCCTGCGTGATGAATAAAAACATGAAATTAGTTTTATGTCAGAAGAACAACCCCTAAGACACTCGTAACCGATAATTACAATGTCTACCTGTCTGAGTTGTCAGTTTGGGAATCTCAGGCCTTAGACGCTGGTGTTTATGGGCTGGGACACCACGCCGGCCTGTGAGCTGGCCAACAGGAAGCCCAGTCTCGTCCGCATTCTGGGTCATTCACTGCGGAGGGCAGGGGTTGCAGAGGAGTGAGGGAGACGCCAGACAGAGAACCCACGTGCCGAGGAATACCAGGCACCCATCCGTGACGGCCCCCAGGGAGTCAGACGATGTCCCCGAGGGCCACGCCCTCCACTCGGGATGCGCCTCACCCTTCGTGGGCAGGCAGCCTGACACGTGACGGGGGACCCACGCACACTGGGCCTCGAACACTGTCACCCGTTCAGCGTCATCTTGTTACAACATTTGTAATCCCTGCTGACAGGGGTGACCATCCCGTACAATCATTTGGTGTCACAGAACCTATCGGTGACATGAAGGGACGACTCTGTGCGTGAGAATCGGGGACAGCGTCTCCAACAGGCAGCCACCGGTCCCCTTCCCCACGACTCCGCTTCCCGTGGCCTCGCGGACCCAGGGTCAAAGGTAGCGCCAAGCAGCACGCGGAGCGTCCCGCAGGTGGGCACGTCGCCCGCCGCGAGCTGCATCCGCCCCGCGGCGTGACGCGGTCTCTCTTTGCCTGGGAATCAGGGAGCTGGGACCCACAGAGGCACCTCTTCTCTCCACCAGCTGTATTGACTGACCCTGGTGTGCAACGCGGCTTTCCACACTCGCGCGGTGCGAGGCCTGCCTTCCGCACCAGGCCGGGCGCGCGGGGCCTCCCCACACCGCCCCCGCATGGCCACAGCGCAGAGACGCCCCCTGCCCGGCGGAGCCCCGGGCCCCGCAGCCCCGCGCTGCCGCACCTCTGCAGCACCGGGCACCTCGCTCCTTCGCGGGGCGCGCTCCTGTTTCAGCTCTTTGCAGACTTATAATTAGTCAGAACTTCTAATGGCAACGTGATCCAAAAACCTCAAACCAGCGACATACCCCCGGGCTCATCAAAGAGGATTTATTCACGTCAGGGCTTCACATTTTTCTCTTAATGATTTGCTAACAATTTACGGATTCAGATTCAAAAGAATGACAACAATAAAAACCTATTGAAGAATTTCTCTTAATTATAGAAAAATTGCTTCATAAATATTGAAATATGTTCTTATTTGCGAATGCCCTGATTTTCTATACTTGGGCGCAGTCCAAACACAATTATTTGGTGATTAATCTATTTTTTAAACTTTCCGTTCATTATTCTTTTGATGAAAGTTTACCTAAGCGAAGATCATACGGAGTCGGTAGGAAAAAAAAAGTATAATAGAGATCATCCCGCGAATCCAAGACGACGACGAGAAAAGCATGTCACCACGTGGACTTAGTAGAACTTTATTTTTCTGGGGCAAGTGGGAGTGGTACCGGTTTGTCCTCCTGTTTGGCCATCTTCGTCTTCAATCAGCAGAAATGAATGCAGCTGAGTCGGTCATAAGCGACCCTGTCACCTTGCTTGCTCACTGTTTATAAGACTTACAGGAGAACGTCGCGGGCTGAATGGTGACCCCCCCCCCAAGACATCTGGAAGTATTAGCCCTTGGGACTTGTGAACAGGGTCTGTGCAGACGTGACTAAGGGTCCGAGATGAGTCCTCACAGAGCAGGTGGCCCTAAACCAGTGACGGTGTCCTTGTAAGGGACAGAAGGGGAGACACAGACACAGAGACAGCACGGGGAGACGAGGCAGAGACGGGAGGGACGCGGCCACCAGCCCAGGGACGCCTGCGGCCCCCAGACCCTGGAGAGGCAGGGAGGACCCTCCCCTGGGGCTTCCGGAGGGCGCGAGGCCCTGGGACCCCTGGATGTCACAGTGCTGGTCTCTCGGACGGGGAGGATGCGCGTTGTGGTTTTAAGTCACCCAGTTCATAGTCATTTGGCATGGCCACCCCAGGACACCAGCACGGGCACCCAGACCGTTCACACACTCCCTTTTAGCAGTGAACTTGCGTTCTCGTGCAATCATGAAGTCACAGAAAGCTGGGGAGACAACCCTGGAACGTGTTCCCATCAGAGGCCTCAGGAGGACCCCGCCCTGCCCGCGACTCAGTCGACCAGCCTCCGGGACGTGAACAAGACAGGTCTGTGGTTGAAGGCCCCCGCCTGGGTACTCAGGGGTGGGCACCAAAGCGAACTCATGCACCGGTCGTGGGCTGATAATGTGCGAGGCACATAGTGATCGCTAAGTCAATCAACACACGTCTGCTACATATCCTGTCGAATACATATCAGGTGATGAATCAGGGTCCAGAGATGGAGCGGTGAGGGAGCAGACAGGCATCCCTCCTTCCTGGAAGGGGCACCGTCTGGACAGTGAGACAAAGCCGTAAATAAGTCAAAGGTGAATAAAACAGGACGTGGCACAGGCAGTATTACGCACCACGGAACACGTGGGTGGGCCGCGATGAGGCCCAGCTGGGAGCCGTGCGGACGGTGTGTGGTGCTGCGTGACTGTCCTGGGGCGGCCGTGACAATGACCGCAAAGCAGGTGGCTTAAAAGAATATGCACGTATCACCTCTCGGTCCTGGGGACCAGAGTCCCGAGGCCAAGGGGCAGGTCCACCAGCCCTGGGAGGGCCCGGGGAGGGGCTGGGCACAGAGGTCGTGTCTCAGGTCCTACGGTGGGGACCTGGGGTCACACACGGAATTGGAACATAGGGATCCGTGTTACAGGTCACGTCACGGAAGGAAGACAGGCAGGTGAAAACATGCGGAAGAGAAGGGAGTGAGTGGGGATCAGTGTCAGATCGTGCCGGGGTCACGAGGTGCAGAGTGCGGGTGCAGGTCATGCCCAGGGTCGCAGGGCGGGGCCTGGGGTGGCTGCCTCACCTGGGACACGGGATTAAGGGGCGCCTCCCTTAGACAGGCAGGTGTGCAGCCCCAGCTGGGGTCTGAGTGAGCCCCGAATGTACAGGGACCCGGGCCTGCTCATGGGATGACGGGCCGTCCCCAACTGCAACCCGGACAGGAAGTGACCAGTGCTCACTTTCCTCACGTCCGCCATTGGCACACAGGCTTCCATGTCCCAAACTATGCAGGAGTCCCCAAAAGTCACCTGTGTCGTGGCAGGAGCGGGCCGGGGAACCCCAAGGTACCCACAGCTTGCACATGCTGGTGACCGTGCTGCCCAGAGTCACTACGCGCTCAGCCTGTCCCTGAGCCTCCAGGCGGGAAGGAGGCCGAGCAGGCCCAGGGGGCACGCCCAGTGGCCTCTCGCAGCGCACACAGGGATGGGGTGCCTTCGGCCTCCCTGCCGCCGGGGCCGCTGGGCGGACACAGCGCGTCACCAGCGGCGAGGCGAGGCAGAGCCTGCCGGAGAGCGCACACCCCCGGGCTGCTCGGCCGGCCGCTCGGCCACTCGTGACCAGTCCGCAGCCCGAGGAGCCGCCCCTCCCGTGGGAACTGAACCATCCCTCGCGCACTGCTCCAAGCTCGGCGCCCCGCCCAATCCCTTAGCCCACCACCCGACCCCCGACTCTTCGCCAGGCCCCGGACCCCCCAGCCGATCCCCCGCCCGGGCCCCCTCCACTACCCCTTTTGTCCGCCCACCCGGACCCCGCCTGGCACCCGCCCGACCGCCCGGCTCCCCGCCCGGCCCCCGCCCAAGCCCCTAACTCCCCGCCAGGCCCCCGACCCCCGCTCAGCCCCCACCCGACCTTGCGCTCGACCGCCCACCAGGCCCCCTGCCTGGCCCCCCGCCCCCCAGCCTGCCCCCCGCGCCCCCGCACAGGCGCCGGCCTGGACGCCGCTGCCCGCAGGTTTACGACGCGCCTAATGCGGCCGGACATCTCCGCGAGCCCCGACCGCGTCCCGCTGCCCAGGTGCCCGCGTGGGGCGGGCGGCCCGGTTATTTAGTACGTGCGAGGCGCGGGCGCCCGGCCCCCCTCCCCGCGAGCGTCGTTAACCGCAGGCCCGGGCCCGGCCCTCCACTTTGCAAAAGGCGAAATTAACTTTTCCAGCGGGGCCGCCGTGAATTGCCGGGCGAACAGACTTCTCATTGATTCCGAAGAGAACACTTCTCCATATGGACAACGATAACCTTTTAGGAGGTTTGCGAAACAAATCTGACACCCCATTAAAAGGCAAATGATTTTTTTTTTCTCTCCGCCCCAGAGAAAGAAACTTTTTAGAACATAGAAGGCTATTAATAAGTAATGGGGCTCACCGCGCGCTCTCTCTCTCTCCTTTTATTTTTTAAGCCAGGGAAGGCAGACCCCAAAGTGAAGCCATAAGGCCTGTCCGAGGAGCACGGTGAACGCCACAGCCTAATTGTCCAGGCTGCGAGGGTCCGGTTTTTATTAGCTGCACAAAGCATATTTTATTGAATGTCACATCGTAAATTGATTTTAAAAGGAATTGGACGGGGCAAAGTGACATTTTTCTGGGTTGGCTCTACGACAGAAAAAAAAAAATTTTTTTTAAATGCCACGTCCACCGTAAGTGCCGACGGCCACACACACAGATGTCAACACTCCGGAAAAGTCTTCCCGCTTCCGACACCCCCAGACGGGCCCTCGGCCCACGCTGTGTGAAACGGGCGTTTCAAACCCGAAACAGAGCAAAGCCTCGGCGTCCGGAGCAGGAGGATCCAGAGGAAGCGGCAAGTCGACGCCCAGGACTTCAGCGTTCCCGTCCGCAGACATCGCGGGTCCGTGGGCGAGGCTGCGGGGCTTCTCCGTGACGACAGGGGCCGGCAGGAAAAATCAACGAGCAGAACGGCACACGCGAGGCGGGGACGCGGCCCCCGAAGCGCCTGGAAGGCCCGCGTGGAGCGGAGTGACGAGGACGGGGTGAACGGAGTCAGACCGCGAGCCAGACCTCGGGCGCAGACCCGCCTCTCCCGGCGGCTGCGGGGCATGCGCGGGGGCGGGGGAGGGGCGGGGAGGCGCGGGGAACCACATCCCTTGGTTCCTGCCGACCTGCGACTTCTCCGAGTTGCATTGTGCAAGCGTCCCGGCCGCAAGCTGTCCCAGCTCGGCGGCCCGAGGGCTGACGCTGGAAAACAGCGTTCCCACTTCAGTGTCCGCCGGCGGCCACCTCGGGCACTGTCCGCGCGCACGTCCAGCCCGGACTCCAGCGCAGCGGGTGGCCCCTTCCCCGGCACCGCCCTTCCCACGTGCTCCTGGAAGTCACCGTCCGCCGGACGCAATTCGGTCCCACGGGGATGCTTCGACCCTTCTCACGGCTTCTCAGATGGCCTCGTTCGAACTGCCTTCTGGCTGTGGCTTGTCGTCCCGGGCAAAGGAGACCAGAGTCGACCCCAAACCAAAGCCAGGGGACACACCCATGGATCACCGCTGTGGGGCGCAGACGGGTAAGGAAGTTCCACTCCTCAAAGACTTAGGTCCCACCCCCTGTGGCACATATTTTGACGTGAAGCTGCCCTGGAACGCTGCGGGGCTCAGGGCGGCTGACCCCCGGCACACTCGGAAATCCACGTACGACTCTGACACCCAAACAAAACCACTAACAGCACCCCGCCGGCCGGGCGCCTGAGCGATCACGCAGTCGGGGGAGACAGACTGTGAACGTCGCGTGTGGTACCCACTGTGTTCTTCAGCGAGACAATCAGGAAGAAAGAAAGTGTGATTAACGAAGTCGTGACGAAGGCGTGACACGCTCAGCGCTCACTGACACACCCGCGTGTGCGTGGTCAGCTGCCTGGGCCCTGCGTTCAGCGTCTGTCACTTCTCCGAAACGTGAAAAGGAAATGCGCCTCGCACAGGTCCCCACGGGGTTTTCTGTGCTGACACAGGGAGCATCGTGGGGCAGGACTGGCCGATGGCACATGCCGGTGCTTTCCATGGGCTTCTTCCCACTCAAGAGGCCTCCCGGCCCAGCGAAACCTTTCCTTCGTTTTCTCCTCTTTCTCAAAGCCTCGTGGGGATCGGACTCGTGAGCATGGATGGTTCCCCGAAGCCGATCGATAACCAGCTCCCTGGGTCCCCCCTGCTCATCGGCAGGTCCTGCGGCCTTCACAAGCACAACGCCAGCCTGGGCAGGGGGGCCCGACCCCACGCCAGCCCGGGCCAGCGGCCAGACGGCCCTGCACTGCCCCGCCCTGTCCCCAGGCTGTGTGGCCCCCGCACGCCTCAGGCATTTCGAGTCCCTCCGGAAGGCGGCTCCCGCACCCCGGCGGAGACTGTAAATACGGTTTCAGGTGACCCATTTACACATGACACCAGAAGGAAAAGCAACAGAAGGAAATAGAGACAAATTGGACTTCATTAAAATTTAAAATATTTGTACATCAAAGGACGCACTAGAAAGAGGATGAAAATAATGAAAACGAAAGGCGGGGGGGAGGGACCTGTGGCATGAGAGGGAACATGTGCACGCCACAGATCTGATCAGGGCTCGGTCTTCACGATGTACGAACGCTTCCTGCAACGCACTGCCAGGAAGACAAACGACCCCGTTTAGAGACGCGCAAAACACGGGAAGGGACATTTCTCCGGAGGCGACAGACACATCGACGTTTCGGGCATGGAGGGCGATGGACGTTAATTCGTCCTCGGGGAAATGCCAAGAAAGCACCACGGGGCGCCACTCACACCCGCCGGCTCGGCTGTGATTAAAAAACAAAATGAAACATAAAAAAACAAAACGAAACAAAGGAAACGAGCTGTGCAGACGCCGCGGAGCAGCGCGAAGCGCTGCGGGGACGGGACGCCGAGCAGCCTCAGCGGAGAACCATCTGCCTGGACCCTGAACACCTAAGGGCAGGACGAGCACGTGACACAGCCAGGCGGCCCTTGGGCGTCACCACGGAAGGACCCAGTGTAGATATGCGCTCGGACGTTCACACACTGCAGCACGAGTCACAGGAGCTCAAAGGCGGAAGTGGCCCGAACGTCCGGCCACTCATGGAAGAACAAATGGACCGAATATGGTGCTGCTGTACGGTGGAATACTATACAGCCATGAAGAGGAGGGGCGTTCCGAGGGCTGCTGCCCTGTGGGTGACCCCTGAGGACGCGATGCTGAGCAGAGCAAGCCAAGTCCCGCAGGACGCACCGTGTGGGCCCACCCCGGGGCAGACCCGCGGCGGGAGGTGGAGGAGAGGTTTCGGGGGGCTGCAGCACGGGGTGCAGGGCCGGCTGCTGCGTGGACGTAGTTTCTGAAAACGTTTTCAAAAGAGCACACGGCGGCGATGGTCACACATCCTGGATATGCTCCTGCCACCGAAGCGAACACTTGAAAATGGTTAACGTGCCAAACTACATTAGATATATATATATATATATTTAACAGCCATTTTTTAAAAAAGAGCTGGGGGAAATAGCCCAAATCAGCAGCAAATAAGATGTCAGATAAGCCACGTGAGCCGTCCGCAGACCTCTGAACGGATTTGCAAGGGCCACGTCCGGGGGGTGAAGGAAGGGTGTCCTGCTGTCAGCTCCCTGTGCCCCCGAGAGTCGTCCTCTGGGAGCCCCAGCAGGGCCCTCAGCCTCACCCAGAGCTCCAAACCCGAGGGTGAGCACAAAAGGCCCCCGGAAGTCCCCCTTCCTTCGACGCACTTTTGTCCCGGAAAGTGACATGAGATGGCTGGAAAACCTGTCCTTCTTGTCCTGCAAAGGATCATGCAGGGGCGGGCGGCAGGGGAGGCCACCTGCTCAGGTTTGGACGTGACAGAATTTGTTTCCCTTCGTTTGGGGAGCTTCCCACTGCCTTGCCGGAGAAGGGCACTCTTTTTCCAAGTCTGTAAACCAAGAGACCCTCGTCACCGTGAAGGGTCCCTAAAAGGCCATTTAGAACGGGGTGGGCAAGCTTCTGGTGTAGCGGGATGGAAAGGCAATGCCTCCGGCATGCAGGTGCGTCTCCTGGGTGCTCATGCAGCCTCTCTTCTGGGTGTGTGTGAGTGAGAGAGACAGAGACACACAGAGAGAGAGAGAGAGAGAGAGAGAGAGAGAGGAGAGAGAGAGAGAGAGAGGGAGCAGCTCTGGTCTCTTCCGATAAGGACACTGATCCCATCATGTGGTCCATGTTGTGACCTCCTGTGACCTCGATCACCTTCCGAAGGCCCCACCCCTAACACCATCTCATGGGGGTCAGGGCTTCAGCATATGGATTTGGGGGACACGATTCAATCCACAGAATTATTTTGTGACTAAGGAAGCCCTAAAGGCTGTTACAAGAAGGAATCAGGAATTGGAGCCTGTAATTCACCTGTCTGTGTTTCCTGTATTTGCTATAGCAAAGTCCCACAAATTTAGTGCACGGAAACAAAACGGAATCCTGATTTTATGGTTCTGGAGAGCAGAGGTCCGCCATGGGCATCCCTGGGCTAAAACCGAGGTGTGGGCACGGCCAGTTCTGCTGGCCACTCCGGGGGACATGGGACATGGCACTTCCTCACAGTTTCCAGTCACTCGTGGGCACTCGTGGCTCACGGCCCCTCCTCCAACTCCAAAGCCAAGCAAGGCAGATCGACACTTCCACATGCGACATCCCTCTGGGGTGACCCCTCCCCCTTCCCATGGCCCCGTAATTTACTGGCCACAGGGTAACCCCGGCTAGTCCCCCGCTTGACGGGCCACGGTTAGCGATCCAGTCCACCCACGACTTAATTCATCTTTTCCATGTAGCTTGAGCTAGTCACAGGTTCTGGGGATTAGCTCAGGGACATCTTTGGGGACGTTATTCTGTCTCCCACGCCACCTGGCCCACCACACGGAGAGCCACAACGGGCCTGAGACAAAGCTGAGCTCAGGGGCGTCACTCAGCTCCCCTCTGCTCTGCGCCCAGTGACAGCAGCATTGTGACCCCCGGTTGTCACAGGGTCCTGAGCATCCCCATGCTAACTGCACCATGCAGCCGGATGAGGGAGCCCCCGTGGCCGGAGCGGCACAGCCGGCAGCGGTGGGAGGTCGCGGGCGGAGCTGGGGTTCACTCCAGAATCTGCCCACCTGGCCACGGCCTCACACCGACGCCCGTCACAACCAAGACCGTGCCAGGGCTGTTAGGGGGCCGGGCTTCCCCATCATCACGGGACCTGCTTTAAAGATGCCCGTGTTACATGCGACGATGAAATCTTTGTACGCCAGCCGAAGCCGGAGTGTGAGGATAAGACACCATCACCATGTGTACGTTAAATCTCCATTGCATGCTTGTTGCACACCTTACACTTTTACGCATTAACGACACCTTGATAAGGCTGCAAAAAATAAATAAATAAATGGAACCAAATAAAATACCAGAGCACCAATTCTCAGTGTCCCCACAAGGTCACCTCCGTCTCTTTCCAATGGCAAAAAAAAAAAAAAAATAAAATTAAAAAGGTGACGCGATTTTCCGAATCGATTCTGTCTGGGTGAAGGAAGCCGGCCGAGTCCCTCGTCCGTGGCCGGCGGGAACGGAAAATGGAGGCAGCCGCTTCTGAAAACACTTCGGCAGGTTCGTCAAACACCACGCTTTCGGGCGACACACGGTCCGAAGTCGCGTCCTTGGGCCTTTGGCAGCGATGCCAAAGGGGCCGGCAGACTCGCCGGTACACGGCAGGGGCTGGACGTGGCTGTCCTTTGCTGGGCGGTGCGTCGGCCAAGCGAGAGGCAGCCACCCAGGCGACACCGTTCGAGCTGCGTGGCTCCGGTTAGCGTGGATTTCTTCCAGCCAACGCTGCGGCTACATTTTCCGTTCCTTACGATTTCCCGCATCGCATCACCGTCTCCCCAGCTGGCTGTGCTGCGAGGATACAGCGCCTCATCCGTATGCCACACAACATACGTGTTGGTCGACCGTTTGTGTGCCCGACTTTCGAAATGCCCAGGGAGGACGTGGTCGCCGAAGGGACCTGGCAGAGGGAGGCACATCCGACTCCCGTTGCGTAAACACCGTCGGTCGCTGTCTCTGCGTCGCCGGAGAAAGCGTCTGCCCGGACGGGCCCACGAGTCACCACGTCCCTCAGTTATCTGCCAATTTCACATCTTCACGACGGACTCAGATGGTCAAAGACACACATGATCGTGTTGAGAAAGTGTGAACCTGGATCACGGCACAATAAACAGATGACCATACAAATCACCCGTGACCTCAAAACGAAGAAAAGTTACTATTGGCCTTTTGGGATGAACTTGTGCCCGTTCATCCCACGGGGATTATCGTGAATATAACTTTAACATCTCCTTCTGTCACCGAAGGGGAAAAAGAGGAAGTGGGAAGGCAGGGACATTACTGGTCATTCATGCTCATGTTGAGAGGGCTTTGCCTTGCGGGCATGTACCATGTTGAGCTCTTGGCTGCCCAGCGGGGTAGCCCCCACCCACACGAGCCTGTTGACCGCTTGAGCTGAGGAGAAGGGGTGAGAAGGAGCGTTTGAGTCATTATGAAGAATCAGCTCACATGATTCTGAAGACTCAGATCTGCCTCTGCACCCTGCAGACCCAGGAAAGATGGTGCTACGCACCACAGTCCAAGGGCAGAAGACAAGGTGACATGTGCCAGGTCGAACAGGGAGCCAGGAAAAAGAAGGGGGGTGGGGAGGGAGTGAATTCCTCCCTCCTCTGCCTTTTTCTCTATTTCAGCCATCACCTGATTAGATGCGGCCCACCCTCGCTGGGGCAGGCCATCCGCTTTAGTCCAGTTCGGATGCTGACCCATCCCGAAATGTCCTCACAGATACGCCTGGAGTCATGTTTACTGCGGACACCCGGGCCGGTCAGGGCCACACACGGAGCCAGTGCAAGGGCTTTCTCATGGACAGTTGCCATGTGCGTGGGCAGGGTACCCCATCCACTCTGCTCACCCCTAATATCTCCTCGAAAACGGGGGGGGGGGGGTGAGACCCGTTGGTTTGAGTTCTCGTCACAGCGACAGGGGTTGTGATCCCAACGTTGCACCCCACACTGCCACCCTGCTCCCCATGCGTCTCCTGCCCTGAGCTGCGGTGGCCCCCGATTCCCCGAGCCGGGCTCAGGACAGGGCTCCGTGAGGGTTAACGAGGCACTGGCTTTATGAGGAGTCTTCGCTACTTAGGGAACTGGGGGTGGGGGCACTAAATTAAAGCCACAGGCTGTGCTGGCTTTTTCTTTATTACTGTGCATCCAGTAGACTCTTTATTTTGCAAAATACATCGATCGCACACTGACTCCTAGATAATGGCTCCTCCAGTCTGTTACAAGGATTAAATTATTAGCGATCGGTGGAGCCGCGCACGGGTGGCGAACGTCTCCTGCGGAAACAGATGTGCAGAGGCCTCCCGCGCCCACAGTCCCCAAGCCGCCACCACCGGTTTCAGGGAGGTGACCCTCTCATTTCCTCGAGCAAGGGGGGCCGGGGACACGGTGGACGCAGCAGTCCCAGGAGACAGTCCAGCCAGAGTCCTCACCCCCACGGATGCCGGACTGAGCTTTGGGAGCCTCTCGGTCACGGTCCTTGCCTGGCCCTCCCCCAGCTGTGGGGCTTCCTAGGACCCATCCTGGGAAGGGTCTCCTGCGTCCGCTTTCTGTCACCCCACAGTGCTCCCTGCGTAAAGATCTAGGGAGCACAGCAGGACGGACCTTCCCTGGAGCCGCGGATAAGTGCAATGTCATGGAGACAGTGACAAGGGCCCAGGGACGCGTGTGTCACAGGCAGCCCCCGAGAGCACAGGGCCAGGTGCCTCTGTGTGGTGGGGACCTCGAGGCGGGCTGCCCTGGTGCAGGGAGCTCCCCACGGACTCACCAGGCAGCTCTGAGAAGGCTACCTGAGCACTGTGCACAGCATCTTTGAGGTGACCTGGGGACACAGGACTTGGGAGCCTCAAGTGAGAACCCCTGAGTGAGGGAGCTGTCTGGAGGGGGGTGAGTCTGAGGGGCCCCAGTGCAGCAGAGGGAGACACAGGGGGTGTGGGGACAGTCCAGGGTCAGGAAGCCTGGGCCCCAGGGGGGATGTGGTGTGGCCTCTGGCTCCTACTAGGGTGCCAGCGGGTCGTGAGTGGGATTTCATGGACAGGTCCTGGAAGACAGAGACCAGGCCAGCACCAAGGCCACCATGGGGGCTCCGGGTGGAGCGGGGGCCATCCCCTGGGGACACTCCTGAGAGCACCCAGCTCTGAGGACGTGGCCCAGAGTTATGTAGGAGGCTGTCAGCCTACGCACAATGCACCTGCAAAGCAGTTCCCGGTGACACCTGGTGTGGGACAGTCGGGGCCGGGGACAGACTTGCAGCCACCTGTGCTGCTCGGCCACCGTATCCGGCTTCACCCGCTTCGCCTGCCTTACTGGGCCGTGCGTCCGGCTGGCACCCAGCCCCCAGCGGCCAGAGGATTCGGTTACGGGGAACAGGGCAGGCGCGAACCTCCGCGCAGGTCACAGATGCCCCCGACCCAAGGGGTCGCGTCTGCCCAGCCTCCCGGACACGTCCTTACCGCATCCTGCTCCTGCAGAGGCCGACGTCCCCACTCGCTGTCCACCCTGCTGGACACTGTGTGGGCCACTTGGGAAAGAACCAGGAGCCAGATGCCCAATAGTTAAGATGTTTGCGCCCCAAATGCGCAAAGCGGAGGAGCCAAAAAGTGCGCGCGCCCCACAGGCGCCCACCCTGGCGCCCCGGAGGCTTCCGTGGTCCACCCCCCCGACTCAGGCCCTCCCGCGGCCAGCGCCCCGTTACCATTCATCCTCCCTGAATTTGTTCTCTTCCAACGGCGGGGCCGCCGGTCTGTTTTTAATAGGTCTAATTATGGGAAAAGGCACTTTGCAATCAGCGCGCGCACGGCCCGCCCCCATCTGCATGCGCGGCAGCTGCTGCCGAGGCTCAGCCCGCGCCCCGACCCCCCACACACGTGCTCCGGCAGATGAAAGTGATTTCGTGCTCAACTGTCTGAGTAATTAGGCTGCGACGTGCACGGCCCTTTCATGCGTCGTTCGGGATGAGGGAGACGCAGTCATTACGGGCGCTCGGCTCCCGGCGCAAGGCGCAGCTTATGCATTTTCCATGAGCCCCGCCGTTAGCATCGCCTATCACAGCTGCGTGGACGCGCCGCCCCCTGCGCACGTAACCTGCTGAAATTCCCCAGAGACACAGCCACCTGCAAACAGGGGTGACGGCGATGCGTCTCAGCTGTGATCTGCCACGTGCGCCCAGCGAGGGGCGGGGACCCTGCGCGCGCACGGACACGTGTGTCGCCGCGTCCCCGGCCCGGCGCGTGTCAACAGGGTCTCGCGGCCTCGCCACCTGTGAGGCGCACGGACCGGTCCCTTCGTCTTATCCATTAGGGGGTGGCGAGAAGGCGACCGGGCGGCTGAGTGAGCCCCACCGACTCCGGGCGAGGAGCCCGGTGGTTTCTAAACACAGGTCGCGTCTTCATGCGGGTCCTGCTCAGAACGTCGGGGCTGCGGGGCGGAGGTCCGCGTCCGAGCTGGACACAGCCTGTCCCGAGGGCGTCGTATCGCCCGCTCCCCGCCCAGCCGCCAGCTTCCCGCCCGGCACCCGCGGATGTTGGCGGCTCTGCTTGAACTCCGCGCGACCAGCGCGCCTACGAGTCCTGTGCACTTGGTGGGGCTGAGGCGACACCGGCGGAGCCGTGTTCTAAATGCGCCTGAGACGTTTTACCGCTGTTGGTGCTCCACGGCCCGGAGGCCTCGAGCCCAGCGCGCGGGTGATCGCCCGCCGTACCCTGAATTTCCTCGGGACACCCCCACATTTCCTGCTCCAGCACGGCTACGGAGAGCCCGAGACGTCCGGGTGTTGAGATGGTGGTGGAGAAAGAGAAGACGGAGTCAGGGTCCAGCCACGGAGAACGGAGACAGGCAGCACCACCGTCTACGGAAGGGAATATTACGCAGCCTTGAAAAGGAGGCAGCGTGACGCGCCCTACCGCGTGGGCGGGCTTCGCACACGATGCTCAGGGACAGACGCAGACACGGAAGGTCACACGTGCGTGATCCCGTTTACAGGAAACGTCCGGAACGGGCCCATCCACAGACAGGAAGGGGCTGAGTGGACGTCAGGGGCTGCCGCAGGGGGCGAGGGTGGCTGCTCATGGGGACGGGTCTCCTTTTGGGGAGTCGAGAATGTGCTGGAACCACATACAGATGTCGTGACACAATACTGTGAATGTGCTGAACGCCTCTCAACTGTTACTTAAAAATAGTTAACTTTCCATTTCACAGATTTCGCCTTGCTTTTTAAGGAGGGAGGCTGAGCTGTCCGTGTGCGTCTTCCGTGGGGCCCGCTGCAGGCTCCCGAGTCACCAGTGGCAGCAAAGACAGCAGGAAGTAAGGACGTGCGCCGGGACTCAGTGCCACTTGGCCATTTTTTTCCCCTGTGAAGAAAGCTCTGTTTAGGAATGAAATCATGAGCTTTACAACACGACAGGGGCCCGGGCGAGAGCTGCAGACACACGCTCAGCTGTGAGCTCGGTCCCACCCGAGACGCTCACCGTCCATCTCGGTAAATACGGACCCACTCAGGGCCGTCCTGGCCGCCCCCTGCTGCAGGTCGAAGGACAGTGCCGGGAGCTAAGAGCCACCTGGGATGACGCCGGAACCGCAGAGCTGAAAACCGAGAGGCCGCGCCAGGCTCCCTGGGTTTCAGGTGACCGCGCCGGCCCTGACCGGAGGCTCTGCTGGCCAGGCGCCGTCCCATGCTTCCCGCGTCTCCATGGAAACCCGACGGCTTCCCCCAAACACAGCTTAGTCTAGACGGAGACCCGTCTATCCCATACTGAATGCGTTTGCCACAACGTGGGCCACAAGCTGTCCCCAAGCCTCCCTTATTCGCTTTAGAAGTTCCGTCAGCAGAGACCACCAGCCCTGCCCTGGCCCAAGGGTTTGCGGAGCGCGCTCGCGAGGCAGGCTCGGTTTGCAAGCCCCGCACGCCTCCCCCACGCAGGGACCCCACTGCGGCCTCGCCCAGCTCTCTAGTCCCCGAGCCGCGTGGAAAACGCCGAGCACTGCCCTGCCGCGGTGGGTCTCTCAGCAGGCGACCGATTCTGCATACCTGGTCCCTGCAGGGCGGAGCTGGCAGCAGGAGGCGGAGCTGACGGCAGGAGGCGGGGCCGCCAGGATTCTGCGTGTAGCGTCCTCGCCGCCCGCAGCCTCGCATTAGAAACGGCGCCCGACACCTGACGCGCATCGGAACCAGGTCCGGACGCCCGGCGGCTTCTGCGTCTGTCACGTGGCGTCACGCGCTCACACGCAGCCGCCGAGTGTCCCCCACTCGGTCCTCGTCCCCAGGCCTCCCTACAGCAAGCGCGGTGATCGCACAGACCCCGTTAGTGGAAGACAGATGGGACCGAGCGTCGCACCCCCTCGGCGGCAAATGCTGTTTAAAAAGTGAATTATACAAAATAGGAAACGAAATTAGCAACGATTTTCCGATGAAATGAGCAGATCCTGTGAGTCAAGGAGATTTAAAAGAGGACGTGGACATCCGTCCTCGGCCCTGAGACCCACGCGCGGTGCCGCTGACTTCAGCTCTGTCCCGGTTCTGGGCGACGCGCGGACAGCCACCCGCCCCCGGCCGCGCCCGGCCCAGGAAGCTTCGTCACCGTTGTGCCCAGGGTCTGAGATGCGCGACGCGGCATCACGGCTGACACGGTGTGGACGCCGTGGACCAGCTGCTGCTTCATCTCGTCCAGGTGAAGGTCACGCAACGTAAAATAAAGAGTCGCCGCGGCCCAGGGAACGACTCGCCGCAGTGGGCGGTGTCCGCCTGCGTCCGGTCACCAGACGTTTTCCTCTGCCGGAAGGAGACCCCGCCCCCTGCCCGTGGCTTCCAGTTCAGTCCCGGGTCCAGACCTCGGACAGCTGTCCACACAGACCCTGCCACACGGCACTGCTCGCCACGGCAACAGCTGTGACAACCCAATGTCCAGCAAGGGGCAAACGAATCGTGACCCTGCCAGTCCCGCCCCTGACGCAGGACGCAGACGCAGGACTCGCCCCAACCCCCACCCACGGGGGGCTGTGCGGGCCGCAGCGCCACTTGTGCTCAGCGTGAGGTGGCGGCTGGCATTGTGCACACAGCCGATGCCTTCGCCACACGGCCCAGCCGTCCCGTCCCTCAAAGCCCGTCTCCCAAAAAAGCCTTCGCTGTGTGTCACGCGGGGGCCGCCCGCAGAGCCGCGCTGAAGGGGGGCAGCAGCCCGGCCGCCCCCTTGCGCGCGCGCCCGGGGACGGAGGCTGCCGCCCCCCTGACGCGAAGCGCCCTCCGCCGCCGTCAAACCGTGTCCTCGCAAAGGTGAAGTGGCACCGAGCCGCAAGCGCACAGGAAGATTAATGAGATCTCGACCCCCTACAAATGAGGGGCGCAGAGTGCGGGCTGCGAGCAGGCTCCCGCCGTTATTAGCAGTCGGTTCCAATCAGAGCGGGCGAGCGTCTGGGCCGCTGTGTGCGCCACGTCCCGCGCGCTGGGGGCGGGGCGCCCGGCGGTCACTGGTGGAGCCCGGTCCGCAGCCGCACGCGAGCGCGGGCTGCGGCCCCCTGCGGGCCGGCCGGGCTCGGGCGTCCGACACCTAAGAATGGGAGGGGGGATGGTTCTCGAAACACGAGAAAAAAGGTTCAAATTGCACACAAATGAGCTGAGCATGAGGAAAAGGCTTCTGTGACTCAGATAAAAAGTGTAAAGGGGGGGAAGCCGGGAGGGGACTTTGAGGGCTCGAGGGGTCACATCTGAACTGACCCACACGCGTGTGCTCCGCCCAGGCTCGTGGACCCTGCCCCCGCCAAGCCGCACCGGGCAGCACACTCCTGCTTTGCGCATGCGGCCCAGGCCACTGGGGGCCTCTGCGTCTCGCCACGTGGTAGATGTGACTTCAGGGTCACTGCTACGTCGTCGCCTCACCCCCTGTCCCCAAGGGAGAACCCAGAAACCAACCCGCGTCACACCCGTCGGCCGCGACCATGCGGGCGCCCACGGCTCTCTGGAAATGCCGCTTCTGCGGTCAGCGGCCCGGGACGGTCTGCGTGCGACTTGTTCACTGGAGTCAGCGAAAGGCCGCAGGATGGGAGGCGCTAAGTCCTCAGGGCCTGGTGCCGAGGCCGCGCTCGCCAAGGCAGATGGCGGTGTGCGGGAGGAGACGCGCCCGCGGCGGTCCGGGGTCCCCAGGGGGAGCACAGGCTCAGCCCCCGCACGCGCCCGCCGGGACCAGCCACAGAGACAGCGAGGAGGCCAGTGACCCTGCAAACCCGCCACTCGGCAGATAAATGGGGTCGGGACGCACGGAGAAGGCACGTGGTTGTGGCAGTCACAGACGCACACCCCGCGGGACCTCTGTTCGAGGCACACGCGGGAGACGCCCAGAGTCCCCGCGAATCGCTGCCGTCCCCTCAGTTCGCTGAGCACCAGCCGGTGCCGGAGAAGAAACCGGGGGTTTGTGCGCAAGGTCGGATGCGGCCCACGCGCCGAGCCCGCACGGGGTGCATCGCCTGCCCGCCGGCCGTTCGCGGGGCTCTGCGGACGAGCAGGCAGGCGCACGTGCGGGTGAAGGATGCGGGTGCGACCGCGGACCACGCTGGTGCTCGTTGTCGAATAATGCAGCTCGTGTTTTTTTTAATCAACCGGATCATTGCAACGGGCCACGGGGACGCAGTTCCCTGGAAGCCCCGGGAAACTGTGTTTCTAAACCTGAGAGTTTCAGCTGTGACGCAAACGGGCCACGCCCACTACGTGCAGGAGGGAGAGAGAGGCTCCCCGGTCCTGTGACTCTGTCCCGGGGCGATGAGGTCGGCCAACACCCACGCAGCGCCCGGCACGGAGCGCGGACCCCACCAACGCCCGTGTCCTCGTGACAACGTCCCGGGGCCGGTTCGTCCCCTGCAGCAAACATCTCACGCTCAGAAACACGGCGGCTCCGAGAAGAACCCCGGCTGGAAACTCCGTCCTCCCGAGTGTTCCCCGTAAACCGCAAACCACTGGAGAAAGCTAAGCCTCTTAATTTTCCTTTTACAGGAGAACATTCCAACTGCGCGAGTCTCGCACGTATAAAGGTGCGCTAAGTCGTGTAAATCCCCAATAAATGTCCGCTCGCGGGAGGGGTGCGCTTCGCCTCTCCCGGCCCCGCCTTTACGAGCCTCGTAAAAATGCCCGGGGCCCCAGCTCCCTGCCAAGTCGAGCCAGGTGGCCGAGCACGGGTGCTGAACGCGGGTCCCCGCGTGCGGGCCGCCCCACGGCGGGCACCCTGCGTGACCTGCCACGTGGTTTGTCACGGGGACGAGATGCGGAATGGTTGCCGTGCCCAGGCGTGGTCTGCAGAGGCCTCCGGGAAGCCGGGTGCTCCCTGGGGCGCGTTCAAACCACAGGGCCGTTTGCAAACCCTCACCACGCCCTCCACGCTCCGCCCTTCCTGCGCCTGGCGCCTCGCAGGGATTTTGCGAGGGGCCCGGGAAGCATAAACACGTGCTCACGTCAGTCGCAGAGAAAGCCGCCGATTAGTTTTCTGCTAAGTGCCCCGATTTCCCCGTGGAAGCGAAGCCCCCACTTTGCCCTGTGATGTAGTTTCTGTTCTGCAGAGTCACGAACACGCCGAAGCGCCTCCGACAGCCGCATTCTGCCCCGCGATGCGTCCCCAGCCCCACGGCAGCCGTGACCCGCCCAAGCCCATGGCACAGGGTCTCACCGACCTGCGAGTCGCGCCGGTGAGCGCCAGCGGCAAAACAATCAGTTTCCGTCTGAATTTTTTTTAAGTTGAGAGGAAGTGGGTACCATGCGGTGGGGTGGAGGCAGCCGATCGCCCTGCATTCCGGCCACAGCTCGCCACGAAACACGGCCGCCCGCACAAGGCAGCACGAAGCCCCGCGTGGCGCCCGTCCGGCGGCCGCCTTGGGAACGAGGCCCGCGGCCTGAGTTCCGGCACAGCCAGGAACACACAATCGCCCCACATGGCCACTGCCCGCGCCGGCCTTTCCGTGAGCTGCTCTCGAACCCGGCCCCTCCCTGATCGCCACCCGCAGCCCGTGCCAGCCGCCACCCTTTCCTGCGTGCACGGTGCCTCTCGCCTCTGGGCGGGCCTCCCTGTCCCCAGTCCCGGTTCCCACCCAGTCTCTAGCCGGATCCTGAGCTGGTTTGCTCAGGCGAGTCTGGTCTCACGCAGGCCTGCTCCCTGCACCCGCACCCCGCCTGTGGCTCAGAACAAAGGCTACCGGCAGCACGGACTCCTCCCACTGTCCCCCTGCCGCTTTTCCTCAGAATGCCTGCCACCGCAGCCGCACACTTCCCCCAGGAAGCCCTCCCTGATTGCTGGGCACACGTGCAGTCGGCCAGTTCTCTTTCGTAGCTTCCAAGGTGAGAACTGTGGGTTCCAGCAGGGAGGCTGAGCACAGGGTCCTGCACACACACACGCGCATGCACACGGGCGCACTCACACACGGACACACGCACACAGCACTCACAACACACACGGACACGCACACGCACATACAGACACAAACACAGTCACACCGCACACACGGACGCACGCACACACACACGGACACACACACCCTGACTCATCATGGGGTCTCCTCCCTCACGACTCCTCTCCTCCAGAAGCCTCACATCCTGTGGTCCTACTGATGGTTACAGCTTCAGCAGACGAATATGGGAGAACGAATATGGCAGTGACCCCCAGACCGGCTGCCCCCCTTAGAAAGAAAAGCAGGGGCCCGACTTCCGGCCTGAAACACGGCGCGCTTCCTGCAGGCATTTCCTAGATGGAGACGAAATTAAAGGTCACGTCCAGCGTGAGGGCCTCGTTTGTGGTTGACTCACTGACCGTTCTCGTTTGTCACCTGCTCCAGTCCCTGAGGCTCTGAGCTCCTCGCGCTCACAATGCCCGTGGCCCCTGGGCTGTCAGCTCCCGGGGTCCACATCGTGCTCACTCACGTCCCCCATTCCCAGGGGAGTCTCACTGACCGCCTGGACGCTGTCCCCCTGCCTCTGCTCCAACGGCTCCCACACCACAGAGACCTAGAAAATGTCACTCTGGGGGTCCCTGCCCAGCCTCTGCCGCTGTGACGGTCAAGGCTCCGTGTCCACCCAGCTGGCCACAGACGCCCACATTAAACGCCATTTCCGGGCGGGACTCCGAGGGCGTGGCTACGCGAGACAGGTGCATTACGTAAAGCAGGCCGCCCTCCGCGGCATGGTGGGCCGCGTCGCAGCAGGCGACGGGCGGAAGTGCGGAAAAGAGGCAGGGAGGGAGCACCCGCCCCTTTGCTTCCTGCCTCACTTTGGGGCTGGGGACAGCTCAGCGTATCATCTCCTGTCCTCCGGACGTCCAGCAGCGGCTCTCCTGGGCCTGCATCGTCCAGGCGGCACCGGGGACTTCGCAGCTGCCCTATCCTAATGCACACACAAATCCCTCTCCAAACGCAGGTGTGAGTGTAGACACCTGGGTGTGGAGACAGGCAGTGCACGTGCATCTCCGTCCCGCGCGGTTCCCTTCAGCCGAGAGCGTGACTCGCACAGCCAGCCGGCCCCGCTGAGGCTGCCGCGTATCCCTTCCCATTACCGGGACGTCGTTCAACTCTCTCCATTCGGCCCCTACGGCACCTCCAGCAACGCCAGTCACCACGCGACGCAAACACATCAGCGTCTGACGAGGACATGCATCACGCGTCTCCCGGGGACCTCTCTCCATCACGGCCTGCGGCCCGCGGCCCCACGCCATCCGCCCTGATCCTGGGCACCTGTTGCCACCGCCCGGCAGCCGTGGCGGCCGCGGTCCAGCCCAGCCCCTGGCCGGCTGCACGTCCATCCTGGACGACGGACTGGCTCACTCCGCCGCCAAGCTGGGCGTGACAGAAAACACCTCCGGGGGGCGTCGACTCATCGGAAACAACTGGAACAGGCCCGGGCGCACGAGCGGTCACCGGCGACCCCGTGGACTGCCCCGCCGCCCGCCGGATTCTTCCGCGTCGTTTCTCCCCTGGCGCACATCCCAGAACGGTCTTGCTAGGGGCTCCTCGCTGGCTCCACAACGCACGGCGATCCCATTGTCACGACCCCCGCAGGGGCAGCCGGCGCCAGCCCTGGTCCCCGCGGTGTCCCCTCCCGCGCCGCCCTGTCCGACAGCCGTCCTGGGTGCCGGTCCCGCCTCTCGGACCGTTTGCCTCTTCCCCGTGTGCCTCCCCTGTCTGAGCTGCTCGCCGGGCGGGCAAAGGCGCAGTGGCCGGGGCGAGGGCCACGAACTCGGCTGTGTGGCCAGTGTAGCCGGAGGCAGCGGGACGGGGGAGAGGGTCGCCCCACGGCCGGGGCGCCCCGGCAGGGCGCCGAGCCTCCAGCTGCCCCCGGAGCACCGGCTTCTGGTCATCGTCGGCCCATCGCGTCATGTCCCCCGAGATAAATCTCAGCCTGTGTGTCCCAGTTTCGTCCTCTCTCTAAGGCTCCGTCTGTCCGCCCAGCAATGCGGTTTGCGGGTGAATTACGGGATTACGCACGTGCAGGCTGTCTGCAGGCATCTGCACAGGACCCGCAGCGGGCTGCACACGGGCACGGAATCCGCGCATGGGCAGGCCATATGCAAATTACCGACGCGTCTGCGGACGCCTCCTCACGTGCCAGGCGTTTTCCGGGCAAGGCACTGGCGTCCGCACCTGTGCCGGGGGCAGCAGCAGCCCGCGGGCGGGCGGCCCGGGCACGGACGGTCCGGGACCAGGGGCTTCGTAGGAGCCGAGCGTGCGTTCGCCTGTGTGAACGTGCCTGGCGGGACCCCATACTCCGCCTGTCGCGGGATGAGTGACGGCCCCGTTAAGCCCTTGAACCGGGACCCCTGTTCCAAGGAAGAGCCCAGAAGACAGATGGGGCCTTGAGAAGCCGGCGCTATTAGCTCGATTCATTGTGCCACGCGCTGTCAGCTCTAGTGAATTGCTGGTAATCACCTGTCGTGGAAGAAAGAGGATGGTGGCCTGGGCCCCGTCCCTGGATTGATTTTCCGTGATCTCTGCTCCTCCTGGGCCCGGGGTGTGGCGTCGGCGGCGGCGGCGGCGGAGACTGGAGACGGCTACGCGTGAGCCGTGCCCGTGGGGGCCGCGGCGGGAACGCCCCGCCCGGGGTTTCCCCGTGCCCCGCCCCTGTGCCCCGGAGACGAGAGCTTCTGTGTCATCACCACCCACAGAGGGTGTCATGTGATCGCAGATGCTGGGAGCCTCAGAGCACGCGGGGCCCACGTGCCCTGCCCCTCAGCGTGCGTGGGGGGCACGTCCATGGTGTGCCCATGGGGCATGAGGCTTGAGGCCCAGTCTTGGGGGAAGAAAGAGGGAGGGAGTGAGGTCACAGCCAGGACCGCCTGTCAGCCCTGACGACCTCCCTGCAGCATCCACGTCCCTCGTCCCTCCCTTGCAGGAGGCCACCGTCCCCTGCACCCCGCTAAGGGCAAGCACAGCCTCCAGGTGCCTGCGATGAAGATTGCTCCCCACTGGGGCATTCATGGCCGCCCGTCCCCACCGGCAGCCTCTGTGCCCCACACCCAGCCCAGGAGGAGGAGGCAGAGTAGGCGTCCGCGGGACACGTGGCAGGCTTGGCTTCTGCCAGGCCCTCATGGGGAAAGTGTTCGGGCTGTGCCCTCTGGAGTGCACCTGTACAGGTGAGAGGCACAGTGTGGCTCCTGGGCTCCTGGGAGCGGGAGCATGGCAAAGCCCCGCCCTGCCGTGCCCTTGTCTCGCAGACCCTGCCTGCAGGGTCCCCTGCGCACAGCTGCCCACGGCTGCCCGCCCTGCGGCTGCACACCGCCTCCACCCTCGCTCGCCAGGCTCACCTGCTTCCTCTGCCCTGTTCGTTTGTTCGTTTGTTCGTTTTTAGCGCCTTGGGGGCTGAGTGGGGATGGTGGCTGATTTTTATGGTGTTCGTTTTCACTCTCAGCTTTACAAGTATCCACTAAATGCTACCTTTTCTCTCTCTATTTCTGACAAATCAATAATCGATACCTGGGAGCCTCAAATTCCAGAAAAAGAGAGATGTTCAAGAAAACGGGCTCGGCATCTCCTCTGGGGACGAGAGGGAGGTGGTGGGGAACTATTGGAAAGGTCTGACACGGCACTGTGTTCTCACTTCCTTTTTCCTTTTTATTTTTGTAAAAACGTCTCAACAAGACGAGCGTTTGCGATGCGCGTGCACATGTGGCCCTCCGTTACCCCCGTGTCCTGCCGTTTCTTTCTTCACTGTTCGTGGATTTCGGTACACGGGCCTTTCCCTTCCTCGGTTAATCTTATTTCTGGGTGTTTTATGTGTTTCGATGCCGTTGTAAGTGGGATAGTTTGCTTATTTTCTCCCCGTGATCATCCATCATTCGTCTACGGAAACATGACTTATCCCTGCACGCGGAGCCTGTTTTCGGCACTGAGTGGTTCTCTGTGCTGTTTTACTCCGATCCCTGCCCTGGGCCAGCCAGCAGCGTGTCCTCCGCACCTGTGGGTCTGTTCCCATTTGTTTCCCCGTTTTTATTTTGAGTGCACATCTAAGCGAGACCACACTGCATATTTGTCGTTCTCGGATTTTTTATTAAAATGGTGACGGTTCAGTTGTGAACACTCCAGCTCAATAAAAACAGGTAGAAATATGTGTGTACCGAACACTTCTCTGGTACCCGAAATCCCATGCAGAACGCGACTAAGAATGCGCGGGACAGCCCTGCACCGTGGCCGTATGTCTGTCTCTTCCTCAGTGCGCACTTCCTCCTAGAAGCCACCTGGGATTGGCCTTGGCCACTGAGCAGCCCGCTCTGGCAGCAGCAGCTGTGGGAGGGGGCCTGGGCGCCTCCCTCCTGACTGACAGACGACGGGAAGCGGGGCAGGGGCGCGGGGAAGACTTACCAGTCCCCGGAGGCAGAGGCGGGCGGCGGGCTGCGGCCCAGACCGCCTGTAAAACTCGCTCAGGACTTTGAAGTTCCGTAATGGGCTCTCCTGTTACCCAGGCCCGGCTTATTCCGCAGCATAAAGAGGCCCCTTTACGCGTTTAAAGGGGACGTGGAGGTGGGAGGGGCCTGCATTGGGTTCCACTTTCCGGGCCGTGTGTGTGCAAAGGGCGCCCTGCTCAGCCCGTGTGCATGCTGCTGCCCCTGCCACCTCGGGCCTGCGCCCCGCGGGGCACGTAGGGCGGAACGGACTTGGGGACCCTTCCAGGCACCTCGCCTGCCTCCTCACCTGCCCAAGCAGCCCGAGCAGGGGCAGGGCCATAGCCCAGGGTGGGGGCTGCTCCAAGCCGCTGATGTTTGCTTTGCATTTAGAGGGAAAAGTTCAAAGGGACCCCGTTAATTGTCTGCTTGTGTTCCCCCCCCGCTTCATCCCTCATAAGCAATAGTTAATGAATTTTTATTGGAAAGGCATGGCAATGCTTGTGAACGCCATCCCCCGCCCCCCGAAACCAGGCGGAGGGTGTGCGCGCTGGGTTCTGCTCTGTGTTATTTGAACATCAGCTCTGCACTGATGCCCCCTGCACCCAGACGCCAACGAGAGGACAGAAACGGGGACAAACACCACCATGGAAAGGGGACAGGAAGTGCCCGTGCCCCTCACGTCCCCCTTCTCCCACGCCCCAACACCGGCGGGACAATGGGCACTGAGTCCGCGTCCGCACAGGCCTCTGTCCCTTCTCCCAAAACGAAACCGCCCCGGCCCACTCCGAGGGCCAGGCACACAGCAAGCTGGGGCCCGGGCAGCAGAGTCCGCAAGGGACAGACGGGCCAGCCGCGTGACTTCCTGGGGGCAGCCCTGGGCCGTCTGCACGGAGGGGACAGGGCACGTGCTGCCGGCTTTGCCCGTGGAGAAAAGTCTTCTCTCGGGCGGGACACTCGCATCACCCGCTCGCTGCCCTGCCTGTCCTCGCTGGAATCCCCCTGTTCACCTGTGACCTCCACCCCCCCTCCGTGCCAGCCCCGCCCCTGCCTCCCGTGGGTGGTGGGCGGGCCCAGCAGCCTGCGCTGCTCACTGGTGTTTGCCTGTTGTTACCTGCGCACCCTCTCTTCGAAGGGGCCAGGCGTCCCGGGCTCCGAAGGCGACCCGGGCGCTGAGCTCTGTAGCAGGCACTGCCTCGGGGCGGAAATGTTTGTTGAGTGAATGGGGGGGGTCATTGCACTGTGCCTGGCCCTCGGTGCCTGTTGGTCTGCGGGGCGCGGGCCCGGGCCCAGATGGCTCCCCCACACAGCCACCCCCGGGACCCGGGTCCCCGCGGAGCGGTCTCTGTCACAGTCCTCAGCTCTGGCCGACCCCAGGCACCTCCGCAGAGCCCCTCAGGCTGGGCACCCTGCACTCTGGAGAGCAGCCAGACTTTTTAAAGTCTCTTCACCATTTTGAAAGGAATAAACACTGCTTTTTAAAAAGCTATTTCAAAAACAGGACGTGGCACTCCGTGCTGGTCGCTGCTCCTGATTGGGTGTCTGGGATGGAGGCCTGGGCCTCCTGGGCCCACCCCCCAAAGCCTGGGGCCTGCTGGGTTCTACTGGGCGCCGCCCCCTCGGCGGCACCTCGGAGGTGTCCACACACAGGGCAAGTCGACGCGGAGCGGGAAGCGCGAGGCTCGGCCGCTGGCCCTGTGTGCCGAGGCCGTTTGCCGTCGGGGGCGGACGCCGTTGGCGCAGGCGCGGCGTTTTACTGCAACGGGCTGGGAGGACGACGCCCGACGAGGACGCGGCCACCGCCCTGGGCAGCCGCAGGGTCACCCCGGAAGCCCCGGGGGGGACCCGCCGCTCCGCGAGGCATCATCTCACTGCTCGCCCAGCCGGCCGCGTGGCGCGCGCGCGGGGCCCTTCGCTGACCTGCGGAGCGGCCGAGGCCGAGGTCAGCCGTGCGCAGCCGCCGGTCGGCGGGAGCCGGACGCCGACGCCCCGGCACCGACGCCCAGGTCGACCCCTCGCAGAAACTCACCGGGCCGTTCCCAGGGACGACCGCGGCGTTTCCGAGCGCGCATGAGGCCTTTCATGGTTGAAAAGAGCTTTTTATTGAACAGGCCGACAGCAGCGACAGGTCCTGGGGAGGTGCAGGCGACGGGACACGCACGCCGGGCACGCGCTCATGGGGACGAGTGCGTGGACGTGCGGGAGGGCAGTGCGCATGCGGACAGGACAGGGAGGGCGACCGGGGGCTGAGCGGCTGGCTGCTGCCCCCACTGGGCTGGTGTGAGCCGATTCCCACAGGGGACAGACGGCAGGGACCCAAACACACACACACACGCACACGCTGACACACGCCGACACACTCACACAGTCACACACACTCCCACGTGCGTGCATGCACTCACACACCTCGGGCACAGACTCACACACGCATACACACTGACACACAGAAATACACGCTCACACACGCTCACACTCACACGTGAACACACTCACACGCTGACGCACAGATGTGAACTCACACACGTGCACATGCACACTCACAATCACACTCACACACACTGAAACACACTGACACACAGCCACACTCACCATGCACACTCACACTCACACTCGCTGACACACGCCGCATCCTAGCTGCAGGAACACGCCACGGCTGTGCAAGGCGGAGCCACTGGGACGAGGTGCGTTGGGCGCCGGGGTCCGCGCGCCTCACTCCAGACGGCTGATCTCAAAACAGCCCTGAACTGGGTTTTAAAAAGATCTCAAAAGAAAGGTTTTTAGCAAACAATGAAAGGGAGGGGGAGGGAGGGAGGGAAAGGAGACTGCAGTGGCCGCCTGTGGACCCCACGAGTGGGTCGAGGGGAGACACCAGACCGAGACCCCACGGGACAGGTGAGCGGGACACAGCCGCCCAGGCTGCCTGGGTCATGCCCTTGCAGGCGGCTCTGCTCCTGCAGGTGGCGGGGCAGCCGGCCCGGCTCCGCCTCCTGAAAACCCAGGGGACACGGCGAACGGCACCGCCGCCTCCGACTCCTGCACGTGCTTTCTGCATCGCGCCCGGCCGGGCCTGTCCCAGCCCGGCCCCCGGGGCTGCTGCGTCCATTCTTCGTCCGCGGCCAGTCTGTTCCCGAGCTGGCTCCCCTGCCCCCCGGGCCGCCTCCGTCGTCCTCCGTCCTTGACCGACCGGCCTGTCCAGGGCCTCACCCCCGGGGCTGCCGCTTCCGTCCTCTGCCCTCGGCCGCCTGTCCAGGGCCTGCCCCCTACGCCCCTCTCCACCTCCAGGCTGCCACCTCCCCTCTGCAGCCCGCACGGCCAAGACGGCAGCTTGGCCGGATGACGATCGGCAGGAGCTGCGGCCGGTGGGAGACCCGGCGGGTGACATTAATTCCTCGCGTGCCGCGGGATGCTTCATTTGAGTTAGTAATTACACGTTATCGTGTGAGTTTTCCCTGCTGTGGAGACGGAGTGGTCCTGCTCTCTCGCACACCGGCGAACGCCGAGGCCGGGCAGGGCGCCTTCGTCCAAGGCCTAATATGAATAAATGAATATAAACAGCCAGCAAACACTTGTTAGTGAGAAGCCGAGCAGGGCTGAGACCCACGTTGCCACCGAAGCCACGTCCCCCCGCCTTTCCCACCCGCTGTGTCCTCCTGGGGTGACTCGCAGGGCCAGAGACGGCGTGCCGACCGGCATCTCGTCAACGGCCGATCACTGCCGAGCGTCATTCGTTACCACTCGTTACTGTCGTACGGAACAAATATTAGCCCCAATGACGAATGTCGGCCTCGTGCATTTCAAGCCGCTTGGAGCTGGAAATTGGTTTAAAAGCACAAGGAAAAGACACGAGTGTGTGCAGCCTGCACACAGACAGGCGCCCCGCACGGAAGTCCTCGGCGACTGTCGGAGACGGGGCCTCCGACGGTCACGGGGCCCCGGGCCTGGCGACCACGCAGCTGTGCCGGCGGGTGGCGCACCCGTGACACGTCCCTCATACCAGACACAGGACACAGCCGAGGACGAGCAGCCGCTGTGTGTCCGACATGAAGGACGGGCTCTGAGACGCTTCGGCAGCTCCATGTCTCCCGACAGCAAATGGTTGAGACGCTGGGCCGGGGTCCGGCCTGGGAGACGTGGACAGAGCAGGAACCACCACCCCCCTGCCATTTCCTCCACTGCCATCGGAACCCATGGCGCGTGCCACCACGGGAGGGAGTCGCCCTGCAGGGGACGTGCCTGTCATGTGCTGACTCGAGGAGCGTGAGCCTGTCCCGTGGGAGGGGTCGCAGGACTCCAGCAGGGCAGTGGGAAGTGTCACCGCTGGGGGCGGATGACGAAACCGAGCTTTACCTCCAGACGTGCACCCTGGAGGGTGAGGGGCATGGACGGTGGAGCAGAGTGGGAGTGACAGCGACCTGGGGCAAACAGGTGCAGGCCAGGCGTTCTTACAACCGCAGGACCGCACCTCCCCGTCCTGGGGGCCAGCACTGTGACGTCAGCTGTCCCAGGGCCTCACTCCCTCGGAGGCCCCAGGGGAGGGTCCTCCCTGCCTCTCCCAGCTCTGGGGCCGCAGGCGTCCCTGGGCTGGTGGATGCGTCTCCTGTCTCTGCCTCTGTCTGCACGTGGCTTCTCCTCCGTGTCTGTGTGTCCCCTTCTGTCCCACTGTCACGGGGTTTGGGGCCACCTGCTCCAGGAGGACGCACCTCAGACCCCTCAGTGATCCCATCTGCACAGACCCCGTGTGCAGACGGCGTCGTTCGCAGGAGGCTCACCCTCCAGGCCCCTCCCACACAGCACGAGGCTGGAGGCTCGCGAGGACAGCAGGTCACGCCTGTCACCGCCGCCCCCGCTGACGCTGGCACAGACCCCTTCGGCTGGTGGCCACTCTGTGTGCAGCCTCGTCTGGGAAGTGTCCGTCCGTCGGAAAAACCAGCCATCGGGAGCCCCAGCCGCGGTGGCCCCCGACGCCACACCTGAGCTGCCGTCACCGCTCTCGGCTGCCTCGGCCCGGGTGGGAGGCCCAGCGAACTCGATTCCGCTCACACGAAGCGAAATCCCTTCAACTCGACTCTGCTTTTGTTTTTTTTCCACCCCGTGGACCCCCCCCCACCCCGCCAAGTGGCTGGGCTGCTGTTGACGTTGGCTCGCGCCCGGGGCCGTGTCCGCTCGGCAGCCCCGGGTCCTCGCGTAAATGACCGCGCCCTCCCGCCCGGTGCGTGTGCGTGTGCGTGTGCGTGTGCACTGCCCGTGGGGGAACGCCACGCTGCTCCTAGTGCTGCTACGACTGCGTGAAGGTGACGATCGAGGCCTGGAAACAGACCGAGGGTTGCTGAAGCAGGTGGCTCTCCCCAAGAGCGGGCCCCGGGCGCTTGCTTTTCCACGGTGACTTACTGGTTCCGGCCGTTCCTCCTTGTTCTCTCTGTCTCTGTCTCTGTCTCTGTCTCTCTCTGTCTCTGTCTGTCTCTCTCTGTCTCTGCCTCCTCCCTCTCTCCCTGTTGCTCCCCAACTTCGCCCAGTCCCTAGCCGCCTTCACTGCAACGCGGAGCCATGTCCCGGCACCTCACAGTTCCCAAGTCCCTCGGGGAGAGAGGCCCGGCCCGGTGCGGGATGACGGACGTGCCCGATGCTGGAGCCACGTGCGCCCTGCAGGGCCCGCACACGCGTGCACAGGTGCGGCAGCCACTGTTGCTGCACGTCTCACCTGGGGGCGCACAGCCTGTGAATCCCCGTGACCTCCCCTCTCCCCCTGCTTCATCCTGTTTTATCTGCTTTTTAATGTTTAAACGGTGTGAACTCTGTGCCCGTGCATGTCGGGTTTGAACGCTAATTTCCCCAGCACAGTTGAAGGTCCCTGAGTGGCTGTGACAAGCCACCCACCCCCAGGGCGTCACGTTGTTCCTCAGGTCTGTGTGTGCTGGACAAAGGACCAGGGGAATGCGGGCGCAAGCTCTGCAGCCCGTGTCTTTGCGGGACGTCGCCACGGCTGCCCACGGGAGACCCCGGGACAGGAAGCAGGAGTGGGAAGGAGGGACCTGGCCACCAAGCACCACCCCAGGAAGGCGGACAACGACACACCCATGCCCTCGTCCCCAGCCCTTCAGAGTGGGCCCCGTTGTCACACCCGACTTCCCAGAGCCCAAATCCCAACACAACATTCCTGAGAATTTCAAGATGGTCCTAGAGACTGAAGCGCAAGCATGCGCACGTCTGAGCCTGGGTCCCCTGGGGTGCTGTCCCTGTCACCTGCCTGTGATGCCACCACCGCTCGTTGTCACTGAGGAACTTGCGCACTTGGACGTGCCCACAAGAAAAGTGACAGTGACGAATCTCCATTAGGGAGGGCTCAGGAGGGATGCACAGTGGGGTGGAGGGAAGAACGTCCCAGGCTTGTAGGGGACAGGAGATCGGGGTACCGAAGCCAGCACTCCAGGAACAGGACAGCAAGTGACAGCTGTGCTGTCGTGACGGGTTCGTTCACTGAGCACAGCACCGTGCGAAGGGGCCCCGAACGTGTCAGGAACGGGGACAATTGTCAATGTCCGTGAGACTCACGCCGATGCCTATGAGTGAAGATGCATCTCTCAGCAGAGCGTCCATGTCTGTCCTCAGAGAACGCGGAAGGTGCCAACGTCCCCTCCCGGAAAGCGAGGTGGACACTCAGCGGGAAGCACACAGAGCGAGTGGAAGGAAGGAGGTGAGAGAAACCGTACGAGAGACACATGATGTGGAGAACAGAAAGACCAGCAAGAAAAGGAACAAATGCTACACTTGGTTCTCTGGGGAAAAGTTGCCAAAATCGACAAACCTTTAGGAAAAGGGACCGAGGCCAAAAAAAAAAAAAAAAAAAAAAAAAACACGACTCAAATCAGTAAAATAAGAAGTGAAAGAGAGATTATCACTATCAACCTTGCAGAAAAAATGTTTAATTGTAAGAGAAGACTATGAATAATTATATGCCAACAAAGTAGCTAATCTAGATCAAAATGCACAAATTTCTAAAATAAAAAAAACAACACACAAATTCCTAAAACGGACTCAGAAAAAAAAAGGAAACTCTGAACAGACTTACAACAAGTAAAGAGATTGAATTAGCGAACAGAAACCTTCCCCACAGAGAGAAATGCAGCACCATGTGATTTCACGGGTGAATTCGAGTCCATGTTTAAAGAATTAACACTGACCCTCGACACATTCTTACCCCGAATTACAATTAGAATAACATTTGTACCAGAAACAAGCACCACAAGACCAGGAAAACCACGGGCCGACGTCTCCGATGAAGAAAGATCCAAAACCCCCAACAAAACACTAGCAAACAGAGGGCGGAGCACTGTGGCCAGGGGGATTCTTTCCACAAGTTCAAGCTCGGTTTCACATACACAGCCGGTTAATGTGAATCACCGTAAGAACAGCGCTCAGGGCAAAACCCTCGTGACCATCGCAACAGCTGCGGAAGAAGCCCTTGACGAGGTCCGCCATTGCATGACAAAAACGCTCAGTAAGCGAGGAAGGAAAGGAAACACCGCCCTTTTGCGTCACATGCGGATGACCCCAGCCCGAGATCCAGGCCCGGACAAGGACGTCCAGCTTCATCGCTTCTCCTCCTCACGTGCTGCAAGGTCTGGGCAGAGAGGGGAGGCAAGAACAAGACGTAAGACGATGTCCAGGTAGGAAAGAGAGAAAGCTGTCTCTGTGGGCAGGTGACGTGATCCTCTAGAGAGAAAATCCCAAAGAACACACACACATGCACACACAACACACGTGTGCACACACATGCTCACACACGTGTGCACACATGCGCACGCACGCACATGTGCACACACATCCACACGCACACGCACTCACACTAAACTAAGCCAAAAGGGAGTAAACAACGCAACAAGGCTGCAGGAGGCAAGATCTATATACAAAATCAATCGCACTTCTGTAACTATCAATGAGCAATTCAGCTCCTTAGAAAGTGGAAATCCAATGCCGAAAACGAAAAGACCATCGACAATAAAAAAAAGAAGCAACATACTTAGGAACAACTGGAGCAAAGCAAATGCAAGGCACGGATGCCGCCAAACACCGTTGAACGCCCTTCCACAAGACCTAAGAGGTCGGGAAGGCGTTTGTGCTCATGAACCGGCAGACGAGACTGTCAGGATGGAAAAATGTCCCCAAACTGATCTAGAGAATCAATACAATCTCAAAAAAAAAAAAAAAATTGTGCATAAATTGGTTAGCCGATTCTAAAATTCACGGCATCTCAAAGGAGCTGGAATGCTGGAAAACACACAGCCTGATGTCAAGACTTAATTCATCTCCATGACCTAGGGTGAGACAAGGGCTTTTTAGCTTTGACACCAAAAACGTTAGGAATCAAAGGAAAAAAATACATCAGTTCTGATTTCATCCAAACCAACGGCTTTTTATGTCAGAGGACACTATGAAGACAGCGTAAGCACAAGCCCACAGTGGGAAATCTTCGCAAGTCGTACATCTGACATTGGCCTTATGCCCATAGTATAGAAAGGACAAGAACAACTCAACAGTAAAAAGGCAAACAACCCAATGTAAAACTGGGGAAAATGTTCTAACAGGCATTTGTCCATAGAAGACACACCCAAGAGAATTGAAAACACACGTCTGCACAAAAACGTGCACATGGAAACATTATATGTAATCGCCATGGAGTGAAAATAACCCAGTGTCCATCCATGGATGGACAGATGAGCAGAACGTGGCCCGTCCACGTGGTGGAATATTACTAGGCCATGAACAAGGAATGAGGGGTCAATGTGTGCTGTCACACAGAGGAAGCCCAGAGACACCGTGGTCAGTGAATGGAGCAGAGAGTAATAATAAATAGGGCCTCATCGTGTACAAGTCCATGGATAGTAAGTGTCCAGGACAATGAAATCCACAGAGAGAGAAAGTGGGTTAAAGGTCGGCTGGCATTCACGGGGTCGGGGGCTCGGGGTGTGACTGCTTCGCGGGTACTGCTTTCTCTATAGAGTCACGGAAACAGTGTAGGATGGAGTCGTGAGGATTGCCCGACCTTAAAGAAAAACAAAACACAACACAAAACACAGAATTGGAGACTGTAAAAGGACGAGTTTCGGGCTGTGCCACAGAGGAACAGAAAGATGAGTTTCAGGTTTTACAGGGGACGGAGGGCATCCCTCCTGCCCCACAGCACAGTTGGTTGGGGCGTTAGCCCCATGCTCTCCCCTCTAGAATATCGCAGACGATGTGTCTCACGTGTCTCCACTGACACCAGAAACGGGACCCGCCAGAAAGCAAACGCGGTGGGCCGGGGTCCGAGGACGTGTGGGGGTGACACGCCCGGCCGGACACGTCCAGCCCTTACGTGGGGGGACGTGGAAACCAGGGCCGGGCCGCGTCTGTGTGGACACGGAACGTAACTCTGCGACGTGCCACCTCCCCTCGCGGGCACACGATGGCGGGCTGCTCGTGGGAGCCCCGGCTGCCGCCCCCGAGGCAGAGACGTTGCCGTGTGGAAATGCGTCCTGCGAGGACACACGCATTTGGGCATAGTCACCCGCCTGCGGCTTCTCCTGAAACGTGTACTGTTACGCACAGACGACCACGTGCGTCGTGAACCAGGGGGTCGTGAGCCGCGGCGGGGACCGTCCTCGCCTCCCCCTCAGGAAGCAGGTCGTGGTCCGGGCAAGCCCCGTCGCCAGCGGCCGGCAGGCGAAGTCCCTGCCCCTGAAACCCCTTCCTGTGGCCCCATCTGTCAGCCTCATGCTCCACGTTTCTTACATCCTGGAGGTAAAATCTCAGAAACCTGGCACTTGTCACCTCCGCCCCCCCCCACCCTTTCAGCTCATGGCACTCAGGCCAGGTCTGAATGAAGACGCCAAGAGGGACAGCCACGACCTTTAACCCAGGATCACGCACACACGCCCCCGGCGGGACCCCAACAACAAGGCAGCTGTCAAAACCTCAACGACCCACCTCCAGGAATTTTTAGTGACTGCGCCAAAAAGTGGTGCCCCCCCCAAAATACATGTCTCTCGGAGCCTGGAAATGGGAGGGGCTGTGGAGGCGGGGTCTCTGCAGGTGGGACTAAGTAAACGGTCTGAGGAGAGTCCCTGGAGCAGGTGGCCCTCAACCAGGGACAGTGTCCTTGTAAGGGACAGAGAACAGACACAGAGGAGAAGCCATGTGCAGACAGAGGCACAGATGAGAGGCACGCAGCCACCAGCCCAGGGGCGTCCTGGGACCCCCAGACACTGGGAGAGGCAGGAAGGACCCTCCCCTGGGGCCTCCGGAGGGAGCGAGGCCCAGGGACCCCTGATGTCACCCCGCTGGCCCCCAGACGGGGGAGGTACCTTCCTGTGGTTTCAAGCTCCTGAGCTTTTTGTCACTAGTCGTGGCCGCCCAGGACGGCCATTCGGCATCCGAGGGGAGGCAGAGCTGTGCCAGCCCTGGCCCCGGGCCCAATGTCCACCTCACTTCAGAAGGAGCTGGGGACGTCGCCCCTGGCGTCAATGCCTCGTGAGCCGATGATGCCCGCGGGCCTGGCCGAGGAGACCCCGGTCTGAGAGGAAGCGTGTCCTATCTCACGGTTTTATGGACCTCGGCAGCCGACATGGTGTCGCAGTTCGTTGAGCGGGTCTCGGGTCTCGCCGTGCTAAGCTCCACCCTCTTCGGCGATTCCACCGTCCCCGGGTACAGCTGCGCCCGAGGGCCCGGCGCACAGCTGCGCCCGAGAACAGCAGCCCAGCAGCCGGCAGGACACAGCGGCGCCCCGGCCACCGGGCAGGGCGGTGGGCGCAGGCACCGCGGGGCACACGAGACACCAGCTCCCCGCGTCGCCGGCCCCGAGGTCTCCGTGCGCCCGGCGCCGTCAGACACCTCCTTCCGGCTGCAGAAGCGCGCCGCGCCCGGCTCCACGGGAAATGACGCAAAGGGCCCAACATTCGGTGGAAGCCGCGGACGGGGCGCTCGCGGGCTCAGGGGCGGAAGTCGCAGCTGGGTGAGGAACATTCCAGTCATGTCAGAAGCTGGGTGGGCGACGAGCAAGCAGCAGGAGTTCTCCAGGCATCTAAACTCCACCGTGCCTGCTGGGGGCCTGGGGTCGGGGGTCACGGGGACCGCAAAGTGCTGCCCCCCCCCCTCCCCGTTTCTCTGCCGGGAGTGGGGGTGGGGGTGAGGTGGGGGGAACGGGCCCCGGGCCATGGTGACGGACGTGATAACCACAGACGCGACATGAACAGAGGCGGGTGTGAGTCGGCCCCACACGCAGACACACGCACGCGCACAGCCTCACTACGGCAAGAGGAGACAGAAAGCGAAAGTGGGCGCGCGGCCGAGCACCCCGCGGGCCCCGGGGACGCGCAGGCCATGTGCATGAGCCGCCCGCCCGCTCTCGGCGCTGTCCTCTGTGTGTGTCGCCTGTGGCTGCCGGCCACGGGGTCCCGCCCGATACCCGCTAAGCAGACCCCCAGGCCAGCGGAGAGGTCCGGGCTGAGCGCCGTGGTCGCCTGGACGGCGCGCACGGGCATTCCCGGCTCCCGGCCTGACGAGCCCCAGGAAAGCGCCCCGCGTCGGTCACGCCCCACCGCGCCCCGAGTGCGCGTGGGCGCCGCGTCCCCGCCCTGGGCGCCCGCGCTGCAGCTGTACCCAAGCCGCCAGCCGCTCCGCGCGCCCGAGCGCACGGCCACCCGTGCGGGGGCTTCCAGCTCGGCGTGGAAACAGCCCGTTCGCAGCGTTTTCGCGTCTCGACGAACATTGTGCGTGACGCGCACGCCGTCCGCCGTCACAGAACACGCCACGCGTGCGCTTGCGAGTCCCCGGCGTGGACGAAGCCCGCGCCGTCCCAAGCAGATGGGCGGCTGCCGCGTCCTCCGCGCCCGTGTCCGGCTCGCGTTGGGGGGGACGCCGCCCACCCAGCTCCACGGCCCCTCCACGGCCCGAGACGCGCCCTGGCTTCCCATCGGCAGCCCGCGGTGGCGGTGTGCGGGCGAGGCGGTGTGCGGGGTCGGGAGCCAGTGTGGCTTCAGGGACCAGGACGGCCACCAGGGCTGCCCGGCTCCGCCTCACTTTGCACACGGACACGGCGGTGAAACCGAAAGCAACTGCCTCCTGTCACGGGGCCGCCGGCTGCAGCAGCTCTGCCCTCCGCCTGCTCCCCCCACGTTCACCCCTTCCGGCCCTCAGTCCTGTGAAGGGCGGCGCCCTGCGGCATCCCCGGAACCCCGCAAACGCCTGCGTGGGCCCCCTGAGCCAGTCGGGCTTTGGGACGTGGTCCTGAGCTCTCGCCCACAAACCCCAGTAAGGAGTGTCTCTGTGCGCGTTAAAATCACTGGGAGGAAAAAACACGCGGTCTCCAACGGCAGTGGGCAGCACAAGGCCCGAGAAAGTGGGGGGGGGGGATGGACAGCTCGCGGTGCAGGGAAGCTGCGCCCACGCTGCGGTCTGCGTGAGCCCTCGATGCTGGCCACACCCGCCCGCTGACCGGAAAGGCGCCGCATACTGGCAACAAGGTAGCTCCAGGGGAGGCGTCTACACAGTGTCAACGGATCTGAACCCACTTGCTGAACGAAGCTGAACCTCGGTCACTGTCATCATGAAGTGACTGCACAGCCACGGTTCCCTGGAGGCCACTGAGCAGAGAACTTGCCTGCATTTGGCCCCGGGCGTACAGAGCTCTGTGCAGGTCAGGGCTGCACCGTGTGGCCACCCGTGGGAGGCACAGGGCTTGCAGGACAATCTGCTTTCCATGGCCCTGTCCCCCTGTCCCTGCTCCCGAGCTACGGAGCACACACGGGCTCCATGAAAGGAGCGCCCCACACAGACCCACCCTGTGACACGGCCTCAGGAAAGAAAGTGTGTGTCCCCCCAGTGGGGCCCTCGGCAGCCCAGCGGCAGCCTCGAAGCCGGCAGAGAGGGCTCAGGGCCGAGGCACCCCACAGGGAGTCACGGTTGCCCCGGCTACCCCCGCAGGGATCCCACTGGAAGCGGCACCCTCCGCGGGCTCAGCCTCCGAGGAGGACGCCCCAGCCAGCGTCCCTGGTGGCCCCCGCCCGTGGCCACCCCTGGCCCCCTGTCACCCTCATGTGGTTCTGCTCGAAGCCGGGCAGATGTCAGAACAGCCAAACCAGGCCATCAGCCCTCTTGGGTGTCAGGGACACAAAGCACATGCCAGAGACGCTCTCGCTTTTAAAAGTTCAATTTTTTTCCATTTATTATATATATATTTTTTTTCCAAAAGTGACTCAACCGTCATTGCAACACCATTGTGGAGAATTCACACACTGTCCAAACAAGAAAAAAGAATCACAAAGAAAAAAAAGAAAGAAAAGGAAACAAAATGAAAATTAAAAACGGGAAGCTGAAGCGTGAGGACTTGTCACAGATGTCATTTGATTCAAAACGCTGTGTTTGTCCCGTCCCCCCATCTGCTCAGAGGATGGGGACCGACGGGGGTGACACATGGCAGGGGACACGTAAGGAAGGGGACAGGGGCAGTCAGAGGTGCCTCAGCACCCGGAGGGTTGCCCACCACGCAGCAGCAATGCACACGCACACGTGCACACAGACACGCATACACACATGCCTGCACACGCATGCACACATGCATGCACACATGCAAACAGACATGCATACCACATGCCCACACATGCACGCACACACAGACACACATGCACATGCACACACATGCATGCACACAGACACGCACATGTATGCACACAGAGAGACACACAGGCACACACGCGCACGCATGCACCCACACGCACACACCCCAGCGGTCCTCTCCGACACACTATTTCCAGCCGTGCCCGGGTCCCGCTGTAGCAGTCGCTCCCACGGGGGTAGGTGAGAATGTTTTTTAACACCTGGATACAAATATTTGTAAGTTTATTTATGTCTCCGTTTTACAAGGCGCACATTCATACGCCACGGGCTGACAACATGCACTCTGTAAGCAGAGCACGGCGGAGGGCACGGCGTGTGTGCGGCCGCCACGCGTGGGCACAGTGCCTCCGGCTGGCGCGTGCCCAGCGGCCGGGGCCGCGGGGCTCCGGGCCGTCGCTGGGGCGGGTGCCCCGAGCGCAGTGCATCCGAGCCACCCCCGAGCGCGTCTGCGGGTGCAGACACACCTTGTACGCAGAACCCAAACATGCTGCCGTGCCATAAATCTCACCAGCTCCTCATAAATCGGGACAGGAAGCCGGTGTGTGTGTGTGGGGGGGAGGGGGCGGGAAAAAAAGCAACAGTCTTAAAAAATATAAAAATAAATGCGAGGCAGTGTCAAATTTACACTCGGCATAATTAAAATAGCACATATTTATGAACTTTCAACCGAAAAATAGAAAATAAATAACACGTCCACATGCGTCCGATGGCGGGGAACAGGGCGGGCGGATGACACCGTCTCCTTCCAATAAATAGCGCGTTCCGCCGGCCTCAGAGCGGGGTTCGCTCTGCGCTCCTCGGCCGCTTTCTCATTAAATATCGAATTCCCATAAAACATTTATAAATCGCATCGAGTTCTCACGTGTATTGAAAAAAGAAACCAGCAGAAACCTGCGCTAATCCTTAATAAATTAGGCACCAGTTTCATCCCGGACTTGCCCACGGAGTGCGAGCCCCAGCCTCCCACACTCAGAGAAAAACGGGGAGAAAGTGCCTCGAAACGCGTGTCTCACCGCAGCAGCCCGGCGTCTGTCCCGTGTTGCCGTGGCAGCCGTGAGCAGGACAGGCCAGGGGGCCCCTCGGCCCCGGGGAAGCTGAGGGTGACCGCTCAGGACCTCAGCGCGAAGGTGGGGACGATCCTACCACCAGGCCGGGGGCCGAGCGGCGGCCGTGAGCTCTGATACCGGCCGCCACGGTGGCCGGCCACTCCCCGTTCACACATGCTGGCGTCCGCACCCCGCACACACCACAGATGCGCCTGTCTGAGGACACAGACCCGCCCCGCCACAGCCGAAGCTCGTTAGTACTGGAGGAAGCCGCGAGGGAGACCCTGGCGACGCCAACAACGAAACAGCCCCGTCCCCTCCGGGAGGCCTGGGCCTCTCAATCGGAGCCGCTCCGAGTGGCAGGGCGTCCCCGAGTGGGCGCAACACAGACACGTCATGAACTACATCCGGTTAGAAGACCTGCAATTTCCCCAAAGCCCCCGGCGAGAGACGGGGTGAAGCGGTTTCACCACCGTACCACGGAAGTCAAAAAAAAAAAGAAAAAAGGAAAGTGACGTTGTGAGAAACAGAGAGGCGGCGACAGCTGAGCGGGGGAAGAACCAAGTTCGCACCAGCCGGGGGGCCGTGTCCTCGAGGTGCCCTTGGACGCGGCTACGGGAAGCAAGGGGGTGTGGTGGCTTGCCCCGGGCGACTGGGCCCACGCCGGCCAGGACAGCGGCCCGTGTGCCCCGGTGCACACGGCACGGGTCGCGAAGGTCCCTGTCCGGCTGGCTTTCCAGGCGATGTTCCCCTCCTCCCCCGGCCCACACACTCTGCAAAACGCCATTTGGAAACTAACATTGCAGAAGTTCTCGTGTTCAGCCGAAAGCACCAATGGCAGCCAGCATGGGTCTGCTCCGTCCGTTTAATTTCTTCCGGCCTCTGGGAAAATGTGCCAGGAAAGGTACCGATGACACCCCAGCCATCTGAATTCTGTAAGCCAGACCCACACACATAGCACGGCCAAAGCCCCGCACCCGACACCCGCCCAACAGACAGCGGGGAGCAGCGAAGGGGGCTGGGCTGGTCCGCACGGAGCCGCCTGACGACCCCCCCGCCCACCCTCCTGGGACGCTGGGGCACACGGCACACCCCACTCTGTCACCTGCACATCTCTCCAGAGACGCAGGCAAAAGCAGCTGCTCTGCACAGCCCTGCCACCAACGCCATCCCCTCCGTTTGTTCTGTTTTGGGGGTCCGGGAACACCTGGTTCACTTTCCATGTTAAACACAGCAAAAAAGCAAGACTTCGGCGACACCCCACCCCCTTGCAGCGGGCCTCGGGCCAGTAGCCTCCAGCCGACAGCAGCCGGCTCTGTTGTAAAAATCCAGCTTCTGGCTGGACCAGGCCTCAGCGTCTCTCCTCACTCACATGCAGCACTTCTCTTTGGGGGACGCGGTGGTGACAGAGAGCTATGCTTGGACAAAAACCATCATAAACCTTTTGGAAAAAAAAATAGGGATGTCCACATTTCACCTCTAGCTTGAGTCAAGAGTTAATGGGAGGACAAAAGCAGCTAGATGTCAAGGATTCCAAAGGCATGTTCCTTTTTGCATGAAAAACAAAGTTCCCGCTTTACACAGGAAAGTTGTTCTTTCTTGCTCAGTTATTTAAAAGCAAACCTGTACATAGGAGACCAACCCTTACGATGCCGTTAACGGCTGGAAAAAAAAAAAAAACAGTTGCAAGTGATTCTAAAATACTGACCCTGCTTTCTTCATCTGTCACTTTAGAGCTTGACTAAAATTCCAGACCAAAAAGAAAAAGAAAAAAAAGTTGAAGGGCTGCTTTGATTTGTATAAAGAGTTTCAGATGATACAAATGAGACACGTCCGAATGCATCTATGTTTCAGCTCAGAGGAAAGATAGAATGTGTTTCCTTACACAGAAGGATTTTTTTTTTCCCTCAGAGACATGTATGAACATTGAAGAAAACTGCCCGTGCCAGGGAAGGCCGGCTGGGTGGCCAGCTAGGGACCAAGGGGAGGATGGAGCGGACGGCTGCTGACGTCCGAGCAGGCCTGGGGCGGGGGGTGACTAAGGCAAACGCACGGGCATCGTGGAAGCTGCCAGCCCAGCTCTGCGCCACTCTGCACGGACCCCGCACGGCATAGGCAAAGCACACGAGCGCCCCACACTCAGCGGGGGAGCCGGGGAGCCGGAACCTTTGGTTAGAGACTTCGAGTGACTCCTCTGCATGCCGGCTAGCTGCTGCTTGGCGAGTGCAGAAACCAAAGGAGGAACATTTAGAAGAGGACGAAGGAACAGCTTCAGCCGCCTACGTATGAGAATTACTTTCAGTCTCACTGCCCGAAGGACCTTTCCGCACGCCTCCCTTCCCAGAAACAGCGCAGCCCCCCCCCCGGCGTCACACACCCTGGCACCCCGACCTGCTCCAGCACAAAGGCCCCGGCCCGCTGGCCGGCAACATGCAGAAGGCGGTGCTGCCAAGCCCGAAGCTGGCAGATCCAGAGGACGCGGCTGCTCCCTTTTAAAATCTATAATATTTACAGTATTGCACTTGACTGCATTTCATTGCATTTCACTAAAGTTAACGCTGCCTCAGTTGTCTGCCTTAAAGCCACATGCCCCTGTGTCTCTCTGCCAGGCGTTGGCATGTGAATTCTGTAAAACAGCAAAAAAAAAAAAAAAAAAAAAAAAAAAAAAAAAAAAAAGCCCCCGTTTGGGACTCAAATGACCGAAAAAGTTGTAAAGTCGCCTGTTCTATGGCACAGGGACTTCTAGACTCGGCGCTGTGGGGCCGCACCTGAGCTGGGCAGCCAGGTCCTCAGTTCAGGGCTGCAGGACGGTGACAACTGGCCAGCCGGGCTGCCGCGCGCCCACTTCCCCGAGGCCGTGGCCACACGCGTCCTTATTGCTGCCTTTGGGGGAGGGGCGGGCGCGGGGCGGGACCCCTGTCCGGTGGGCACAGGCGGGACCGCAGGCGTCTCCGGCGGTCCAGGGCGGCGACAGAGACCGTGGCAGGTGAGAACTGCCATCTCAAGCCCCCGAGCGTTTGTTTAACCGACTCCGTGACCCGCGGACCGCGCGTGGCAGGCCGCATGCACAGGGCGGGAACGCCGGCGGCGGAGGGCGGCGCGGGGTCCCGGGGCACGCGGACGCTGCGTGGAGGTGGCCTGCGTGGCCTGGCATCACTTGCTGTCTCTTCCGCACGGTCTCTGCGACGGTCTGGCGGGGTCGTGCGGCCGAGGGCGCGCAGGCTGCCGGGCGAGGAGGGGCGGAGAGCGGGGCGCGGCGCGGGCGGGGGCGCGGGGCCGGGCGCGGGGCGGCGGCGCGTCAGAGCCCCAGGGCCTCCGCGTGCTTGCGCGCCTTGAGCCGCAGGTCGGCGATGCTGGAGTTCTTACTGCTGCTCTTGGCGGCCGCGGCCACCACCGCGGCGGCCGACGCTGACTCGGCCAGCGACGCGATGGGCAGCCCGAAGGGCGGCGGCGGGAACATCAGGTAGGGCGCGTGCGCCGCCAGGTGCGGGTGCAGGTGCGGGTGCGCGTGCGCCACGCCTTCCAGCTGCAGCTGCGCCTGGACCTGCGGGGACAGAGCGGCGCGGTTAGGGCACCGCAGGGCCGAGGCTGTCCCACCCCGACGGACCCCAAGGCTGTCCCCATTGCGAGGAGCCGTCGCCCGCTCCCTCACACGAGAGACCTCCACCAACTGTCCTCTGACACCGTGCCTGGACCGAGTACTGGCCCCTTGGACAAAGCCAGAGCCGGGGAACGCCAACGCACCCCGCGACTACGCACCCAGCGCCCACCCCTGGGCAATGCCCACGCTCAGGTCCTCCCGACCACTGGGGTGTCCCCGGCTGGCACCCAGGTCCTCTGCTTGACCTGTGATGCATCCCAAACTCTGGGTCGGGGCTTTGGGCGGCGTCCCCCCTGTACCCCTTCCCAGGGATGCCCAAATCCACAAGGGTCACAGCCAAGGCTACTGACTCCTATGCCTAATTTCCTGAGGGCCTGATGGCTGACTCCATGTCCGGACAACTGTTCCTGAAGGGCCCACCCTACCCTGGATAAGGGAGCTGTGAGGGGCGCAGGCAACAGAGGTGGGGGGCGAGCCCCGAAGTGTGCAGGTCACCACCACCCACCACCACCGCACACAGGCAGACCTAGACGCCCTTCCCTCCTCAAGCACCATAACTGAAAGCACAAAAGCCCCCCCCCCATTTTCCTTCCAGGTGACAATTTACATCACTCAGGCCCAGGCTGACCAGCCAGGGCCTCTGCTGTGCCCAGTACCCCTGCTCCACCAACACCTGCACCCCCGTCGCCCTCGTGGGACCCCCACGGCCGGCACTGAAGCGAGGTAGGGCGCAAGTGGGCGCTGCACTCTCCAGCTGGGGCCTGGAGGCCCCTGCCATCCCGCCACCCTCTGCCTGGTCCCCAGCAGAGCTCCGTTGGGACTGGACCCCGTGGCTGCTGCATGTCCACGCGGAGTACCCTGAGCTCTGGGCTCTCCCGATTGTGCGACCTGCGCCAGACACCCCCAACTCTGAGGTGCGGGGCAAGGCCAGGTCCAGGAGGGGCTCACACACCCCTACCCAAGGCTCTCAGCGCGTTGGGGGTTAGGGGGTGTCAACACCGCCCCCACACCCGAGTCTGGGCATCCCCCGCCCCACAGGCTCCAGGCGAGAGGCAGTGGGTGGCTCCTGAGTAGGTGGGATTTTCTTCCCTCCGATTTTTGTAAAACCGTGTTTGGGTTTATGACCTGGCCCTCCCGAAGGTGACTCTTGGAGTTTTATGGCGTGATTTTAACGCGTGCCAACGGGTCTATAAATGCGCTCTTGTAAAAGCGGCCCCCTTTCTTCCGCGCGGGCGGGAGGAGCGGGGGAGGGGGTAGGGGAGGGGCGGGGAGGCGGAGGGCCCCGTGCGCTCCGCCGCAAGAGAAACGGGCTACCTGTTGGAAAGGCATCCGCAAGGCGCCCATGTTCACGTAGGGCGCCACCCTGCAGGCATCCAGGTGGCTGGCCGTGCCCAGGATAACGCCTGCAAGGAAAGACACGAGGCAGGAAGGCCGCGCACTCGCCCCCGGGCCGGAGAGCGGCCTCGCCCCGCACCCCGCTTCGCGCGCCGCCCCGCACCCACCTTTGTGCATCTGGTTCTCTTGTTTGCGGCATTTCGCTCTGCGGTTCTGGAACCAGACCTGGGATGAAGCAGAGAGACACGCGCGGCGGGGTGAGCCGGCCCCCCGAGAGTAAGGGCTGCTCCCCACAGCCGGGGCGCCCAGGGCGCGGCCGCACTAGGACCCGGTCTGGAAGCGTCCTGCCGCCCTCGTCCCGCCGCTCCCCGGCCCTGCGTCCCTGGCGAAGGACTCGGAATTGTCACGCTCAGTTCTGGGCCCTCCCGGGTCCCCCAAGTGAGGCGAGATGATGACAAGCAAGCGTTTAAAGCGAAGAAGCCGCTGCGGGATGGTGGCGGGCTCGAGAACTTCGCGCCCTTCCGTGAGCGCGTCTCCCCTCCACCCGCGCCCCGCCCCCACCTGACCTCCCACTTCCGGGATCCAACCGCAAAAGAAAGGGGCTCACAGGTGGAGAAACAGCTCCGAATCCGGGGCCCTGCGCACTAGCGCCTGGAACACCCTGGCCAGAAAGTTCCAGGTCCTCCGGGTACCCCTGGGAAGCCTGGCGGGCCCCCGTAGTACTAGAGTTAAGACTGGTCGATCCACGACGACCCTGAGCCCCCAAAACGCAGCCTTGGCACTGTGGGCGCTCTGTCCTGAGGACATCTAATGCCTGATCAGGAACTTGCATGGGGGACCCTAGCCTGGCCCACAAGGTTCACAAGCCCCACGTGGAGATTTGGGTGCAAAGGCGCCCGTCCCCCAAGTCCCCTCCTCACTCCTGACGCTCACACCTCCCTGCTCTGCAGAACCACCTGGTGCTTGAACACCGTGGCCCTGAGGCTCTGAGGAGATCTGGAGCCCCCCACTCCCACACCCACCCCAACACCCTGTGTTCACAGTCATTTAATTTCTGCCTAACTGGCTTCCTCCCTCACTCACCCTGTTGCGGGATGCTGGTCCCTAAACACTCCAGATATGGGCACAAAGCAAGCTTTCGCTGGGTGCACACCACACCCAACACAGAGCTGGAGCCTCGCCCCCACAGGGACCCTCAGCAACCCCTGGGGGCTGGGAGCATCCCACAAAGAAACCTCCACTTTCAGTCCTAGGCTCCTAAGAAACAGTTTTGCATGCCCCCGGGCCCAGCCATCTGCCCAGCCTCTCAGAACTGACTTTCCAGAACTCTCCAAAGCTCATCCCAGGAGGCTGTAAGGAGGCAGGAAAAGTTTTATGTGTTCCCCTAGAAAGTAATTCTAAAAATGCATCTCACCGCCCCCCCCACACACACACACACACTAGACGTTGAAACCCAAACACTAATCACTGCTCTTTTTCCAAAGCACTCGGTTCCTGCAGCCCCCAGGAGCACGGCCCGGACCCCTTCCCGCCATCGGGGTGCCTCCCTCTCCCAGGGCCTGGGCCTGGTCCCCGTGCTGGTCCTGGGGTGAGCAAAGCCAGACGCACCAATTCCGCCCCCCACCTGGAGGCACGCCCTCCACAAACAGATCCCTATTTAAATCTGCAAAGCAAGGCCCAGATCCCCTTCAGCAGCAGCGGAAAAGGGGGGGGGATTATGAAGAATAAAAGTGATGAATTAGCCGCTGCGTTCAGCGACAATAAATCAGTCTTGGGCTGATGCCGATCAATTCCAATTAGTCGTGAATATGCTAAGTAAAGTGTCCGACACTGGTTTAGACAGTTATTTCTTCATTAAGGACCAGTCACTGATTCTTTTCACAAACGCTGTAATCTGATTTCCTTTTGATTTCCATTACAGACAGTGAATAATGACATTTAATTTAGCTCTGCGCCATAAACCCAAAGATATTTCTTGTAATTAAATTACCGCCCGCTCCTCGCCGTGGTCTCATAACTTTCTATTATAACCGTGACAGCTGGGCGGCGGGAGCTCGCGGAGCACGACTAAAAATAAAAGGTTAATCAGGCCTCGCTTCTCGGGGCCTCAATTTATTTAGAGCAAATTTCCACACGAAATTGAAACCCTATCCTCCGACAACACGCGGCAGCAGGAAGGATGGCCCCGGCGTCAGAGCCGGCAGGAAGATGCAGTTCATTTCCACCCGGTCGCTTTTCCTAATTCCTGCTGCAGCCCGCAGGACCTCCCTCCGCCCGCACGAGCCGAGTTCTTTTGCTCGTTGATTTTTACGAGCACTGTCTGCCCTCTCTTCATTTTTGCGGGGTCCTTTCTCCCTGCGGCCAGAATGGTTTCTCTCGCTCCGTGTTCGTTTTCATTATTATTTGCAGCCGTGAAATTTCAATTGGCCTCTGGACGGACAGGCGCCCCGTTCTCCCCCTTTGATTTTAGGGCTTTCCTAGGACCTGCGGCCACCCAGGAATCGACATCCCGCCCGCCCCTCGGTGGGGTCCTGCCGAGGCCGCTTCAGTAATAGACTACTGGACGGAAGACTGCGGAATTCAATTACAAGTAATTTATTTTTATAGAAACAGTCCATCAAGGCCCGCGAGATATTACCCATCCCGGGCAGAGAGACACCGTGAGATGACATCAAAGTTGATGTCCCCTCCAGCAAAAGTTTAATCTTTTCATTAATTTATACGGTGCAGCCCAATCCGTCTTCAGAAGCGTGGCGGCCAGTGGGGAAAGCCACCCCGGTGGTCACCTCCTCGCCTGGGCCACAGACGCCTCGCCGGACTCCTCCGCAAGCGAGGTCGCCAGAGTGCGTCTGCAGGAAGGTCCGGGGGACCGCTGCCGCTGGCGGACTGTGCAAGTCCTCGCGGAGCGCCGCGTTTCACCCTAACTCGCCTTTTTTTTTTTTCTTTTAAATTGCAATGGCATGGAAAAATGGAACAGGCTTGGGAGCAAAATATATCTATCTATATATATATTTTAATGTTCTTGGTCAGATCGAGGATTTCGTAAAACACGATGTGTGCAACACGTTTGCCTTTTCGTTGCATAAAGAAAACCCGGGGGAAGTGGAGTGGGAAGTCGTGGGCCCCTGCGCGAACACGAACCCGCTGCTTCAGCGCCCTCCGCTTCTCATGGCCCCCTCCCCGCGCGATCACATTAATTCAATTTATTTAACACTCGGTCCCTGGAGCCCTCGAGCCGGCCTCTACTCCTTGTCCTCGGGGGCCCTGCTGTCCCGCTCGGCCTCCGCCCCCTTCCACGCCACCTCGCAGGCTCGGCCCGCGGTCCCCGGAGAAAGCGACCTGGCCGCGGACCGACGCTCCCCGGCAGTAAAGTCATACCCTGAACTTCCCAATGACGCGCCCCAGAAAGGCTCGCCTGAGCGCCCCTCTGCGCACACCCGGGGCGTCCGCAGGCCGCAGCACGCCAGATGGGGCATCAGGAATTCATGCGCCCGCGCCCCCTCCCCGGACCCCGCGCTAATCCGGCCCCGCGCGGGCCGCAGCCGCGCTCAGCCAGATGCCCGCCAAGCGAGGCCGTCCCCACCCTGGCCCTCGCCCGCACCCAGCTCTGCGCTTCTTGTGGGGGAAACAGGAGACGGGACAAGAGGGAAGAGGAGGCGAGAAATGCAAACGGTGGAACTGCTGGGGAAGAGCGATCCGAAGTCCCTGCCCCGGAGCAGCGGGTCGGGCAGAGCACGTGGCCTCGGTGCGCACCGGGCGCCCCGCGCACGGGGCCCCGGGAAGCCGCCGAGAGGCCGGCGGCCGCGCGCGCCCGCGCCCCCGCGCCCTACCTGCACGCGCGCCTCCGAGAGCCCCAGGCGCTGGCTGAGCTCCTCGCGCATGAAGGCGTCCGGGTAGTGCGTCTCGTCGAACAGCCGCTCCAGCTCGTTGAGCTGCTCCAGCGTGAAGTTGGTGCGGCTGCGGCGCTGCTTCAGCTTCGTCTGCCCGTCCTCGTCCTCCGACTTGACGTCCTCGCGCTTGTCCTTGCACTCGTACAGACCTGCCGGCGGGCGCGCACAGCGACCGTGAGCCCGGCACCCGCGCCGGCCCACGCGCCGCGTCCCCTGCCCCGGCGCGACCGCGTGCGAGGCCCAGCCTGCGCGTGCGGCGGCAGCGCCCCGGCACCCAGGGCGCCCCGATGCCCGGCTGCGCCGCGTCCGTGAAACGAACTGGCAGGGAAGGCGCGCTCTTCGTCACGACCCCGGCGCTGGCGGCGCCGTGTGTCCTGCCTGATCCCTGAGTGGTTCCCTCGGGTGCCCTCAGTTTTCCACTTCTTGTCTGTTGACATGTTGACATTATCTAATCTCTCCTCCCTCTCTCTCTCTCTCTCTCTCTCTCTCTCTCTCTCTCTCGCGTTAAAAATTATTTTTAAGCAAAACAACCTTAGGCAGAATCGCCCAAGTGTCAGTCCCCAGACACGCAGCTCGCAAGGTGCAGGGCAGGCACAGGCCATGCTGGGGACCAACCCGGGAGAGCCGCTGTCCCCTGCTGCCCTGCCAGCCTGGCCGTTGCTCCCTGCGAAGCCCTGGGGCTGGATGTGCGGCCCACCCTGGACTCCTGCTTAATGCCCAAGGGGGCCTGGAAATGCGCCCAGGAACGCGACCCCTGTGACCCCTACGACCCCTGGTTTGTTGCCCTCTCTCCAGAGCGCCAAGAGTGGCACTTTCCTGCATCCAAAAATTATCAGCGTGCCTCTATTTGCTGGGGGAGGGGAGGCCGCGCCTCAAGCGAGAAGGTCATTTAGGAGATTCTAATTTACCCAGAAGCCTCGCCTACATGCGTGACAATGCACCCCTCATCAAGCTCATGGCTTAAAATAAAAGGTGTCCCCTCCCCCAAGGCTGGGGGAGCTGTCTGTCTGTCCACAACCCCTGTGCTTTGCTGAATGCTCTCTCCCCAGCATAGGGCAGCTGGACACAGGCTAAGAGCGGCCCCGTGCCCTGAGTAGATGTCTCCTCACTGTCAAGGACAAGAGTCTGACCTTGAGGGTTGCCTGTGCAAAGAGCCTGGGGTCCCAAACAGTCTGGAAGCTGCGCAGAAGGCCCCAGGGCACTGAGTCCAGAAGGTTTCAAAGGGGGAAGACCCAGGCCTCTGTGGGGGGTGGGGGACTGGGAGCCACCTCACCCTGCCACCATCCAGGGTCCCTGGTGGACAGCAGAGGCTGAGTCTGGGCTCTGCCTGACAGCCCTGGAGACACTTAACCCCAACTGAGTTTTAAATTCCCTTTCACCTGTGAAAGAGAAGCTTTTCCCAGGGTTCCCTGCTTCTCCCCCAGAGGAAGCCCGCTCTTGCAGGCGGGGACTCTCTCCCTGAGTGAGCCTCAGGGACTGGTCCCAGCGGACCAGCTGGCCTGCCAAGTCCCTGAGCACCCTGCAGGCTTTGCAGAATCCACCGGCCTAGTGTCAGGCTCAGCGGCCGCTGCCGGCAGCCGCACAGCTCTGGTTTCTCCGGGACCCAAGGGCCCCTCAACTTACGTGTTGCCCCCACCTTGCAAAGGCCAGTGGGGGGCTCGGCCCGCAAGTCTGTGCGCCCAGCCGAGGGGCAAGGTGCACTCGGGGGCGTTTGCTCGTCCCTTCCTTCTGCCTCTCGTTCTGCCTTACTCTCTCCGCTTTCCAAAGGCCACATTTGTACTTTGCTCTCTTCTCCAAGACTGTTGTCCAGGCTCCCACGGGCTTGGCTGCCCGGGGTGACAGCAGAGAGGCCTGAGGAGGGGCTCAGCCTCTGGGTAGGGCTGCAGGGACCAGTCAGGAGCCCCGAAGCGTCAGCTGCTGGTGCCCTAAACCTCTGAAATTAAATGTCCTCCCTGAGTCATGTCTCCACTGAGGCAAATGCTCTTTGTATGAACTACAGAGCCAGGTGTGTGAGACTGACCCCAGGCGGGGCAGGCCGCCGCCGGGCAGCAGCGGTCAGCGGCCGGCTTTCTGCTCCCACGAGGTCAAGGCCTCAGGAGGGTGCCTGGGCCAGGCACGTACACAGCTTCAGAGCCATGGCCCCTGCACTCTGCCGCCAGAGTGTAGGGTCCAGAAGACCAGGAGGCATGGGCTCTCTGGGGGAGGGTGGACCGCCTCTTGGGGACATCGTGACCTCCCTCAACACCGCAAAGAGCAAACAGGCAAGCCCCGTGTTCCCTCTGTTTGTAACGAAAACTAGACATTCGTGGCAGTGCCAAACAGCGCCGCCCGAGAAATCCAGCCAGTTTTAGCCCTGTGATTTATCAGCGTCCCTTGTCCTGTACGGTCAGAGGTCCCCGGGCCCAGTCCACCCTAGCCCAGCTGAGAGACCCTTCTAAACCTGGGTCCTCCCACCCTCTCCACGACAGAGTGCAGGGCCGCGGCGATTTCCGGAAGAGCCGCGGGAAGAAGGCCCAGGACGCGGCGCCCCGCCGGGGTCCGGCCGACGCGTGCGCGTGACCTCGAGCTTCCCGGGGCCCCTCACGCCACGTCAGGATCCTGGCCACCTGCGGGCGCCGGACTGGTGTTAATTTACAGGCCCGCGTCAGCCAAGATCAAACCTCCAGGTTCAAGGGGAAGTTTTCCCTGAGCGAAACCGGCAGCGGGCTTCCAGCAGCGGAGGTAGGCCGGCGTGGGCGCGAGCCGGGTGAGCGCGGGCCTCTCCTCCGTGCCGCGGGTGTCGCATAAAAGATCCTGGCCGGCGGGCCGACGCGCACTCGCAGCCCCGCCGCCCGCCGCGGTTCTTGGGCACATGCCCCCGGATCGACCCCGGCCCGGGAAAGTTGGCGCTCGGGCTCCCGGTGGCGGTGCCCGGGGAGGGGAGTCCGCGGGCGGCGCGCGGCCCCCGCCTCGGCGCGTCCGGCCTCCTTCCCGCCTCGCCTCGGCGCTGCCCTCCGCATTTCCGTTCTCTCTTACGAAGCGCGGCGGGCTGCAGGGCCTCTCCGTGCGGCCGCGGCTGTGAATTCGGTTTGGGGTGGAATCCAGCGCGAGCCGCGGCGCCCCGGGCCTCCGCGCGCACGGAGCAGGGGCAAGCGGCAGGCTCGGTGGCGAGGACCCGCCGCGCCAGGGTGCGCTGGAGCCGGCGCGCGGCGAGCTTACCTTCCGCCGCCCTCCCCGTGCTGAATTCTTTCAGTTTGTCCTTGTCGTTGTCCACGTGGTCCTTAAACAAATGCACCGGACAGTGGCCGCCGCCTTCCGTCATGTCCTGGAGGTTGGATTCCGAGGTCCCCAGCTCCCGCGAGCGCGCCAGTCCGCTCTCCAAAACTTCCCTGTACGTGATCGAATCCTTCTTGCCGCCGCCGCCGCCGCCGCCGCTGCTCTCCTTGCTTTTCTGGTCAAAAGATTTGGATACAAACGCCGTGAGCTCCTCCATGGCTGCTCGCGGCTGCCGGGGCGCGCGGGGCGCGGCGGGGCTGGCCGGGAGCCGGGCTGAGGTCCGCACGCCTCCCGCGCGCGGAGGACGGTCCGTGTGAGGGCAGGTCCCGCCGCCGTTATTTATGCCTTTCAATTTGAGATCTCACTATTTATACACGGCTACCTCCGCCCAACCCCCGCGCGCCCTGTCTGCAGCAATTACGGCTCCCGGCTCGGCGGGCGCACGCAGAGACGCTATCTCTCCCCCACCTCCAGTCCGGCAATTGGCTTTCTTTTCATTTCATCACTGTTTGGCGTGTGTGCACCTTGGTGCGGAGAGGTAAAGATCGGATTCGCGAAGGGAGCCGGGAGAGCGCGCGCGCGCGCGCCGGCCAGAGCAGGTAGCGGCGCTCCAGCAGGCGCTGGCGGGAACGAAACTCGAGGAGGAGTTTGCGGGTGGCGAGGGGGTCCGGCACCGGGAGGAGCACAGCCCCGCGCCCACGACGTGTGTGCGCAGCCGTGCGGGGCGCGGCGGGGCGGACAGGCCGGGGCGCCCGGGTGGCGGCGGCACCAGATTGCGGACGACGATCGACTCCAAGTTGGAGATGCGGTCGGGTTGCGGTCTGGACCAGTCAGAGAGGCCCGCGGGGCCAGCGGGTGGAGAGTGACTGGGGAGCAGCTCCAGAACCCCGAAAGTGCGACGAAGGGGCCCAAGTCTACCCCACCGGGAACGCGGGAGCCTCGGCGGCGACGGTGAGACGCGGCGCGCAGACCCGGCTGGGGCCCACGCCGCGGAGGCCGGGGGCAGGGGCGCTGCCTGGCCACCGGCGGCCGCAGCGCGGTGGTCGGGGCGCGGAGGTGCCCGCGGGCCGCTGCAAGGACCGGCCAGGGGACGGCTGTGTCTGGGGCATGCGTCAGCTCGCTCTGGGGTCTGGGGGACCGATGCCGCCTTCTTTAGAGCCGTTCTGTCAACCTGGTGTCTGGGATAGTCATGGGGGGGCACACACATTCGGGGCCGTGTCACCGTTTTCGTGACCAGCCCCCTTTCAGACTCCCCTCTGCAGGGGCTTCGCAGGAGGCAACATTCTCAATTGCGTTACAAAATTCACTTTACAGTCCCGGAAGCCACGCTTGTCATCCTGTCTGCAAAACTCCATCTGCAAATAAAGTTGACTTTTCCCCTTTTCCCTGTATTATGTAATATCCCCCGTCCCTCCCCCCACCCCGACCCCCACGCTGCAGTTGGAACAAGGCTTTTAGGAGGGGGGCAGGGGCGGTGGATTTTGGAGAGCTCGGCTTTGCATTTTCTCAAGTTGAGGTGTTTGGTCCTGAGCCCTGGACGAGCCCACCCTGCGCGGTACCCAGAAGTCTGTCCGGCCAGGCGCCGCGGACGCTCGTGTCCTGCAGCTTGGAGGAAGGCGGAAGGGTCGTCCCGGGTCCGCGGGGCTCGGGGTGGGGTTCACGCGGGGCTCCCTCGCTCTGGGAGAGGGGGTCCTGCCAGGGAGGCGGGGTAGGAGGAGCAGCGGCCGGAGCTGAGGGAACCTACCGCGCTCTCCGGCTCCTCCCTCCCCCCATCTGTCCCTCATCTGTCCCTCCATCCCCCCTCGTCGCCCCTCCATCCCCCCTCCACGCTCCCTCCCTCCTTCCCCCGCTCCCTCCCTCCTCCCTCTCCAGTTTCTTCTCTCCTTCGCCCTCCGTGCTTCCTCGGCGGCACGGCACCAGCGTCTCCCGCGCGGACCGCGGCTGCTCAGCCCCGCGCGCGCCGCACGGAGCTCGGGATTTGGGCGTCGCAGCCTCTCTCGGACTTCAAAAGCGAAAGGCGAAGAAGCCCTGGCCACTTGACAAACAGGTCTTTGTCACCGCGGCCCTCTCATCAAAGCGGAGGCGCGCGGATATCACACAGAATTACAAATAGCGCCTCATGCATTATGCACGCTGCCGTCTGCGCGGAGAAACCCAGGGCGCGAGTTCGCCGGGCGGTCCCGGAGTTGACAGTGTGTGCCTGGGCCGAGCCTCCGTACCCCCAGCTTCTGCTCCCCACCCCAGGGGACACGTCTTGCGAAGGTCTGACCCAGGCCTGCCAGCGAAGGTCTCCTGGCAGGACAGAGCAGCACAGGGACAGAGCAGAGAGAGGGTGGGGGAGGGAGAGAGAGAGTTGGGGGGGGGACGCTGGGCCAGAGCAACTTTCTGAGGTCCTCAGAGACAGGTAAAATTTTCTTGTCCTCATCTCACCCCCATCTGTCCACCCCTTCAGCCTCAGGTGTGGAGCCCAGTGTCCCCAGGGACCTAGCACTGAACCCTCCAAAGTGCTGCCCACCCCCATTTCCTGCAACCCCTGGCCCCCCTCTGTAACCCCAGGGACCAGGCCTTCCCTGGGGGCCATAGTTCCCAGGCACCCACCTAGACTCCCGAGCAAGGCTGCCCCCACCTCAGACCCCTCCTCACACAAGACGGCAGAGGCTCAGACCAGGGGCTGGCTGCCTCCAGATGAGGCTCTGGACATTCAAGACCCTTAAGCCTAGGAGAGAATTCAAGCCCCCCACCCACTACAGCCCCCATTTTAATTCCCAGCGTTGACAAATGGTTTTGGAATAACCTATCCTAAAAGGAAAGCCCCCCCCATCGGCACCCTTCCCCAGTCTGGGAGGCCTCGTTTTTTCTAGGACCAGGCAAGTGAGATGACCTGGTCCGAAATCAAACTTTGTCTGGGCCACGAGCAAAGCGGAGGTCTACCTCTCTACCTTTTGGGGACCCATGAGTGTGAGCACCCCTGAACCCCCCCATCCCTCGCTGGGAGCACACAGGCTCCTCGCTAGTCCCCTCAAAGACAGAGACAGGAAACACCTAGTGCTAGAATTATTCTTTACCCCGCAGGGCAAGCGAAGACTTCCTCCACCGCCTGCTTCTGCTAATGCGCAGGGCTGCCCCAGGCCTCAGGGCGGGCTCACTGTGAAAAGTGGCATTCACGTGCGCGCTGGGGGACAGCAGGTGGGAGGCAGGCTGCAGACCCCTCCCCCAGAAGCTGGCCCTGCAAAGTAGGACCAGGAGCCTCCCCTGGTGTTGGAGAACGGGGTGCTCCAACGTCTCCCCGGCACTTCGCCCGCTGTGCCGGAGCAGACGGGGTTCCGGACGTCTGTGGATAGAAACGAAAGTGTATTTGCTTCGTGAAAACACCAGCAACAAAACAGAAAGAAGTGGGTGCGGGCGTGGGGGGAGCAAATTAAGCAGGGGTGAGGGGTTCTGGTTTCTGGAAGGAAGCAAAGTTTCCAACGTCGGCTTCACCAAAAACGTTGCGCGCTCCCTGGAGCCCGCGCTGGTCTTGGGTTCGCGACTGCAAGTCCCTCTGCGCCCGGCTGCCCTAATCCCCAGGGCCGGGCCGCCCCTACCCTCGCGGTCCGTTGACCTTCCCCTTCCGGCTGGGAGGAGATGCGGAGGCCCAATGCAGCACCAAACAATCAAAATGCCAGGAGACCTTGTCCCGTGGACGCGCAGGAAGCTGGGTCCCCTGTGCTGGCTCAGAGGGTCTTCCCTGAATCCCTGACCCCACTCCGCAGGCCACTCAGTGGGAGGTCAGCTTCCTTTGAATTCGGCGGGGCTGCACCCCCACCAGAGTTCACCCAGCTGCAGTCCTCCAGACCAGGCGGGCTCCCAGCCGGCTCTGGGGACTCTAGAGGGGCCAGAGAGCCAGACCGCAAGTGGCTGGGGATGGCTAACATTGCCCGCCAGCCCTGGGAACAGAGCTGTGGGAGCCGTGTGGAGGGTATTTTCCTCTTCCCATCGCAGAGAAGCGGGCCGGACTTCCGTTGGAGACCCGTGCCTGAAAGGCACACTGGGTAACCGAGCGTGCCCAGACTCTGGTCCAGCCGGCTGCCCGGGAAACTGAGTACAGAAGCCCGAGGAGACACAGCGGGACTGGGCCACCAGGTCAGCGGCCCCTTGTCCCAACGGGGGACGTGCCAGGCTGGAGGCGATGGGCAGGCCCCAGGGGCCGACTCAGGATGGCAGCAGGAAACCTATGTTGGCGATTTTCGATTTTATGAAATAATCTGATTCCAGTATGTGAATTAGGTACATGTTAATGGATGGCACGTGGGCTCACTGCTCTCTCCCCTCCCCTGCTCTGTCTCATTTACAGCGCCAAGGGACAGGGGGCAATGAATATTCAAATGTTTAATATTTGCTTTATTTAGTTCCTGACAGGTATGGCTGGGGCTTTCACATTCAGCCCAGTAACAGCAAGCAGCTCTTGACTGCACTGCACTTAGTGTAGCCGGTTTGCATGCCCTGGCTTCATTCGCAGCCTCTGAGGCCTGCAGCCCTTGGGGAGGGCAGGGGTCACCGGTCCAGTCAACGTCCCCACAACCGTCAGCGCAGACCCTCCCAGCCCAAGCGCACCAGGGTCATCCTCGGTCCTCCAGAAACGGAAGAAGCAAATTTCAAGCAATGCCCCTCCATCTGGCTCAGTCCCTCCGTCTCTGATCCCAACGACACTTTCCATTAACAAGGACCGGGGGCGTGGGAATGGTTTTCGCTGACTAGTGGGCCTTTTCAACAACAATCCAGCCCTCCCCGCCCATTAAATATTTATCGGGATCGATCAGCCGGTCAGGATTTTACAGACGTCTTAACACATTTCCTAGAGGGGCTCCCCTTCCGGTCCTCCCCCTTTTAAATTTAGAAGCCCGCTATGGGGTCTCCCTCCCTGCCCTGGTTATTGATTGACGCAGCAAACATCCGCGATTCAACTGTGAGGCTAATAGATTTTCATTACGCTGTGCTCTGTTAATGCAGCTCTCGCCCGCCGAAGATTGATCCCGTGGACAAGGGCGACGTCTATGGTATTAATAAAGGCCGCGGCGGGGCCGGCCCTCCGCGGCTGTCCAGGGGGTGGCCCGCCTCTGGGCCTCCGAGGGCCAGCCCAGAAAATGTAGGCTTATTTTTGTTTCATTTCTTCTTGCTTTTGCTACAAATCCCAGGATTTATGTGGGGGGTTTCTAAAAAGCCCTCTCTGCGAAAACGCATTTTTTTAAAGCACATATTTCGGAGGGAGGAACGCTGTTTGCTTTCTGTGGAATTTTCTCTCTCTCACTTTCGTCGTGTACTTTACAACATATGGTGGACATTAAAGCCTCTCCTTTCAGATTTAATCACAGGACCCTTGCGTTACGTTTTATTTAAGAAAAACATGATTTCTGCGGGGAGGGAAGCAGTTTACCTCGGAGGACCGGAGGACCGTACATCGCGGCGGGTTCTGGGGACCTCCGGCGAGCGAACAATGGGGCCGCGACGCGGCGTTGGCGCGCCCACCACTGCTCGGGCTGGTTTCTGACCCGGTCCTGTTCCGAGGTCTTTTACGATTTTATTCCCATTTCTGGCGCAGGGCCGCAGCACAGGACCGAAAACTCCAGTTCCCGTCTTCTTCCCGCGGGGGACCCCCACTGCCACCTCACACACCCCGGATGGGCCTCTGCCCTTTAGACAACGCGCAGGGCGCCAACGGCCCTGGAAACGGTCACCCAGCAGCGGCCCCGAATCCCTCCAACTGCAAAATGCAAATGACGCCAGCGGGACGTTTCCTCCGCGGCCAGCGGCCGGGCCGGGAGCTCAGGCGGGCAGCGGCCACATCCGCGCGGCGAGGAACGTGGGTCCCTGGCCTCAGGGCCACTGTCCCCGCGGCCGTGCTGGACCCGCGCCCGCGCGCGCGTCCCTTCCCCGCGTCCCCGGCCCCTGGGAACGCTCCGCGTCTGTCTGTGTGGGCAGCGCCCGCACCTCGTCTACCGCCACAAAGTTTGCAGCGCAGTCAACAAACTGCCATCCCCACCCCCACCCCCAGTCCAAGGAAGGGTGCCGCTTGCCGGAGGAAGCGGGACACGGGGCTGGCTCGTCCCCTTTAGCTAGCGACTTCCGGAGACCAACGGAGGGACAGAAGCAGCCAGATTCCGAGGAGGAAAAGCGCCCCCCCCCGCCCTGAATCCTCAGCCTCCTGGGGCTGCCCCAGACCGAGAAGCCCCTCGGGGAGCAGGCCCAGGCTCCTGTGCCAGCCGTGGAGTCCAGCAAGAGCCTCAGGGCGCTGGGAGTCCCCAAGAAGACTTGGGGCCCACCCTTGGCCGTCCCTGACCAGCCTTTTAGGGACACCTGGATTGGAACCTGTGGGTGACCACTTGTTCCCCCGCTGCCTGCAGACTGGCCCCCAGTTCAGTGTCCCCCCCAAGGTCAGCCCATCCCAGATGGCAGTGCTGATCGCTCCTCTGGACCCTGCAGGGGAGGGGCTCGCGCTGCCTCTCTGGAGGGGCCCATTCACCCCACCCCACAAACGAGGCCACCGCCAGGGCAGCTCCCGGGTCTAGGGGTGTGAGCCTCGCACTGGCTCACTTGCCTGCCGATCATGGGGGCCGGCGTGGAACACGGAGCCCCAAGGACGGAAACAGTGAAGGCAGGAGCAAGAAGGGTATAGGTTTGGGGGCTTGGGGTCGGGGCACAGCTGGGCTAATTGGGGAGCTGAGGCGCAGGCCGGGGACAGTGCGGGGGCGGGGGCGGGGGAGGGCCCCGGGCGAGGGGGGAGGGGCGCGCCCGCTGCGCCCGCCTCCGGCCTTTCCCGCAGCTCAGCCTCCTGGCCTGAGGCGAAGCTCTGGGCTAGAGGGCTGAGCGCTACCCGCTGGACCCCGGCCAGGAGCCCACCTCGGCGCTCTGCACAGCCCCCCGTTCCACTGACCCTGCAGGGAGGGGCAGTGCCCTGGTAGGGTGAGGGAGGGAAGCCCGCTGCCTGCCTCCTCCCTCCCCTCTGGGAAGGACGGCAGGAGGAGGGGCAGGAGGAGGGGCAAGGACGCGGCAGGGCGGGCCGCTGTCCTGCCCCCATGGAGGCCCCTCGGACAGGAGCAGCCGCGGCTGTTTCCCGCGTGCGCCGCCCCCATCTGCCGTCCCACCGGCTTCGGTTCTCCGTCTTTGGCTGCACCTTGAGCACCAGGGACAGCTGATGCCAGGACCTCGGCTCCGCCCAGCCAGGAAGCTACTGTGTGGGGGGAGCTGCCCCCCACCACCCCGGCTCGAGGACAGCTCCGAGTTCACTTCATTCATTCATTCACTCATTCGTTCACCCACCTCTGGCCCCAAAGGCAGACAGGCCCCTGGCCCTCACGGCCCCACATCTTGAGGCCCGCCAAGTCCACCTGGGTCCACTTCCATTTCTCCCTCTGACACTGGAAGGAGGTTCAGAGGGGCTTCAGGAGTGTGGACAGGACCACACACACAGAGAGACACATGCACACATACGCACGCACACACACGCACACGCGCACGAACACACACAATACACACAAGACACACATGCACAGACACACAGATACATACACAGACACACACGGACACACACAGACACGCACACACACAGACACACATGCATGCACACACACAGACACACACACATACACACACACACACTGCTGCAGGCCCGGGGTCTGTGCAGGATTGCAGGGGGAGCCATGTGGGCTGCAGGCCGAGGGCTCCAGCCAGACCCCTGGACACGTGGCCCCATGTCCGCGGGGGCGAGGAGCCCATCTGCATGGCAGGGAGGCAGCTTCCACCTGACCAGCTCGCCCAGCGCGGCTCCCAGGCCACACCACGCCTGCAGTGAAAAGGCCCTCTCCGGATTCCTAGATCGTCCCCAGGTACTTATAGACCAATGACTGGCAGAGCCGTGGGCCCCCAAAGATGTCTCCAGCCACATCTCTGGCACCTGTGGCTGTGTTTCCTTACTGGGCAAAGGGGACTTTGCAGATGTGATTGGATGAGGGACGGGGAGATGGGACGGTGACCGTGGATTAGGCGAGTGGGTCCGGGATAGCCCACAGGCCCTCGGAGGCTGATGTTGAAGAGGAGTTAGGGGACAGACAGAGGCTGCGAGCGTGAGGGGGTCCCGACCCAGCGCTGCTGCAGGGGCCTCATGGAAAGCGTGGGCAGGTATGTGGCTGGCCTGGGAACAGCCAGCAGGGAGGACACGCCCGTCCTGCAACCCGAGGGTCTGATTTGACCGACGACCACAATGAGCTTGGAAGCAGATGTTCCCCAGGGCCCCGACTAGAGCCCACATCGGTCGACTCCTTGACGGTGGCTTTGGGGAGCCCTGAGCTGACCCCCAGGTTGCCCAGGCTCATGTCCCAAGACAATTGCGAGAGGCCGTTACGTCTGTGACCATTTGTTTCAGTGGCGATAGGGTTAATGCACGCAGCTGTGCAAGCTCCCGGCATCAGCCACGGCAGAACAGGACTCCTTACCCATGAAAAGTCAGGCCTGAGTGGGAGGGAAGAGTGGAGGATTTCGGCCCGGACACCTGAATACTCTGTCACTGACTGAAGTGCAGGGCACAGTTTGGGGCCAGGTGTTGCCTGTTGGGGGCTCGTTTCGTTGGCCACACCCGGCAGCCCTCTGCAGCACTGGGCACGCCGTGTGATAGGTGGGTCACGCTTCAGGACGACAGCAGAAAGCACGCTGGACGTAATGGACTCATCCGGGGACCCTCAGGAGGAAGGCAGGGCGCACGCGGTCACCCGAGGCATGGGCGTGGGTGGAGGAGGAGACTGGTCCATCCACCAACCCCAGTCACTCCAGCCGTCAGGTACGGGGAGGGTCAGGGTGCAGAGGGCAGAGGAAACAGAGAGGGAGTGGTCACTGCACTGCAAGGGGAACCGAGGGAGGAAGGTTCTAGAAGGACAAGTTTCAGGAAGGACATTAAAAGGGTAAAGGAGAGTATTCCCAACAAGTTTACGCCAACGAGCTCAGCAAGATGAACCGAACCCCGGGAAAGACATGAGTCAGCGAAGCCGACACACGCTAAACAGAAAACAGCAACAGTCCCACAGGTCCTGATGGGACGGCGTCAGGAAGAAACCCTGCAGGGCCACGTCGCTGCGAAGCCCGCCATCTAAATCGTTCCACACCTTCGTAAAAACCTATCATCAGTCATACCCGGTCATCATCTATCTGCCTATCCATCCATCCATCCTGTCTGCCCGTCCGTCTATCATATTATCTATCTATCATCTATCTATCTATCTATCTATCATCTATCTATCTATCTATCTATCTATCTATCTATATCTATCTATCTATCTATCTATCTATCTATCTATCTACCTACCTACCTACCTACCTATCCATCCTGTCTGTCTGTCCCTCTATCATATCTCTCTCAGTCTCTCTCTCTCTCTCTCTCTCTCTCTCTCTCTCTCTCTCTCTCTCTCTCTCTCTCTCTCTCTCACTTATTGCCTTTGGAACTGATTCTGATCCAGGGACAGCGTTGGACACTGCAGGGCTGAGCAGCATCCCCGGCCTCCACCCGCCAGGTGCCAGCACCACGTCCTGCCCCAAGGGTGACCACAAACGAGGTGCAATGTTCACGTCTCCGCAAACTCTTCCAGCACGAGGGGTGGGAGGGACACTTCGGAACTCATCGTTCGAAACTGTCTCTACCCTGATACAAACACCCGACGGAGATGCTACAGGCGGAGAAAGCCGCAGAGCCACCCCGGCCTGGAACACGCACAGGAAAACCGCGGACAGCATACGAGCCGGCGAGCCCAGGGCGCACACCGCGCCCGGCCGCACACGGAGACTCAGGCGGGTCCTCCGGAAGCGCGAGGCTGGGCCAGACCCGGAAGTCAATCCGAGCAACCGGCTCTCAGTCGTCTACAGGGGAAACTACACGAATATCTTAAGAGAGACGACTGCAGGAGGGGCCGTCCCGAAGACCTCGGGAGAAAGCTGTGAGGCCCGCGAGCAGGTGGTCGAGAGGGGTCTTAGCTCCGCGTTGCCCACCTCTGTTCTCCCCTCCCACAGCTGACATTTCGGAGACCTTTTCTCATTCCCACTCTATCTTTTCCTGTGTCCCCAACACCCGCAGGCCATTTGGCAAGCCCTTTCCGTCACCCGCTGCCGCTGCGTCCACCTGGAGGCACGGAGGAGCCGCCTGGCTCGGACACGTCCCTCTGCGAGAGGAGGGGTCCGAGAGGAGGCGGGAGCTGCCCGCACCGCCTCCAGGTGACAGAGTCCGGGTGATCTGCTTCTCCGTTCCGGGGAAGGGCAGAGTGGCCCTGAACCCCAGGGCGACCTTGGCGGGGCCACGTCCTGAAGGCAGCTGGAGGCCAGCAGGCGCCCCCTGTCGGTCACTGGGGGTGAACAACAGTGATCCCTGGGGGCGCAGCGTTTCCGTTTCCGGTGTAGCACGTGGCAGTGGGCGCCGCGTTGCGGGTCTCGGGGAGAAGGAGGACGCGGGGGGAGCACCCAGTCCCCCGCTAGGAGCGTATAAGAGATTCTGGGAAACACGCTTAAGGAATCATGCAGTTGCCGAGGGCGTCCTTGCCGCGGCCCTTGCGCGCCGTCCACTCGCGACTGCTCTGCGCCTCCGCCCGTGATGACGGCGTCGTGGAGTCCGAGGCGGCTCGTGCTGTGAGCAGCAGCTGCCGTGCAGGCTCCGCTGCTGGCCTCTTCCCGATGTTAAATGCACAGGAAGTCCCCCGGGAGGTCACAGCGAGTGGGCAGAGTGGCTCGGGGGACGACAGGGACAGCGTGGGATGACCTTTCACATAGCCACCCTTTCGAAGCAGATCGCGCTCATTCCGGAAGAAGGGGCCTTGCCAGTGTCCCCGTTTGCCGCTCGCTCCCCACGGCCGTGGTTTCTAGAGCCTTCCAGGAGCCTCGTCACAGGGTACAAGGCCGCACGCACTGCCTGGGTGCCTGCCACTGCGGGAGATGCTGCCTGTGGCCCCGAGCTACCCTCGTCCCGGGTGTAGACACCTGCTCCTGACGCAGATTGCAGGGAGCCTGCTGCACTCTGTCCCCCTCCCCACCTCGCGTTCAGGCACCGGTGGTCACCAGGCTGCACGGAGTCTCTCTGCTTGGCACGGGTGGCATTCGGGTCACTCGCTCTGTGGGACGGGGACTGTCCTGTGCATCAGGAGCTGATGTCTGGTCCACCGCCTCCCACTGTGACAACCAAACACATCTCCAGACGTCGCTGGCTGTCCCTTGAGGAATGTCAGCATACCCTCGGTTTGGATCAATCACTTCCAGGACAGGTAGGAAGGTTCGTGGGTGGGTATAGATGATAGAAAGAATAGACAAGTGGGTAGGTAGGTAGATGGATGGATAGATAGATAGATAATAGATAGATGATAGATAGATAGATGATAGATAGATGATAGATGATAGATAGATGATAGAGAGATAATAGATAGATAGACAGATAGATAGATAGATAGATAGATAGATAAATAGATAGATGATAGATAGATAGACAGATATCGATGATAGATGATACACTGGATGGATGGGTGAATGGATGGATGTGTAGGTAGATGATAGACAGCAGGTGATGGACATGCTAGGTACCACAGATGGTGATAAATACAATGGAGCAATAGAGCCAACCCATAGTGGGCGACCATGGAGATGATGGGCAGAGTCTGTCACGCGAAGGCATCGTTGACATTTGGGGTTCATCCACTGTCCGAAGTGGGGCGCCCTGCAGGGTGTTGAGCATCCTCCCTGTGGTCACCACCCACCGTCTGCCCCCAGGGTGACCACAGACAAAGTCTCCAGACTTCACCACATGTCGCCTCCGGCAGGGGTCACCATTTTTGAGCAGGCCCCCCAGTGCCAGTGTGCGCTCATTCTTATCCTCAGGAGGACACCCCCACTTTGCCTAGGCCTCCCCTGTCCCGGCCGCGCGCTCACGGAGCTTCAAGGCTTCATCTTGTCCCTCGGCACGGCGCGCACGGCGCGCACGAGCGTCCTCACGCCACGGGAGCAGCACGGACAGGTCCTGCGAGTCAAGGACCTCGAGCTGGGGACGCAGACACGCACGGAGAGAGCGGGACCCCTCTGCGCTCTGCGCACCGCCCAACTCGCTGCGCCCCAACCTCAGCGCTTCTGCAGGGGTGGGACTGGGGGTGCAGCTCTGGGCGCCCACGTGGGAACAGGCCGCAGCAGGGGAGGAGCGGTGACCGTGTGTCTGCGTGTGGCGCAGGCGCCCTCTGCCACCTGAAACAGCCTCAAACCTCCCAGCAGCTCCCGGAGCCGGAGCCGGAGCCGGGAGAGCAGGGCGCTGGGCGCTGAGGCGCATGCGCGGACCAGGGCCGCAGCGGCGCAGATAAACCAGAAACCGGAAACCCTGCTCCCCTTCTCCCTCCGCACCCCCTCTTCCCAAACCCGCCTCTCCCGCCTCCCGCACGGACAACTTCCAAAACTGACCCTTTTTAAGAAGTGTCTGTTTTTGTTTGCACATGAAATCCGTGTGAAAAACGCCACGGGCAGGAGAGTCAGGCGTGGCTGACACACGAGGCGCGTGCTCGGCAAGACGGATAACTGCTCTCGTTTTTCTTCATCCCGTGACCGCGGCGGACGTGCTGGTGTTCCGGCGTGACTTCCATGCACGTTGGTCACATGCAGAGCGACAGTTTCGGGTGAAGACGCCGGCGGTGCCTCCGTGACGTAAATGTCCCCCCTGAGTCGCATCGTGGACAACAAAGTCGCCAGAAAAAGATCATGTGTCCAGCAGCGCCAGCTCCGCTGCGTTTTCCCCAAACCCTCAGAGGCGGGGGGCTCACGGCCGGGCTCTCCCATGCAGGACCCCGCAGCACGTGGGCCGAGGAGGCCCCGGCCCAGCTCAGCCGAGACGGTGATGGCCTTGGGGCGTCCTGGCTGGGGGCGGGGGCGGGGATCTGCCGACATTTCGCTCCCGCCCTGCTGGACCTGACCCCGCAGCCTCCAGGGCAGTCAAGCTGCCCGCCGTCCGCAGCCGGGGTCTGCACGGAGGCTCTGAAACCCTCGTAGCTCCCGGCGCGTCTGCGCGTGGAGCCGGAAAACGTCCCGCCTCGGAGCGCGACGCAAGCAAAGGAGCAGCCAGCGCCCGGCCACGCGGGACACGCGCCTCCTTACACGCCCGTCCACGTCTGCGTCTGCGCACGTGGGCACGACACGCCCCTAAATGCTCCGCACGATGCCCTTGGAGAGAAGCATCCAAACTCGTCCTCAGTGAAACGAAGAAGGTTTGTGACACTTCGAGAGGCCTTCTCCATACAGGGACGTGGTCTGTGTCCCCCGGGGACGTGGGGACAGCCTGGGATTTTCGCTCCATCCCAGCGGGCGGCGGCTCCCTGCCTCCCAGAGGAAGGAAAAGGAAAGGCCGCCAGAGAAGGGGCGGATGGGGCTGGTCCCGGGACTCAGGAAAGCCACGTGATCTCCCGCAAAACAGATTTCCACCGGAGTCAGCACACTGTAAAAACCGCGTGCACGCCTAATTTTCAAACATTCCTACATACACATGGGCGCGAATATTTATAGAACTGGATTCCTTCATGAATTTGAACGGCTGCCCGCAAACCAGCACCCGGAATGCGCAATGCACCGTCTCCTCTAACAGTGGGTTTGGTGGCCTCTCCTGGCACCACCGTGCCAGCCACTCCCGGTGTCCCTTCCGCTCTTGGCCTCAGGGGGCATCACCGGGCCCCTGGGACTCCATGTGCTGAGTTGTTTGTAAGTGTGACCTGCTCTCCCAAATCCCTACTGTTAATTAGGTGATTAGCCGCTCCCCGGGGTGCGTGGGTGGACCCAGGAGGACACTTTACCTGGAATGCAGAGGTGGCCAAGGGTGCACAGGGCTCTTAGATCCTTGAGGAGGGAACAGGGCCATGTGCCCAGGGCTGCATCCAGGCTGACCTTACCCCTCTGCAGCTGCCCTTCTGCACAGAGGTTTGCAGCGTATCAGGTGGACATCCCCTGAAACCCCACACAGAGCCAGCAGCACCCACAGCGGAAGGCACAGCGTCCACCCACCGGCGGCTCCCGAAAGCCCCAGCACGGGAACTCGCAGGAGCTCTGTGGCCGCAAGCACGCGGCCCTCACCCCGCTCAGCCCACCTGCCTGCGCATCGAGAATGAGACGAAGATAGAGCGGATCCTTAATTTGTCATCCTGCCCCCCTCAGTTACATGCCCCTAACTCCTTTCTGCGCCAGAAACATCTATAAAATTGAAAAAATCCACTTGCGTGAAGCCGAGTCCCTGGGCTCCCTCGGGTGACGCCCCAAACATTTCAGGGGTGACAGGCAAAAAGGAAAGAGACTCAGCATCAGCAGCGTGCTGACTTCCCGTGTTGTCTCAGGTTTTTTTTTTTTTTTTTGAACCATTCTACCTGACAGTTGAAGAATTTAACTAATGATCTCGGGAAAATAATGTGAAACGTTATTTAAATAACCGGAAAAATCTCGGCTGACCCTCCGCCAATCCCCATTTACCCAAATTAAAGGAAACAGGAAATCGGAGGCCGGAGCTGACTGCACAGGCTGGGAGCTGCAGACTCACCTGTGACGTCTTCTGCAGAGCTGTGACCTGGGCACAGGGCTGAGACGGGTGACGGGCAGGCCCGCCCATCTTCTTTTGTCCTCCTCGAATATTTTTGAGGGTTCTCTTCAGGGCACTGGAAAACATTTGCCCTTGAGGCAAAGAGTGGGCTTTTGTCCCAAACGAGTAAGCCCCCTTCGTGCAATGCCTTCCATTGTCTTTTGAAGAGAAATAAGATGAACCAGGGCTGACGATTGGGGGACGGGAGGGGGACCCCGGTGGTCATTCTGGCTGCAGAGGCAGCGCTAGAGACAAGAGAGTAGAGGGCCCCTCCTCAAGGGCTGAGGCTGTCTGCTGCCCCCCGGGACAAGTGACTGGGCTCAAAAGGACAACTTATGGGCAACTGAATGACACAGGCATTTTCGGGAAAGAAAGAGGACGTCTCTGTTTTCACGGGATGCAGTGCACAGGGAGAAGTCCCTGTCAACATGGAGGAGGTCAGTGTGATGGTCCCCAAGCCACAGACCACCATGGGTGGCCAGGAAACCAGGTGAAGTGAGGGGAGACGCCTGGACCCCTGGGAGGAACCGGTGCTGCTCACAGCCAGGTGTTGAACTCATGACCCTCAGAACGGAGAGATGACCGACTTCTGCTGTCCGAGTCACACAGTCTGGGGTCCGGGGTCACGGCAGCCTTAGAGACCTGACCCAGATGCTGGTTGTCACCAGCCCGAGCCATCGTCTTCGTCAGCTCTGGCCACCATAGCAAAGGACCACACTCCACGCAGCTCAATTCTCACCATTCTGCAGGCTGGAAGTCCAAGGTCAAGGTGTCAGTACGCTGTTCTGGTGAGAACATGCTTCTGGCTAGTGGATGACCTCCTTCCGCTGTGTCCTCACAGTGGACGCTGGTCCCTTCCTGTTATGAGGGCACTGATGCCATCATGGGGGTCTCACCCGCAGGCCCCGTCTCACCGCGACCCCCACCTCCTCACAGCACCCCAACAGGGGGCCATGGCTTCAGCATGTGAGTTTGGGGTGCATGCATGGAGTCAACGACCCCAAAGTGACCAAGGTCCTGCAAACGAGCCCCGGACTCTCACGGAGAAGCCGGTGGCGCAGTACGGTGCACGGCGGTGCACGGCACTCCCGTCAACATTCACAGCGCGGACGCGACGCCCTGGACCCACGCGGCGCCAGCGCTGTAGCATGGGGACAGAGGGGACATGTCCCGGCACGGGGTGCCGCCGCCGGGCGCTGGCGGGGAACCGGCACCGCGCGACAAGCAGATGCCGTCACCCACACTCTCTCCACGTCGCCTCGACGGGGAACCTTTCATCGGTTTTTCGGAGACCCAATGCGGCCTCAGGGTCCGGTTCGGTGACCCGCCTCGGAGCCCTTCGCAGTGGCTGAGTGGGGCGTGGTCACTCCGTGCCCCTGAACAGTGGGGACTTCATTCACGGAATATTTGTGACTTTTCCCAACCGCACAGGGACAAAGCACCCCAATACACTTAACTTTTTTTGAAGTTATTGCAAAAATCTGGTGTACATTGCTTAGATTTATTTACTGTGTATCTTCTCTCTTTTCTTAAAACAGCTTTATTGGGCCCATTGAGCACGAATCCATCCGCCGGCCGCGCGGGCGTCTGCATCCCACGCACCGCGTCCGCACAGTCACGCGACGTGCGGTCCCACGCCCGCCGCTCATCCGGGAGAGCTGACAGGTCCCCAGCATGGAGCGCCGCGGCGAGAAAAACGTGGCCTTATTCCCTCACATGCGACAGAGCTCTACCTATCAATTAAAAAAGGAGGCCTGCAGAAGTGTGACATCCGTCTGCCCCGCGGGGAGGGACCGCGTCTCTGTCAGATCCCGGGCCGGCTCCCCACTCCGGGCCCGGGGCCCCCCGCGCCTGCAGCGCTTCGGGTTTTAATGGCCTTCCTCTTCTGTCCGCCGCGGCTCCACTTCATGTCATTGTTAAGCTTTCTGAGGATTTTCTGCGGCACAGTTTACGGAATGGCACCCCGCCCCCCCCGCCCTCCTCCAGCAAACGGCCACTGAGTGTCAGGAAGCCCCGGGAAGCCAGTTGCCCTCTGCTTGTCCAGGAGAGATGACAACAGAGTTCTTCTGCAATTTGTGTCTTCTTCTTGGCCCGCGTTCCCTTGGGAGGTGCAGACTCGGCCGGCGAGACGCGTCGCAGTTTTGAGGAGGCGTCTGCGAGTCCTCGTCCATGGGGACCGCTGAGTCCACCGAGGGCGGAGAAGCCGGCTTTACTCCCGCCGCGGGCCGGGTCCTGGGGAAGGGGGGGCACGGGGGCGGAGGAGCCAACTGTTTCATTGGGAGCGCTACCCCCCCCCAAAATTGTGCATTTCAGTTGCGGGGGCTCTTCAGGAGAAAGAAGAAAATGCAGGATCTTAGTCTTCGCCTCGTGCGACCAGGACTCCCAGGGGAGGCCAAGCACCGAGGCACTGTCACGGACAACCAACGACGTCGCCCCACTGCCGCAAATGCACCTCCAGGACACGGTCCCCTGTTCCTGCCTCGACGGGAAATTTGTGGGGTGACTTGTCTCAGCTCTGAAAAAGGACTGGGACCGGGAAGGTCCACAAACACAACCGGAAATTTAAAGAATAAAGGGACCCAACCTTTATAATGAAAGCACAGAAATTGCCCAGTGAAAGCCAGGACCTGCCACGCAAGGCACATGTGGCTGGGGGGGGGGCGGGGTGCAGGGGGGTGACCAATGGGGTGGGGCGCAGGGGGATGGCCAGGCCCAAAATGCACCTCCAAGAACGCGCGTATGTCTGGGGCCTCTTACCTTTCTATCTAATCCAGCATCCTTACTTTATTTTTCAGTTGGGAACCAAAACGGCTCCGCGTTAAGTTCCGGCCGTGAGCACATCTCCGTCCAACGCGTCTGTCTTCACGCCCCGCACGCGGGAGGTCTGCGGGAACCCGCAAAAGGAGACGCACTTCGCGCCTCTGGCTCCTGTCCCACTGCAGTCCGGTTGGCGACTTCGGTGTTCGCAAAAGGCGTCTTTCCGCCATAGAAGCGGGTCCCGCGCTGGACGGAGAAGGACAGAGAACACAGGCCTTTGCTAAGGACGCTGAGTCCCAGACACTCAAGGTTTTGAACCTCGTCCCGAAGCGCGGAGCACACTTGCAGCGACTGTGCCTCTGGACTGAGCGGTGTCCACGTTCTCCCAGGCTGTGGGCGGTGCTTTGGGGGGGGGCGGAGGCGGGGGACAGTATGGGACAGACTTGTCCTGCCCAGTGAGCCTGCGGACTTACACGCACGGACAAACACAAATGCGGAGAAGTGACACAAAGCACATCACATCTTCACGGCCGAGGCTGTGGCCTCTGCCTGTGAGGACTCGGGCATCCCAGCAACCGTTTGAATTTTCACTAAAGAGCATACATAAAAGGGATCCGAGAGGTTATTCTGACGTAGGATAAACCGCACATGGGCGAGACAGACCCCCCAGGCAAATGTTTACGTTCTTTTTCAATGACTGCGTTTCCCCAACTTGGCTGCTTAGTAGAGTAGATGCTCAAACCTAAAGAAAAAAAAAAAAGTGAAATGCCACTGATGTGTTGGACTTTTTCTTGTTGCTTTGCAGAAGCTCTTTACATATGATGGTTCTTAAGCTATTGTCTTTCATGCGGTGTTTGTTCTCTGTGGGTTGCTTTCCTTCCAACTTGGTGTATCCTACAGTATGTCATGATATCTTTAACTGTTTTCCACCATTCTTCTGGGTCCATAAGAAAGGGTCGTTCCACCCTAAAATTATAAAGCCATGAGGCAGAGTGCTTCTCCGGCATTTACGTGGGCTTGTCTTCACATCTGCATTCCATTTGCAATTTTTGCATGGGATTTAAACTGGTGATCTCACTGAAGCTAATCCCACCCACCCCCAGAAATAATCGCGCCATCCAGCCGGCCACATTATGGAATAATGTACATGTCCCCCGCCGACCAGTGCAGGCACACTGCCAGACACAGACTCAACTTCCAAACGTCTCTCTCTCCAAATTCCGTGTTCTGTGCTTTACTAATTTTTTTTTTGGCGGGTGGGGGTGGCAGAGAAGGAAGGGGGCAGAGTCATAGCTGTGAAATCACTATCAAATCTAGAGCTTTGCAAGGGTGTTGATGGACCCACCAAAAGACTTCCCTGAAATTTGTAAAAATCCGTTTTGTCACCAACAGGATTCAGTGTGTGTCCCCCTCCGTATGCCCCTGGGGGAACCTATTTGAATTTTCAGCAAATGTGCATTAGCTGTTGTTTATAAGGATAGTCATGGGGTCTGGTGGACCAGGTTATCCCTTTAGGAGGAAGAGCATCAGTCCCCAGGGCAGAGATCTGAGCCCCCCAGGGGGAGGAACTCAGAGCTCGTCCTGGTCCCGGCGCCTCTCCTGACAGCCCCTCCAGCCCCTCTGGCGAGGCACAGGACTGTTCACGGCGGAGTGATCATTGTCAAAACACCTCCACTCCGCTTCGAATGCTCAGGCACAGCCAGGACCCGAGTTAGAGCGACTGGGAGGGGGAAAAAAATCAAGGCTCGGAATTACCTGTCACCCCTGTCGCTGTTACAGGTGATTGGCGCCCTTAATGAATCCTGCACCGTGTCAGCCCGGTTTTTTTTTTTTTTTTTTTTTTCACCAGCAAGCAAACTCTTCAGGAAAGAGAGAGGCCGTGAATGATGGAACGGGCCATTCCTGGTCCCCTGACATGGACCCCCACGTGCCTCCATCCTATTTCAGGGCGTCAGGGAAGGGGAGGGAGGAGCTGGGGGGCTGCGGACCCCCCCCGCGGCCCCCCTCCCCCCCGCCCCCGCACTTGCACAGAACCATACATTCGTCAGCGAAGAAGGAAGACGGCAGTGCCCTGAACGAGGCTGCTTTTAGGGTGCAAACCCACCTTCCTTTTCACCCTTCCCTATCGCCCCCTGGGGCTCCCCAGCTAAAGCGAGCACAACCGACCCTCTTCCCCCAAACCCCGGCTTCACGCTGGGCCCGGGAAGCTCGTGCAGACAGGACTTCGGTTTTCTGTACACAAAGCTATATGCATATGAGTTCGTTTGGGGCGACCCGGCTACGAAAACCCCCACACAATAGAGTTCCAATAGAAAAAGGCCAAAAAGGAAGGAAGGAAGGAAGGAAAAAAGGAAGGAAGGAAGGAAGGAAGGAAGGAAGGAAGGAAGGAAGGAAGGAAGAGAGAGTGAGCGAGCGAGAGAGCGAGCGAGAGAGCGAGCGAGAAAGAAAGAAAAAGAAAGAAAGAAAAAGAAGAAAGAAAGAAAGAAAGAAAGAAAAGAAAGAAAGAAAGAAAGAAAGAAAAGAAAGAAAGAAAGAAAGAAAACTTCCTCGAGATAATCACACAAGCATTTTTCCGGCTGCCTGCAGCTGTGGGGCACGTTGCCACGGCAACGGCTTTCCTGGCGGCTTCTCTGCAGCCAGGGGTCTGGCCAGAGCGTCCGCCTGTGCGCGGCCGGCTGCGCGCAGTGCCTCGCACGTCAGCCGCGTCTCCTGAAATGTGTCAGAAAACATTTTCAAGAGGGGAAGGCCAGTCGCTCTGGATGCCCATAAATTTATAGATAATCAGGTCCTCCGCGACTGCCAGCGGGGGAGGGGCACGGGGGCCCTGATGAGAGGTCAGCGACCCTCCGAGGCGGGGAGGGGGAGGCCGAGCCCCGGGGCCACCTGCGGTGCAGGAGCATCTCTGCCTTGACCCGTTTACATGCTTTTTTTTTTAAGGCAATCACCCCTAACCCGCGGATGCTGGGCTTGCGACATTGTATCGGTTACATACGCTGTTGCCCATTTCGCTGCTACAAAGTATCACGAGGCGTCCTGTCATCTGCATGTTTAAGCGTCTCGGTCCCCGTGTAAGAATTCCGGATGCTCACGAGGCACAATTAGCATCTCCCGTCTGCAGAGATGGCGGGTTCCGCCGTAAAGGCTCGTGGCTACACCTTCAGGAATGCAAACAAAGAATATTTGTGAATGATCTTACCCCACACAAATAACTAAGAAAAGTGGTCGCTCATACATATGCTTGAGTTTGGGGTGGCTCTTCCCTCTACCTTCATTTTCTCTTGTCCCCATGGAGCGTGTATGTTATGTTACTGACACAAAAAGCCACAAGTGTAATTAAAAAGGTCTCTGCAGAACAAAGGGTTTTCAGGTGAGCCAGTGTTTTAGCTCAACAGAAGGGCAGCACCGTGTAGGGGAAGCGTTTTAAACGGACTTCCTGTGCATAAAACGAATTACTCACTACCCGGGGTCCACAGGGAGGACCCCGCGGATGTGAATCATCCTGGACAACGCCACGGGGACACGTGGCACGTGGGCGTGACTCCCGAGTGCGGTCGGTGGCCTGGGAGCACTTTACGGCTTTTATTTGGGCAAGACACCCAAGAAAGACCCGACACCTTTCCGTGCGTTTGGACTGCAAGGCGCATGCGCAGGGCGTGGCTCTAGACCTGGAGGACCTGACCCTTGGGTGACGGTGGCATGCAGTCGTCGCCTGAAAACTTAGCGAGAACAGGATTCCGAGTGACGGGTGTGTTCCGAGCACGTTGCCACCCACATTCGAAACTCAGCGAGAGCACGCCAGGCCAGGCAGCTGTATGCAAACCTGGGCTCTCGCCTGGAGCAACGAGGGGACACTGAGGATGTGCACAATGAGACCTTTGGAAAAGAGGGCTTTTCCAAACAGACACACCTATGCCGACCCTCCGAAATTTCTTCCGCTGCAGATCCCAGGCCCGCCCAGGCTATCGTAGCTGGCAGGTGGTCCCCCACATAAAGAAGACGCAGTTACAGAAAAGACAAGCCGTGTTCGTGGGTGAAAACACACCACCTACTTTCCCTCAAATGGTGCAGAACCCAGTGACATCTCAACTGAAATGAGTTTTCTGGAAAAATTATTTGAAAGGTCACGGGAAGCAGTGAACATGCAAACGCAGCCAGGACACTGGACAAAAGAAACGCCCAGGCTGCTGAATAGTAAGATACAATGTAGATAGACAATGTATGTATATAAGATACAGTATACATGTATTAGACACAGTGTACATATAGCAAGATGTCATATACATATAGTACGCTGTAATGTAAATATAGTAAGACACGATAAAATATAGTAAGATACAATGCAAATAGAGTAAGCTACAAGATAAATATAGTAAGCTATAATGTAAATATAGTAAGCTATAATACAAATACAGTAATATATTATATATAGTAAGAGATAACAAATATAGCAAGCTATAATATAAATATAGTAAGCTACAAGATAAATATAGTAGGCTATAATATAAATATAGTAAGCTATAATATAAATAAGATATAATATAAATTTAGTAATGCTATATAAATATAGTAAGCTATAATATAAATATACTAAGCTATAATACAAATATAGTAAGATGTAATATAAATACAGTAACATACACAAATACAGTAAAATGTAAATATAGTAAGACATAATGCTAATACAGTAAGATATAATATAATTACTATAATATGATATGGTACAGGGCTGTATTAATGAAAAGACTCCAGTAGTGTTGCAAAAATAGATAAACTGGCCCCAATACGTATGAGAATTCAGTAATTTTTACACGATGAAATGCATATTTCTACCCTTCATAGGAAGATGGATTGTTTAGTAACTCGTTCTGACTAGAAATGCAAGGCTGGACCTCCCTCTAAGCTCTTAGCTCAGAATCATTCCAGATTTAGAAAGAATTAAACATAAAGATGAACCCGTGGAAGTAAAACAAAAGACAAAGGAACATCTTTATGACCTTCGAGTCGAAAAGGCTTTCTAAAACTGACATAAATGCCGGAAGCCACAAAGGGAAAGATTGGCTCATTTGGCTACGTAAAAATGCAACACTTCGGTATGAAAATCCCCCCGTAACAGAATGAAAAAGCAATTGGTCATGTGGAAAAACGATTTACAAGACATGCAAACAAAGCGTTCATTTTCTGAACGTACAAAGAGTTCCTGCTTTTAGAGGAAGAAAGAAAAAAGCAACAACACGAGATGAAGACAGTGATAAGAAAAAGAAACAAATATTAGTTGAAAACCGTAATGGAAACGCTCAATCACCATGAAAGCCGGGGATGGGGAGTGCATTTGGAGAGCAGCACCTCGAAGCCAGAGCGGCTTTGCGTGTGCGGTGGTTCGCGCAGGTGCAGGCCGAGGTGCCGGGCGCCGTCTGGGGGACTCGGCCTCTTCCCGCTTGTTGACGAGGGTCAAACGGCACCGCCTCCGAGGAGGCAATCTGTCCAGAGGTAACTGGGCTTGTGCTGCTGGACCTTGTGCTCCCCGAGCTTGCGTCTGCAGACGCGCCCCGCCCCAGCCACCTGGCCCACGGCGGCCCTGGCGACAAAGCCGGAAGGTGGAAGTAGCTCTGTGTCATCCGGGAGTGGGCTACACTTTGTGATTTGTGTGTAGCATGGAGCACTACACGGCCAACAAAAAGGACACGCAGGCCCGTAAGCAGCGAGACGCAGAGACGTGCAGCGGAGTCCCGCGCGGATGGCTTTACCTGGGAATGTGCGTTGAGCGCATGCGCCTCGGGGAGACGCAGGAAAACGCGTTCGCGCTCCACCTGCCCCTTCTCCGCTGGATATCTGGCCCCCGCCTCCGGAGGCGCCACACGGAGCCCACTGTCCCTGCACAGGCCCGAAGGCCGAGCCCCTCGCGCTCCATCGTCCCTGGATCTATCCCCACTGCTCACCCTCGTCACCTGCAGTTTTTCGGGAAGTGGAGGCACCGCGAAGCCCCACGGCCCAGCAACCGAGACTGATCTCCTACCACGGTGACGAGCAAGGAAAGGTCCCGCCAACACGTGGCCTGGGCCAAAATCGGTCCTCCGAAGACATGCCTCTGTCCTGTGACAATGCCCGTCCTTGCCGCCGATTGGTGCAGGAACTAACGTCCTACGGTTCTCTCATTTTACAGGAAACCATTTCAGAGCTCCAGGGGAGTGGGGGACAGACAGGCCGGGGCCTGTGTGACTGTCCCCGGCGGCTGGAATAAGTGACCGCACACCTGAGGCTTCAAACACCAGGAAGCATCTTCTCCCAGCGCCGATGCCGGACATGTGACAGCAAAGTGTCCCAGTGCCGCCCCCTCCGGAGACTACAGGGGACGGTCCTTGCTTCTCCAGCTCCTTGGGCTCCCTGTGTCCCCGCTGGTGGCCACGTCCCTCCCATGTCTGCCTCTGACTCCGTGTGGCTCCTCTGTGTCTGTGTCCTCCCTTCTGTCCCTTATAAGGACAGTGTCGCTGCATTTAGGGCCACCTGCTCCCGGAGGACTCATGACGTAGTCACGTGTGCACAGACCCTGTGTCTGAGTAGGCAGCAGGGCTGGTGCCTGGGGCTGCGACGCGCACACTGGTCGTTCTCCGTGCAGGGGACACAGAGCAGCCGCACGGCCACCGTCACATGCTTGAGGTCCTCACCTGGAAGAGGATGTGACGTGACCTTCTGTGACCTTCTGTTGCCCGCACGCACATCCGGCTGGACCAAGCTCCCGCCTCCCACGCCCGCTGCTCTGCGCATCGTCGCCAGTAGCCGACGGCAGCGCCGCGGACAGCGGACGCCGCAGCGGACGCGCAGGTTGACCCGAGGAGCGTCCTGCCCGTGTGGCTTCTGCGAAGCGGTTGTAGCGCTTCGCTCAAAAGTTCTAAAATTCACTGGAATCTGGTGCACAGTAGCCGCGGACGCGCCACGCGCGAAGGGCCAGTGTCATTACACAAAGGGGCTCCGTCTCGTCCTTGGGCTAGAGGACAGACGTGTCTCCACGAGGAAAGTCACCCCCCTCGGCAGCTGGACACGGCGGCAGGACACACTGGAGGTGCCTGGGTGGTGGGGACGCGCTCACGTGTGCATGAGGCTGTCTTTCCCCGGTGCCGCTGAGCGGGAAACGCGCTGTGGGGGTGGGGCACGTGGCCCGGGGTGCACGGGGCGGGGGCTCACGGGGCGGGGCGCATGCGCGCAGCGACTTAGGTCACCCTCTGGTCTGCTCGTCCGGCCGTGCGGTGCACTGGTGCTCTCAGCTGGAAAATAGTGTCGGCCGGGGACGCCGGAGAAGCCGCAATGGCCGAAAGGGAACCGAGGCAGGGCGAGCAGCTTCCCTGCGTCTGGGCCTCAGGAGGACGGCGAAGGCCCCAGACCCCGCTCGCAGGATGAAGAAGCCGCCCGGGTGTCAGTCCCGGATTGGCCTCAGACAAGTGCCTGGTCTGGACCCAGGGGGCACAGCTGGCTGTCCTGAGGGTGCGGCTGGGCAGCAGGGAGGGGCGCGATGTCGGGGGTCCACGCACGCAGCTCCCTGGCCGCGGGCCTGAGGGGACTAAGCGGGCCACGTGCAAACACTCGAGGGCTTTGCGGACAGAAGCGGCTGGGCGGAGGGTCTCGGCGGTGCGGGCCTGCCACAGGGCGCATGCGCAGCGGGTCACTTCATCCCACCGGCCCCGTCACCCGCACCTCAGGGCTGGGACGAGCCGCCCTTCCCTGGGCCGGCTTTGCCCACCCATGAGCTCTTCCCCCCACGGTCCCCAGCTGCTCTGGCGCCAGCAGTGACAGGGCTGTGTCCAAGTCACAAGGTCACAGAGGCCGCTCCCCTGGGGTGGCTGCTCAGGCCCGGGAGGGGTCAGTGGCCGTTCACACGCAGCCGTTTGTGCCCCCGCGCAGGACTGACGCCAAAGCGAGGGAGCGGAATGGCACGCACCGCTCAGGTGACACTGGACAAAGACGTCTCAGCGTGAGACCCTGTTCAACGCGCTTTTGTTTTTTTAAAAAAATCTACATTTTACACTTTTTAATCTATTTGTATTCACCCTCCCTGTCTGAGGCTGGGTTATGCGTCTGAGGAATGATTCAGAAAACCAATCGCAGACCCATGGGGAGGGAGCAGCGTGTCCCCGTCCCCGCGTGCGCGCAGTGACAGCTGCTGTCTGCGCTCCGGGTGCCGCGGGCTTTTCCCGGCTTCCGCTGAACGTTTTCTGTTCCTTCGGTGGGGGGCGGGGTTACCTCGCAAAAGCACAGAGCTCTGTTTGCATCGCGTCGAAAAACTAGGATGGGAGAGGAAAGCCGACCCAGGAAGAAATGCTAGCGCGGTGACGGGGCCCGGGGCGCCCCCTGCTCTCGGCTCCCACCCCAGTCAGCGGCGGCCGGAGGCACCACAGAACCCCCGGCAGGAAACAGCCGCCTCCGCGGCTGAAAAAAAAAACACAATGTTTCCATTTCTGCTGTACACGTTTTGGTCAATTTGCACTAAATCCATTAAAACCCTGCTTACACTTAAATTTATGGTCGCCCATAAATATGCCGTACTCTCCAGCATGTTTGCAAATGATGGCTTTCATTCGACCATTCAGGTAAAAAAGAAACCAAAAAAACAAAGCAAAAAAAGCCCATGAACGCTTCTGCGGAGCAGGGGCGGGGGGGGGGGGGGCGGGGCGCATCCTGGGGCACGCGTGGGACCGGCGTGCAGGGTGCAGGGACCGCGGCTGTGCTGCGCCGCTGCGTGAGTCGCTCCAGCTCCCCGGGATCCGCCTGCAGCCAGGACCCCTGCGCCCGGCCACCGTCCCACCCGGCCACCGTCCCGCCCGGCCCTGCCCTGCCTCTCCACAGTGGCCTCCTGTCACCCTCTGTCACAGCAGACCCTCCCTCGCGGCCCACCATGGGGACGCCGTCAACCCTGGGCTGCCGGGCCAGGGGATGACATGACATGGGGGCCGGCCGTTCGCGCGGCGCGTCTCCTCTTAGGGGGGTGACAACGGGCAGGTGCCGGTGCGTTAGAGCCAGGCCGGTGCGCGGCTGCTGGTCACACTGTGACACGCTGTGAAACGCGGAGCCTCACAGCGCGTGACTCTTACCGCAGTGAAGACAAACGGATGCTCTTCGGGAAGGGAGGTGCTGGGGGCGACGGCGAGCAGCTCGGCGTGGGCGGAGATACTTAGGGGCATCTTTAGGGTGCTGCACGCACTGTGTGGCACCGGCGGGGGGCAGAGCTGTCACCTGCGTGTGCCCGCGCGGGATGTGACCCCAGGACAAGCTGTCACGGATGCTGAGGCTTCATCCGTGATGACACGGCCACCGGCCGGGATGTGAACGCAGGGAGGCCGAGGGGGTCCAGGGGGCTCTGCTTTCTGCTCGGCGCTTGCAAATCTAGAACTGCTCGGAAAAACGAAGTGTAACCTCTCTAAAAAAGAAACAGAACAAAGCCGCTTCAGCCAAGGCAGCGGTGGCCGGGGTTGCACGTCACAGCACCCGGAGGCGTCTGTCCCCGGGCATGCGGGGTCAGCGGGGACCCTCACTCTTGGCCCTGAAGTTCTGGACCCCAGGTGACCCCTCAGATGGGGCGCCGGTCCCCCCTCCGCCCATGGAGTGTCCCTCGTAAGTAACCCGCCCACGGCAGGCAGAAAGCAGGACCCGCATAAACCGGGCTGCTGGCCTCGCTCCCTCCCCGCCCCCCGGGAGGCACGGCTCCCGTGAGCCACCTGAGGAAAAGGAAGAGCACGTGGTTCGCCACGTGCTCCTGTGTCAGAGAAAATCGCATCCGGGCAGACCCGTCGGCAGGATCCCAAAAACATCTGCATCCGGAAAGAGGTCGCGTCCTGAGCCAGTGCTGGGAGAGAACCAGAGGACGAGGAGGAGGACGCCGTCCACCTGTGCAGGGCGCCGCCCCCTTTCCGGCCGAGCGGCCCCCGCGTCCTCCCGCACAGGAAGCGCTAATGGCAGCAGACGGGGCGCTGGGGGAGAGCTGGGGCGACCAGGTGTGCGCCCCGCGATGACTCAGACCGGAGGCCCCCCAGAGGAGGTCCCCCAGAGGAGGCCCCCCAGAGGAGGCCGCCCAGAGGAGGCCCCCCAAAGGAAGCCGCCCCCGCAGCGGGCCCTGCAGCAGCACGGGGGGGGGGGCGGGCTGCAGGGAGCAGGCGGGGCCCACCCCCCCTGCAGGGGAGGCGGCTGCGGGAGGTCCAGCTGCGGCTGCGCGGGGAACCTCCTCCCAGCTCCTCCAGGGGCCACAGCCTGCGGGGGGGGGCGGGGGGGGCACCCCGGGTGGCAGGGATGGGCCGGGAGACACCCTGCTGCACGTGCGTCACAGCCGCTCACAGGCGTGACCCGGGAGCGTCTCCAGGGAAGAGAAGCACATTCCCTGCTCTCTCAGCCTCAAGGTCACGATGTCCTGATCCTCACGGGACGGGGTTGGTGGATGATCCGGTTTCTCCTCCCCCACTCCCGACTCTTCGCATTTGACCGAGATGCAGAGCCAGGGCTCCATACTCTGTGCACACGCGTGGGTGGCAGGACGATGTCGCTGGCAGGTAGGCCACGGGACACCACGTCCTACCTGATGGCATCGCCGGCACAGGGCACAGGTCCCCCAACGATGGCCGTGGCAATGACGTCCTGCCGACTGAGCAGTGCCTTCTCCTCGGGCCGTGAAATCGCAATGCGGAAAAGACGTTTCTCCTCCATCATTACCCCTCCTCGGGAAAGAGAAAGAGAGACAGAGAGTGAGGGGGAGAGAGAGACACAGACAGACAGAGACAGGGAGAGACGGAGACAGACAGACACAGGGAGAGAGAGAGGAAGAGAGGAACTAAGGAAGGACCAACCGCAAGCCTGGGGCTCTGCGCGTCCACCCCTCCTGCATCCCACCTCTCTTGTCCCCCGTCCCCCGTCCCTCGTCCTCCCCCGTCCCCCGTCCCTCGTCCCCCGTCCCTCACATGCAAAGCGACCGGCCGTCAGCCGCGCCGAGCCTCGGACGCATGTTCCCTCCTTAGCCGGCATCGCTCCGGCTCCAGTCCCTGGATTGAGGGTGCTTTCCTGGGTTGCCAAGGCTGGAAAAGCAAACGGGGTGTCCCCGCTGGAACACAGATGACGTTTTAAATGACAGGGACGCGTCTTCACAGCCTTCGTCACACAGTCCCAGCCTGCGGGGAGGACACTTAATACCCAACTGTTTGCTCAGGGTTCAGTGTCATTTTCCTCAGGTGCCATGGGCTCGCTGCCTCTCGGATTCAGCGGGAACCTCTCCCGACCGTCCAGGCCCCCCGCCTGCGTCCGGGGGCTCCCCAAGCCACCTCCGGGGTTCCCGGAGTCCCCACGAAGGTGTCAGTGCCGTCCCTGGCCCCGTCACGATGCTGCAGCCTCCGCTCTGGAAACCGCTGAGCCGCTCGCTGTCCCTCCCGCTCGCTGTCCCTCCCGCTCACTGTCCCTCCCGCTCGCCGTGAGCCCAGCGAGGCCCCTGCACCTGGCTCAGCAGCAGCAGCAGCGCGGGGCAGGGCGGGACGTGCCGGGCCCCTGGGGGGGGGACAGGCAAGCCTGGCCGTGGAGCCACCCGTCACATGTCCGGCGTTGACGGGACGTGACGTGGTGCCTCATCGCTGCAGCCTGCGAGACGCCGGCAGGCCCGGGGCTCGTCCTCCCGCTGCGGGCCACCCGGCGTCCCCTCCCCGTGGGCGGGACCCACAGCCGGGCCGCTGGGGGGCGGCGCAGACACCCCGCCCCGCGTGCCCCAGCCGGCCGGCACGCGACAGCCCCGCGCTGGCTCTCACGTGATGCAAAGCGCCAACGAGGAAGTCAAAGATGTCCCCAAGCACGGAGGCTCGTGACGAGCTGTGTGAAGCGTCGCGAGAGCGAAAAAAAAAATCTATTAATAAAAATCTGCAGCGCTGAAAAAAATTACTGGGAGTCCCAAGGGGGTAAATGTCTGACATCCATTTTTATGTCACATTAAAATGTTTCTAGTAAGTGTTAGCACTTGCAAAAAAAAAAAAAATAAGGCAAGTCAAACGTCGGCTTTGAGATGCCGAGAGCTGTCACATCTTCGCAGCCTAATAAATTACGATTCTTCCCGGTGCGCTCAACCACACGGCACGGGCCGTCCATTCTCCCGAGAACCAGTGAGGGGCACCGGGTGACGGTGACAGCGTGAGGGTGGGGGCGCGGGCACCTCTGACAGGACAGCGAAGGCCGAAGGCGCCCCGGACGCCGGGGGCTCAGCCAGCCTTTCGGCAAGACATTGGGAAGTGACAGTGACGACGGCCCTGACCCTCAGTGACAGTCACGACAGCCGTGTCCCTCGGTGACAGTGACGACGGCCGTGTCCCTCGGTGACAGTCACGACGGCCGTGTCCCTCAGTGACAGTCACGATGGCCATGACCCTGTGACAGTCACGATGGCCGTGTCCCTCGGTGACAGTGACGACGGCCCTGACCCTCAGTGACAGTCACGACGGCCGTGACCCTAGGTGACAGTCACGACGGCCGTGTCCCTCGGTGACAGTCACGACGGCCGTGTCCCTCGGTGACAGTGACGACGGCCCTGGCCCTCGGTGACAGTCACGACGGCCGTGACCCTCAGTGACAGTCACGATGGCCGTGACCCTAGGTGACAGTCACGACAGCTGTGACCCTGGACAGTCACGATGACCGTGTCCCTCGGTGACAGTCACGACGGCCGTGTCCCTCGGTGACAGTCATGATGGCCGTGACCCTCACAGCCCACGGCAGCGTGCGCAGCCACTGTCCGCGTCAAGGCCGAGGCGCTGGTCCCGCCGCCTCTGCTTCTGCCCGTGACTCGTGAGCGTCACGCTTGGCACTGCTGCTCGGACGCGGACGCTCGCTGCTCCGTGGTGGTGCCCCGCGCCCTGCGCATCGAACCCTCCGAGCTCAGGCTTCGCTCGGCTGCAGCTGGCCGTGGAATCTGTCCTTGTCCTTGTCATTAAAAATATATTATCATCCCAAAGTAAAAGTGGCTCTGTGTGCACGTGTTCATGCAGGTCTGCGAACGGTGACTCACGTGCACACACGCGAACATGGTCACACTCAGGACACAGACTGGCCCCGTGTCCCGTGCTCCGAACCTCCCCCACCCCGAACCCCAGGAAGACGCCTCTTAGAGCAGCGCCCCCAGGAGCGACGCAGCGAAGCCGGCTGGCGCGGAACATGGTTTCGCCTCCCGCAGTCAGACGGGCCGGGCTGAGGGCTCCCTGCTGGAGGCGGCCCCAGGCGAGACGTTTACTGAGCCTGAGCAGCCGCTTCTTGGCGCGCCACGGAGGTGACGCCTGTCTCGCGAAGCGGTCGTGAGGAGAGACCCCGGCACGCCACGCCGCACACGTCCGTGAACTGGTAGCAAATCGAAGCTTTTAGACGCCACAAAGCTGCGTTTCTTTAAAAGATGCGGCTTCTGCGTCTGACCGCGGCGGGATGAGGGGGCGGATTTAGTCTCCCGACGGAAACGGAACGCGAGGTGGGCAGTCAACGGCCCGGGGGCTGCGGAGACGCGGGGCGTCGGGCAGGGACCCCCGGGAAGTGGGGAGCAGCGAGCTGAGCACATGGCAGCTCTGCTCACGGCCTCCGGAGGTGCACACGGCGCCATCGCAGGGGGGCCCCAGGGGGATGGGAGACGCCCCAGTGCGGCAGGCAGAGCTGAGACTGCGGGTCCCGAAGGCGGCGAGAGTTCACGGGACAGACAGCCACGGACGGAAGAGCCGAGCGAGCGGCTCCGACCCCCTGGAGGATCCGCCCGCCGGCCGCAGAGGGAGCTGCCAGGTTCTGTCTCCGTTTCGCTGACGACGAGGGACGTTGAGCATCGTTTCACGGGTCTGCGGCCGTCTGTTCTCCGTGGAGAAGGACCTGCCTGTCCAGGTCCCCGCCCGCTTTTAGCCGGCTCCTCTCCTGCTGCTCACGGACATGAGCTTTGCATGGGTTTTGGATACTCAGCCTGTCCCGGACGTGTGGCGCAGGGACGTCTTTTCCCTCTGGCCGGCGGGCTCTGTGCAGTCTCGATGGGTTCCTGCACTGAGCAGGGGCCTCTCCGTGGGAGGTGGCCCCATCTTTATTTCCGGATTTCTCCTTGGAGTCACATGCACAGAAATGTGGCTGCGACCGGTGGTCTCAGCTCTGGCGTCCGTGTCTCCTGACCTCGTTCCTACAAGTTCCTCCAACGTGCCATCGTCACGGCCTGTCTGCCTGCCAGGTGCTACGTCCCAGGCCAGCCAAAGTAAAGCTGAAGCCCAGAGACGGCCGGGAGCCACCAGTGGGCACGTGCCGTGTTCTCCCCCGGTTGGCGCTGACAGACGGTGGCTGGCGGAGACGCACCCTGACGTCACCATGCGGGAAGCTGTGTCTTGTCCTGTGGGAGGGGACAGGCCCGGGGAGGCCTCCGATGGCTTCGTCCCAGGAGAGGGTGTTAGAGCAACACCAGCCTCGCTTCACTCTCCTTTAAAACTGGTGGACGCACAGGACATTGGGCTCGGTGCCCCGCGGATGCTAAAATGAATGTTTGCTTTTTAAGGATTCGTGTGTGTGCGCGTGTGCATCTGTGTGCGTGCATGTGTGCACATGTGCATGTGTGTGCGTATGTGTGTCCGTGTGTGTGTGCACGTGTGCATGTGTCCATGTGTGCCTGTGTGTACATGTGCACGCGTGTGCGTGCGTGCATGGGTGTGTGCGTGTGTGCGTGCGTGCATGTGTGCACATGTGCATGTGTGTGCATGTGTGTGCGTGCATGTGTGTATGCATGTGCATATGTGTGTGCATGGGCATGTGCGTGTGTGCATGTGTGCCTGTGTGCACATGTGCATCTGTGTGCGTGTGCGTGTTGCGTGCGTGTGTGCACGTGTGGTGTTGCTCGTCTTCTCTGCAGCAAAGAAGTTGCACTTTGCTATGTTTGCACCGTTGGGCTCCAAAGGTGACCGATGACAGTGACATTCCAATTACACCAGGAATGAGACGTCGCTTCTGAGAAACCTCGTTCGTGAGGATCTCATAAATTTGGAATTGGGGATGAAATTTATCTTAATGTTGATGATTAAGGAGAGCCTTTCTCGGTAAATTAATAGTGTAAAGACCTCGGGGAGAGGTTGGAGTGACTTAAGGAAGCCGGGCGTTCAGTGGCTTAGAAGCGTTTTTAATACCTAAAAACATGGGCTTAATTAGAATTGTCTATCAAAGGATCGCATTGCCTACGAGCGCGATCCATCAAGACTCTGGAAGTGTTTTCACGTGGCGTGGATCGAAAGGAAGCGTATTTTTCACCTGTTCCGTCACACCTGCCCTCGACCATCAAGGGGCATTATTCCGATTTAATGACGTCAGTGGCATTTTTACCACAGAACCTTGCAGGAAGCACGACCGAGCACGTTGCCGAGTTCGGGCGTGGGGGCGTGGGGGGCCTGCCCGTCTGCGTCCGGCGTGTCGGCCGAGCCGTGGGCGTGGCCGTGCGGGCGTGGGCGCCCGCTCTGCCAGCCCTGCCCCCGCCCCTGCCCGGGTGAGTGCGCCGCCCCACCCCCCGCACGTGCTCTGTGTGAGACACAGGATGCCAGTCTCTGCGACCCGTGGCTTGCATTCCCCGGTCCCGTGGCTGACTTCGTCACACGTACACGGTCAGTCTTCATTTTCTTCCCGCCCCGGTAAACGCAGGCGTGTGAGAGGGTGGACATCTTACGTGTTTCCTGGTAATTCCACGGGCTCAGTGCCACGGGCTTGTGCGGCCAGCCCAGCTCTGCCGGCGACTTCCGGCCCCAGGACGTGGGGCTCCAGCTCACGATCGTGCATCGGGCGGAGCGCCTAGTGCTGACCTTCCCTGCCGGCTTGTAGCGGTCAGCTCCTGCCACGTGACGAGCCGTCCATGAACCCCGAGACATAAAGGCGGGACCGTTCTCGCTTACTCGACTGGCGCCGGCTGATTGTGGCGGGTCAGCCGGGCTCCAGGACGAAGCCGGGCTCAGCGCGGCTGCACGTGGGTTCAGCCTGGGCCTCGGGCCGAGGGGCGGTAGCTGTGCACCTGAATGTGGTTACGATGATAAGCTAGGAAACGAGCAATAACTAAACGCCACCTTTCTTCAGGAAAAAGACCCGGGACACTGGGTCTCCTGATGCGTTCCGCCTGCGCCTTCCAGGGGCTGCGGGCCGTGTGCCACGTCCTGTGGCAGGGCACACACGGGCACGGAGGGGAAGCCACGTGGATGCGGAGGCAGAGACAGGAGGGACGCGGCCCCCAGCCCAGGGGCGCCTGCGGCCCCGGACGCTGGGAGAGGCAGGGAGGACCCTCCCCTGGGGCGTCCGGAGGGACTGAGGCCCTGGGACACCGGATGCCACACTCCTAGTCCCCAGGCCTAGGGGACGATAGATTCCTGCCGTCCAGCCCCCACTCGGGGGTCAGTCGCTACAAGACCCAGGAGGCCAGGTCCTGAGCGAGGTGGCCGTTCAGCGGCGAGGCCTCCACTGGCCCGGGCTGCAGAGCCTGGGGCGTCCCTCACAGGCCCCCGCAGGCCCCCGCGGGCTGGGAGGGGCTCAGCTGGCTGCTGCTGGCGCTTCCTCCAGCCGCTGTCTGCCCAGCGGGTCGAACGCGGTCCGTGCAGCCCGGCACCCCCGGGCCCTCTCTGAGGGGAGTCCCGGGGACGTGGGGGCAGCACAGCTCCTGGGAAGGGGGGCTGGTCCAACTGAAGACTGAGCTCGGGCGGACACCTGTCCTCTCTGGCTGTGAGGGCCACAGCAAGGAGAGGTGTCCGAGTCTGCTCAGGCCACTGAAATGAATGGGGGGTGAAACCGCAGGCTGGAGCCCGGACACCCGAGACGCAGCTGTGGCCGGGCCGGTCCCTCCTGGGGCCTCTCTGCCGGGCGTGCGTGGCCACTGTCCCCTCCCCGTGTCCTCACCCGGTCCCTCTGTGTGTCTCTGTGCCCTCATCTCCTGTTCCGATACGGACACAGCCCCGTAGGGTCAGGGCCACCGTGGTGACCTCATCTGACCTCTCTGCCCTCTGTAAAGAGCCGTCTGCATGTCCAGCTACGTTCTGAGGTCCGGGGTTGGGACTTCTTCAACCTGTAAATCTGGGGGACACAATTTGGCCACACAGCACGATAGACCGGCCACGAGCGTCTTGCGCTTGATAGGTTTCCGTCAGCAGCGTCACGCTTGCGAGAGAGACCCCGGACCCGCCAGTCCCCAGAGAAGTTCCCGTGCCTGGGACTCCCCGGGGAATGTGAGACGCCTTGGAGCCAGAGCCCAGCTGTGCCAGGGACTTCTCCGAAAGCGAACCCGCCTCGTACTAAGTGTCAGGACCGGTGACCCGCACGCTGAGGGGTGTGTGAGGGAACCGTGTGCCGTGTGCACACAGGCTGTCAGCAGCCGGCTCCCCACCCCCCGCATTCCCACCCCGCGGAGAGAGGCGGGGTGCGGTGGGCGCCCCGGTCACGGAGGCTCCCACCAGATGCCCGCGTCTTCAGCCCCATGCAAAGCACGACCGTGAGCGGGTGCGGGTGTGAGTGGGGTGGGCGCCTGGGGTCTGGCAGAGGCCGTGCGGGACGCACGGGGGACGCGGAGGGGACGCAGAGGGCAGGGGACCCTTTGCTCTGCCTGGGAGATGGGGCCACAGCACCTGTGATCGAGCTGAAGCCGGTACCAGCAGGAAAAATAAACTAAAGTGAGTTGAATCGGCCACACCCCCCGCCCCCCAGCCACAGTCAGTTCCAAGAACGTTTAACTGCAAAACGAGCAAGCGACTAATTGTGTCAATGCTGCTAATTGCGCGTGCCGAGCGCCTAAGCGGGCTGCTCCCCGTGACTAATAAGAAATCAATTAGCTAATGAAGTGGCCATTAGGCGAGAGGCACGTCGCGGCCGGGGTCGCTGCCGTCCCCCCCTCCCCGCGGTCCCCGTAATTGCCTGCGCCATATGGAGCGCACGGCCTTCGGCAAGGCTGACGCGGCAGCGGGACGCGGCCGCTGGGCTCCTGCCGGAGTGGAGTGCGGCCCGCTTCCCAATTATTTTTAATTGCCAGACACTCTCGCAACTGCGTCTGCTGCCACACGCCAGAATCCCGCCTGGCTCCGCCCCGCCTGGCAAGGCCCCGCCTGGCTCCGCCCCGCCTGGCACGGCCCCGCCTAGCACTGACCCGCCTGGCACCGCCCCTCCTGCTACCGCCCCGCCTGGCACCGCCCCGCCTACCATGCCCCGCCTGGCACCGCCCCGCCTGGCACACCCGGTGCAGGCACACGGACCCCATCGTCTCTGCCCAGTGTGTCCTCGGTCCTGGACGGCCAGACTCCAGGACCCCGCCAGGCACACACAGACCCTGCCGGGCTCCGCCTCCCACACTCCGGTGTCCGAGCCACCTGCACACGTTACAAGCAGAAGTGCCTTAGGGGTGCAGCCGTCTGCAGGTGGCAACGTGTCACTTCTGCACGGTGAGCTGCCGCTGCTGCCCATTGTGGACCCACAGGCCGGAAACGCGTGGGAAGGAGCCTCAGGGCCTCCGGCTGCCTCCGACCGCGCCCCGCGCCGTGATGTCCTCGTCCCAGGAGCTTCTCCTCCCGCATCCAAATGAATTCGGTGCCTGAGTCGGGACGGGTCCCGGCCGCCTCTGTCCCCCACGTCCCGTGTGCCAGATGCATGACCCTGGGGCCTTCTACGGAAACACGCGACTCGAGGAGGCATTCCGTGGCCGGTGCTTCGGGGCGACGTGTGGCTGGAATTAGTTCATCCAGCGCCGCCCTCCCCCCCCCTTCCGCGAATCTGCCGTCAGCTCGGCCAGGGGCGCGGAGTCAGGAGGAGGCAGACGCGGCGGCACGTCTGCCTCGCGCACAGCGCTCACCGGCCGCGGGACCGCGTCAGGCAGAGCGCGCCCTCCACCCTCGTACACCGCGCGCCCGGAAGGCGCCGTGACGGCGGGAAAAGCACACGTGCGGAGCACGGGGCGGCGAGGGCGGCGCCGCGGCAATCAGGGGCGCTGCTGTGCGGGCACCAGAGACGCGGCTTCCGGCCGCAGGCGCTGCACGCCGCACGCAGCCACCGGCCCGCCGCTGCCGGGCAGGGACAAGCGGCCGGTCCTGGCCAGTTCACGGTTTTGTCGCTGCTCCGTGCCAGGCGGGGGCGGTGAGGTTGCCAACGCCCCCAAACACACACACACACACGCACACACGCACACACACAGTTCTGCTTTTCCTCAGCCACATGCACCGACTTCTGCCCAGCAGAGCACAGGTTTGGGGGGCGGGGAAAGGGGGACGTTCTCATATCCCCACACGTCCCCCTCCCATGCCGGCCTCCGGGTCGCCGAGAGGCTGGCACATCCTGATTTAAAGGACGATGACACCGAGTCACGCTTGGGCTGCGCCGGTCCCCGCCCGGCGCCTCGGTGAGTCCGGCGCACGAAAGCCGGGGCGGACACACGGCCACAGTGACGAGAGGACCAGGAGGCTGTCTGCGGCGAGGACTGGCCCTCCGCTCGGCTTGGGGCCGCGGCCGGGGTCCCCCGTCGCACAGCAGCGGGACGGTGCCCACGCGGGGGACGCCTCCCCCGTCCACACGCACGAATGCCAGCCGCGAGGCTTCGCGAGCTGCGATGCGGCCCCCGCTGCTCCAGGGGGTCCCACCGTCCCACGCCGGGGAGCCAGTGGCTGTGCCGACGTCACCCGTGGCACGGCCCCCGCTGCGGATCCTGCTCAGGCCACACCCGGCTGCCCGTCGCTGCTTCCCGCACGGCGACCGAGCCCCAGAATCGCATGGGATTCGAGGACCCTGTGAGCACCAGGGTCGGCGTCACTCTGAAACGCACTTCCCAGGCGGACCCTGGCTTGTCGCTCTCACGAGGGGCACTTGAACCTGGCGGCTGCCTCTTCTTGGGGTGTAAGATTTTACACAATCGCCCGCTTTTCACGCAGTTTTAGTGCTGTGCGTCTCAGCGTCTAAGTGAGTCTCAGTTTGCACAGAAGGGAAGCGGGAAGATTCCCGGCAGGTGGCCCAGTGGGGTCGTCAGGGCGAGGGGGGACCGGGAGGGGCCGTGCTGGGCGGCCGCGCCCTCAGCGTCCTGCGTCCCGTCCCCTCTGCTGAAGCAGCTGCATTCTCACCCGAAGCCGGGACGGGGCGGACGGAGGGCAGATGCTGGGGCGTGACGGGAGCTCAGATGGACAGACGCACCGGCGGGTGCATCGACGGCAATGGGTGGCCTCGTCTGCCCGTCTCCCGGGGTTAAGCGGAGGCCGGGAACGCCTTGGTCTGCGTCTGCACTGCCGCCCTCCGCCCTGCTACAGTCCGAGCAAACTCCTTTTAAAATATTTCCAAACAACGCCTTCGAGGCACTGGGCCCACGCTTCGCCCTCTCCCCTGCCAGCCCCCACAGCGGGCCCTGGACCCCGCACGGCGGGCGACCCGTGACCTGGGGAGGCTGCGTGGCCCCAGGCCCGGGGCAGACAGTGGGAACGGGCCGCGGGGGAATCAAAGGCCTCGGCTGGGAGGAACGGGCTCCACAGACGCGGCAGGAATGTGCCCGCGGTCGGCGAGGCTGGCGGCCAGCACCGCCCCCATCCCCAGCCCGCTGTGAAAGCCGCGGGTGCCAGCTCCGTCCCCGGGGCGCCCGGCCCCTCCCGCGGTTCCCAGGCCAGACAGCAGGGCGCTGAGGGCGGCCGGACGGGGCCGACGCCGCCCGCTGGGGACAGGGCCATGACGGGCTGGCCACAGGGCCGCCAGACGCCTCCGACCTCCCCGGCAACGCGGAGACCCCCACGCAGGGGGTGTCCCGGCCCCAGTTCCGGCACGGGTCACGCGCGACGCCGTTGGAAGTGAGGACGCGTCACCCCCGTGTGGCACCCGGGGCCACCTCGTCCCTTCCTCGGCTGGCAGTCAATTCCTTATTTAAGGAAGCGGCTGGGTCTTCACGCCCTGGGGCTGAATGAAGACAAAGCAGGGAGGAGCGTGGCACGCTGGGGCCGGAGGCCACGGCTGGACAGACAGACCCCCAGCTCCCCCCCGGCCCTTGGACACGGAGCCCGCAGCCCGCGGCCCGCGGAGGGGACCCCGTCACCTGCTGGCTTCCCGCCCACGGCCGGCCGCCTGGTCGCCAGCCTGTGTGTCTGCAGCCCACAGAGATTTACGACGGCCGCCGTCAGGGGGTCTACTACAAACACCTCCCGCCTCGGGAAACGCAGGACGAAAAGTAATTACGACGTGTAGAGGAAACAGACTGGTGCTCTGCAGCGCCCGGGCTCAGCCGCGCGGGGCGTCCGCACCGCCTTCCTGCGCTGCGAAGGCCCCGTGGGCTGCGGGCAGGTTCCCTGGGCCTCCACGTGGCCACATCCCTCACCGCGCAGCAGCCCTGGCGCGTGGGGCAGCGATGCGGCCGTCCCCACAGAGCCCGCCTCCTCCGTCACCTGAGTGTCCGTCTGAGGTGCAGAAGCCGGGGCTAAATGCGCAGAGTCAGCCTCGCGTTTTCACCGATGCGTGCGGCGGGGAGGCGCGCAGAGAGTCAGGCCCCGGCTGCGGCGGGCGCGGAGCCTGGGCGGGGCGGGGTCTGCGCGGACACGGCCACAGCGTGCGGTGAGGTGCAGGTGCGCCCAGGGAGCAGCACCACGGGGGTCGCCACAGCCGCTCCCGCGGAGGGCGGGACCCTGGTCCGCGCGGCACGTGGCCCAGGACGGCGCACGTGGCCGTCACGCCGGTCCCCACCCCCTCCCCGCGCACGGCGCCCCACGCTCCCGCACGTGACGTCCGCACGGCCCGGGGCCTTTCCGCCCGCCTCTCGCCCACGAGCTCAGGCCACGGCGTCCGGGGAGGGGGCGGTCCGCGGGCTGTTGCGAGCGCCACGAGCCCCCGTGCGGCCCGTGCGGCCCACGCGCTGACGCGGGAGACACGTCTGGCGCACGTGTGCCCGCGCGCCCCGCGCCGCCTCCGCGGAGGCAGAGGGCCCGTCGCCGCGGCCCGAGGAGGCCCCGCCACGCTCCGCCCCGCGTCCGCACGTCGGGGCGGGTCTGGTTGGTTTTCCCACGACGGAAGTGTGACGTGGGACGAAGCACACGCCATTCTGACGGGCACAGCGCTGACCGCCACCGCACGCCCGTCCAGGCCGGTGGAGGAGCCCGGGGCGGCGCCCGGCTGTCACCCGGCCACCCGAGACGGCCGTTCTCCCGGGGCCCTGCCGCAGTCCAAGCGACGTCCTGCCCACGCCACTCCATGTCACACGGGTTCTCTTTTCATTTAATTTAATTTTCATTTCGGCCCTCGGAGGAGCACGAAGCAGCTGGTCCCATTGAGCTCCGTGTGCCGAGCCCCTCAGGACTGTTATTAAATTCCCCGTCAGCTGCTGCTTGGGGACATGTCAGGCCGCACATGCTAACCGCCCTGATTGGCGTGCAAACACGGGCCTGTCCCCGCACAGCCCGCCCCCTGCACGGGCCCTGGGGCGGGGCGGACAGCCACCTCCCCTGTCTGGTGTCGCACGGCAAAGCCACCAGGTCCCCGTGGTCTCTAGTTTCCGGTGGGGACACGGGCAAGGGCAGGCAGCCCGGCCCCCTCTCACCAGTCGGAGGCCCCAGGCGCCCGGCCGGCAGCCCGTCCTGGGGACCAAGGCTTGTGTACGGGATGGGCGCTGGCTCCCGTTGAGGGGTCAGGACGCCTGGCCGCCTTTGCTGCACTCAGCAGGGACCTGAGTCGGGTGCAACACGTGGGGGACTCTGAGCTCCGCCTCTCGCCCCGCAGGGGACACTGAGCTCTGCCTCTCGCCCCGCGGTGGGGATGACAATCAGGATGCCTCAGAGCCTGGCTTTTTGCTTTTTAAGGAATGCTGCATTTTGCTGACTTCCTCACCCAGGAGTGATCGCGTGAGTCGGCAAGGACACCCGGCCCCCCGCTGAGTGAGTCTGTGGGTCCGGGACAGCAGCACCCCCCCCCCTTCCAGAACGCGGGGGAAGCGGCCTCTCCTCCTGCACGAGCGAGACTCCAGGATGAGGGCGCGTGGGATTTCCACCGCGCCCCCCCCCCGTTTCCTCCCCTGCCGCCCCTCCCCACCCCGAACGCTGCGTCTTTGACAGGAAGCTGCTGGGTCGGGCTCCCGGGACCCGTGGTCTGTCACCGTGACGCCCGGATTCCCGCGCCCACCGGGCGCACCAGGCGCGTTGTTGGAAAACCTGTCCCTGTCCGCCGCTTCCTCGCAGACCCGAGACCTGAGGCCGGGCGGGCGCAGGTGTGGACGTCGGGCCCGCTGCTGGGTGGCAGGCGCCCCTGTGCCGCGGGACGCAGCACCTGCACACGCCCCGAAGGGACACGGCCGGCTCCGGCCAGCGTCCCGCGCCAGCCGCCCTGCGAGGGGCCGGAAACAGACAGCGACGGTGGGTTCCTGCAGGTCACCCGCCCACCCCAGAGAAGTCCCCAGAGAAAGTTCCTGAGACACGAGACCAGGGGCCAGCCGAACACATGGCTGGGACCTTGTCCCTCCAGCGAGGGGGTGAGGCGTGCTGGGGTGGCTCCTGCCCTCTCTGCTTCCGCCCCGCCCCACGGCGGACGCGGGGCTTCGGGGACACAGAGAGACAAGGGACGGGCAGCCCCTCGCTCACACACACACGCGTGCTCACGCTGCGGGGCGGAGCGGGCTTCGCCCCTGGAAACGTGAAAGTCCGGCGTCCCGTGGGGCTTCGAGAAGACCGCCCGTTCTCTGCCCCGACAGACCCCTCTGACGGCGGGGCCTGTCACGCGTCCCCTCGAACCGAAAACGCCGGCTCGCATTAGGGAACGCCGGGTTCCAGTCTCCCTGGGGCGGGCGCCCTGCACCCCACGGAGGCCGAGACACGCCATCGGCATCACTGTTGTCTGCACGACGTTCAGCCTGCAGGGCCCGAGTCCCCCGCTGGACGCACCACGGCGCTGCAGCCCCCGCATCCCTGCGACGGGTCCCCGCCCTCGGCACCACCCGTGACAGGGCTCGGCAGCCCTGGGACGGGTCCCTGCCCCCCGCATCCCTGGGACGGGTCCCCGCCTCGGCAGCGCCTGACAGGCTCGGCGAAGCTTCTCCGTAAAAGGCCAGGAGGGAACCTCTCCCAGCTGCGCTTCCGGGTCTGCACCCTCGGCTGGACGCCGATGGTCAGTGTCAGCATCAGGGCGCGTCCGACATGGGGTTACAACGTGGGCGTCTCGGGGACATCACTGTCCACACGGGGTCAGGACGTGGGTGTCTCGCTGATGTATGAGGCCCCCTGGGAAGCTGGAAACGCTCTGAGCCGGGAGCGGCCGCCGCTGGGGTGGAGCCCTGTCCCGGTACTCACATGGCCCCTGGGCACCGGGCGGCACACAGACGGCGCTATTCTGTGGGGAGGCGCGAGCTCTGAGTGACGTCCGGGGCCAGTCGCAGCTGGCTGGGCCGGGAGGGAGGCCATGAGCCACGGGGACGGCTCAGATACGGCCCGGGCACCACTGTGGGGTGGGGTGCCAGTGCCCACCCTGTGCTGCGGGGCCGCCGAGGCCAGCAGGCTGGAGCCCTGGACGACGCTGACCCAGGCGCGGGGACGTGCCTGTCAGGACCGAGACTCCGAGTCCCCAGCCGCAGCCCCGCGTCTGGCAGGGAGCTGTGTCCAGCCAGGGCGCCCTCCGAGGGCCCTTCGTCTGGCTGTCCGTGGCCCGTCCGCAGCCCGACCCTCCGCCTGCTCGGGCCCCGAGCAGAGAGCTGCCGACACAGTGTGACACAGCTGCTCACGGGCTGGGATTACGCCTGTGACCACGCCGTCCCCGGGGCCCAGCCGAGCGCGGCGACGTCCACCGGTGGCCGACCCGGCACGGGACCCTTCCCTCGCAAAGCCCATGAACCCGGCCCGCCACAGCCGGGAGGGACGGCCACACTGCTTCGAGCGCCCGCCCAACCGCCACCACCGTGCGGAGCTGTGTCTTGCGCCACGGAACGCGGGACACCGGGCACGGACAGCCCAGCGCCAGCCGCGGTGACCAGGACTCACGGGGACGGACGGCGACCCGCAGACGCCAGCGCGCTTCACAGGACCCGCCGCCCCGGCACGCGCACGGCCGGCAGAGTCAGAAGCGGGGCGCGTGCAGGCTGCGTGTCCGTGTGCGTGCGTGCCCGGCTGCGTGTCCGTGTGGGTGCGTGCCCCGGCTGCGTGTCCGTGTGCATGCGTGTGTGTGAGCGTGTGTGTGGGGGGGTGTGGTGCGTCCTGTGTGCCGTGTCTGTGGGGTGCATGTCATGTGAGGGGCACGTGATGGTGTGGGGTGTGTGTGTGTGTGCACTGTGTGTCTGACATGTGTGCGCTGTGCAGGGTGTGTGTGTTGTGAGTCTGTGTTGTGGCTTCACCTGTGTCTGTGTGTGTGTGGAGGGTGCATGTGTGTGTGTGTGCGTGTGCACGTGTGCCCACAGAAGCCACGTGGATAACACCCAGCACCTTCTCGTCCCCCACGCCCGCCCCGCCCTGGATGTGTGACGTGCGTGCACAGGGCCGCCGCCCCTTGCACGCCCAACATGCGGTATCACCTGTGGCCTGCGGCCCGGATGCCGCGAGACAGAGAGACAAACAGGTTCCGCAGGGCGCATGGGCAACCCCGCAGACCAGAGCCCGTGGTCACAGAAGCACAGATGATGTGTCATCCAAGTCACAGCCACAGAGGCTCCAGGGACCGTGCAGGGCCCTGGCCTCCTCCCGCACTCTGTGGACTCGGCTTCTTTCTGTGAAACCCCGGCCCCCGCTCTGCGCCCCGCATCACTGCAAATGTCGATCGGGGATCCGGGATCCGCGCTACACAGGGCCTGGGACCGGCTCTGGCCCTCCCACAGAGGGCTCCCCACGCGCTCCCCACGCTCCCCACGCTCCCACGCGCTCCCCACGCACTCCCCACGCGCTCCCCACGCGCTCCCCACTTCGTCGTGGGCAGCTTGGAGACGGAGGCCTCTGCTTCCGCTGTGGTTTCGTGCTGAGCTATGAAGTCAGGCCGAGGATTCTGTTCCTGACGCCTCGAGGTTGGGGTGTCTGGGGCAGAGTGTTGGGGGTTGAGGTGTTGGGGGCGCGGTGTTGGGGGCGTGGTGTTGGGGGGCGTGGTGCTGGGGGCGTCAGGGGCGAGGAGCCCCGCCCCCTCCCCAGGCTGCCTGAGGCCGGGAGCTGCCTGAGCAGCATTGAGCCTTGGTGTCCAGGGCGCCGTGTGTGTCCCTGATCCGCGGCGACAGGGCCGTTTGCCCCACAGAGCGGCCGCTGCCCCGCGGGACGCCCGTGGCGCGCGGTCCAGGGGCCGGGGCTGCAGCCGGCGACGCGCGCGCCCCGCCCGCTCGGGGACGGGGACTGGCAGCTGCTTTCCCGGCCACTTGGGTCCCTTTCTCAGACGGCGGCGGGAAGCGCACAAAGCCGGCGTCAACCGCTTCTCCGAGTCCCGTTCCGAGGGCTTCGGGGACCGGATTTGTGCGGGGGTCGCCGTCCTCGCCTGGATTAAGAGGATTAAACACCATTAAATGACGTCGTGCTGCTCGGGCCTGTCCAGGGGACGGAGCGCCAACAAAGGCACCTTAGCATGACAAAGGCCGGCGCCTCCCCCGCACGGGCCGCAGCCCTGGCCGCGCCCGCGCCTTTTCTCTGTTTTTAATTTGCCCAGTCGGAGCTCAAGGTGTCGTATTAATTATTTAAATCGTGGGCAGATTTTGAGGCCCCGCTCTGGGCCAGGAGGCCCCGAACCTCGCCTGGGCTTTTATTAATGAGCGCGGAGCCCAGAACTTTGATCTGCAGCCGCGCAGCCGAGGGGACGGGGTCGGGGACATAGACGGGGACATGGGCTGGGGACCAGGACACCCCGCGCGTCCCGGCCTCGCCTGCTTTCCCACTAACGCAGGAAGCACCTTGTTCCCGGCGACCACGCGATGAGCCGGGCCCGGAGGCGCGTCGGAGGCGGCCCGCGGGGACAGTGGCACGCCAGCCCGCGGCCCGGGTCCCCGCTGAGCGCCCCGCTGACGCGTTTTCCGGGCGGAGCGGGGCCGGGAGCGCGCGCGCCCCTGTCACCGTCCCATGTTCCGCCCGGGCACCGAGGTCCCTCAAGGGGCAGCTCGCCCTGGAGGCGGACGCGGGGTCCCTGAGCCCCACGTGCGCGCGTCTCCCGGCCAGGGCGATCGAACTTCCGTGACCGCGGGGATGTCAGGCGCCGCTTCCCCACGGCACTGTCCAGTGTGTGCGCCAAGCGGACAGGCCGCGCCGCACGTGCGGGCTCCTGCGCCGGCCTGGCCCGGCCCCGGGTCCCCCTTCCCCATCCCTGCCCCGGCCCCGCCCCCACCGGCCCTGACCCCGGCCCCCCATCCCGCTGCGCCCCGCCCCCATCCCGCCCCAGCTGGCTGCGCCGGCCCGGCCCCGCCCCCACCGGCCCTGCCCCGGCCCCGCCCCCTGCGCTGTCCCCGCCCCCGCTGCGCCCCAGGCCCGCCCCCCCCTCCCCCCCCCGCTGCACCTCGGGGACTGTCCCCCAGCCCCTGGCCGGGCGCACCCCGCCGGCGCCGCACTCCCTGTCCCCGGCTCCGGCCTGGGCGGCCTGCACCAGGCTCTGTACCAACTCGAAGAGAAGGGGACGAGCAAATGCCCTGAGATGACCTTCAGACCTGAACGAAGCCACTCAAAATGCCGCTGACAGAGCAACCCCCAGGGTCTGAGTTCGGGGTGCAGGTGATTCCAACAGCGGCACAGGCTCTGAGTGTGTGTGCGTGTGTGTTCGGCACGCACGTGCAGAGGGCTGCGATAGGCACGGGTTTGGGTCCAGGGTCCCGCGCATGCGAAATCCAGCCCCCTCGCCTGTGTTTGTCAATAAAGTTTTATTGAAACTCGGCCGTGCTCATTTGTTCTCAAGTGCCTGTGATGGCTTTCACACGGCAGCCGTGTCCCCTGATCCGCAGCTCCAGTGGCCCGAAATCAACCTCCATCTGCAGATAGGCAGCGGAAGATTCCAGAAATAAGTCACCCCTCAGAGGGCAGGCCTTGCCCAGTAGCGTCATGGAACCTCACTGGGTGCCAGTCCGCCCGTGTGGGGCGTGACTCGTCCGTTTGTCCGAGTCTCCACGCTGCGGACCCTGCAGCCTGCTGGTCACTTAGCTGCCATCGTGGTGGCCGTGGACGGTCATGGCGTCTCCAGCTCACCCTGCGTGTTCCTGACGTCCCAGGCCCGGAGACTCACGACGCAGGTCGGATGCGCCAACAAGAAGCCGTCAATCACGTGCTTCCCGCAAGGGAAAGGTGCCGCGCCCCGCGGAGAAGCTGAGGCCGGGACAGGGACATCCTGGGAAGCAGAGCGAGAGGCCATGCCCACGCAGGTGTGACGAGGACCACCCAGCGTGGGAAGTTCCCAGACGCCCGGTGTGTCCACCACGTGCAGCCGCTCAGCGACGCCGTCCGGGCCATGCGCCCCTTGGGCCCTCACGCCAGCGAGCTCAAGGTCACACCGGCGACGTCCGGGGCGGCGAGGTCCTCGCTCCCCCAGCTGTGGCTCTGCCTCCCCCGGGCTTACTCAGTGGGACATGTGGCCGTAAATGTCTCCCTGGAGGGAGCAAGGCACTAGGGCTTTGCATGTTACAACAGCTGCTGTGGACTTTCGAGTGCCCAGGCCAGGACGGCACAGGGTGACCCAGACGCACAGTGTGACCAAAGATGAGTCGGACCTGGCCGGATGGAGAGAGGGACGTGGCAAGGGAGCGGCCCTGTGGTCGTGCTGGTGTTAACTGACTCGGGGCCCCCTCAGGGGTGACTGCAGGCCATGATCCAAACGACCCAGCAACCCCTGTACCCATGGGTCCCCCCAGTACATGACTCCAGTTCCCCTGCAAACAGCAGCCTCCTTTCTTGGGAAGCAGTCTATGCATTAATGGTAGGAAGAGCATTTTTATTCTTCTGTAAACAGAGTACCTGGAGCTCGGCCCGTGGGGACCTCTCAGCCCCAGAGTCCACGACAGCCTGGCAGCCTGGGGTGCACATGCTGAGTGGGGGGCTCATCAGACCCCTGTGCCGTGAACCCTGGCAGCCGGGACACACAGAGACAGCTGGGTGGGCCCTGAGCCCCTCCGGCCGGGGTGGGGGCTGCACAGCTGGACCTTCATGGGGCCAGGCCAAGCCTGCTCTGCCCAGGCAGCATCTCTGTCCAGCCAACGGCTTCTACGTGGGGCCACACAGGGCCATCGTGATGCCCCGTGTGATGCGGACTGGGTTCCGTGGCCACCGGGAGACACATTCTGCCAAGAGCCGAGTGAGCTCGGGGCAGACTGTACCCCAGTTCCGCTGACGGATGAGAACACGGCCCGGCCGACGCCTTGAGGCCGGCCTCACGAGGCCGTGACCAGGAGCCTCCCACCCACACTGCGACGTAGTCGGTGCTGTTCACGATGACAAGTCACACGGCAGCAGAAAACTAGTGTCTTATCCCCTTTCCCCGTGAAGGACTGGTGCGTCTTAGACCTATGCCCGCTGTCATCGGTGTCCCGATCAGCGATATTGATTAACACGACACGTAAGCAGGCAGGAATAAGCTGCAGGAGTCTACGAGAAGAAGGAAACGCACCGTTTCCAGGTGGTGAGCACACAGCGTAAAAACCCAGGAGAAGGAGCCATACAAACGTTCCGAGCCACGAAAACACTGGGCAAGAGACTTCGACACACAATAAATATCCAAAGCTCACCGGGTTTCTGTATAGCAACCCCGACTAGTTACAAAGTATCAAAGAGGACTCCACTCACGGTAGCAGGAGGAACAGGAACAGCCTGTACGTACACTCATCGGGATGAGCGTGCAGCCACCGACACATGGCGTCGGGAGACGAAAAACAGACACCGTGAATGCACAGAGAGACAGACGGCATTCCTGGAAAAAAGTCATCGTGGCATAAAGACATCAATTCTTTAATAATTAACGTGTACGTCTAACATGGTTCCAATTAGACCCACGTAGATTTCTTCTTAACTTTGGCAAAATCAGACTCCAGCTCATCTGGAAAATACATTTGTGCGCACAGCTGAGGAATTCCTTTTCGGAAGGCCAGCTCTATGATGAAAGACCCGTGCACTAAAGAGGAAAACATGCCGTATTTTAAAGCTGCTATAATTAAGACGGCGCGGAATTAGAATAAAAATGAACAGATGGGGAGAAACGAGATCGGTCTCTCAGAACAGGCCTCGGTACCCCGGACACTTTAAATATGCCAAATAAATTATTAAAATCCCACAGAGACAAGAACCAGTGTTGGGGAAATCTGCTAATTACTTGGGGAAGAAATGAGTCACGGCTTCACCTCAGACAAAACCACAATGAAGTCTCGGCGTATGAAAGTGCTAAAGGTAACATTTAAACCGTAAAACGCAGATTAAAATGTAGACGGATGTTAAGTATGAGAACTTCCCAGAAATAAAAATAGCAGAAGAAATCGGACAAACGCAACGGATGGATCTGAACACAAGCACATTTAAAACTCTGGACGTCTGAGCAGTGGACGATGGTCGTGGAATCTACCAACGATGCGGCCAGCACCGTCCGCGCTGGAAGAGCTCCCACCAATCCAGAAGAATGACGCCGTGGACTGGACGCGCCTGGGGACGGAGGCCTCATCGCGCAGCCTTCACGAATGCTGTCTCGCTCACACGCGGCTTAAGAGCCCGACGCGACTTGCTCACAACTGGGAACCTGAGCAGGAACGGGAGGGAAGTGTCGGTGTCACGGAGCTGGCCAGGGTTAGGGGTCCCCGCTCAGGGCCGCCGACTCCAGGGCGCGTGGACGTGACCACGGCTGCTGCCGTGGCCCCCACGCCCCACGCACGCCGGGAAGCGGGCTCGTCCCAACCGAGCTGCGGAGGAGACTCGTGCCCGGCTGCCTTGCTGTCTGTCCGGCACCGTGTGTCGCCTGTCACGACGCCTGCGCGGTGAGGAGAGTCGCAGCGCCCTCGGCACCCGCAGGCCAGCGGCCGCGTCCAGCGCCGTGTCCAGCGCCGAGCAGCGCGGAAGCGGACGCCACGCGTCGAAACCACGACACGCACGAACCGCCCGCGCCCGTTGGGGTGGCCTGGGAGCCCGGGGCCACGTCCGTCCCCCAGGGAAGCGACAGCAGGGAGTGGGGCGCCCTGCCACCCTGCAGGGGGTGCAGGCCAGCGGCCAAAGGTCTCCCCAGCTCCGCACCCCACACGAGTGTCCCTTTGCCCAGCGGCCAGCAGTGCCCCTTAGGCAAACACACCTGCGAACCAGCCACCTGCGTCTCCAGGTACCTGAGCCCGGCTGACAAAGCCCCAGTCTTCACGTGTGCCTTTAAAGTCCGTGCACGCGCAGCATGAACACGCACGTTCACATCGAACGTCTACGTCTGAGGATGTGCGGGCACGTGTGTGTGTGTGTGTGTCGCTTATGTGCAGCGTGCACGAGTGGCATTAGAAAAACTCTACATGCCACGTGTAAGTGCCGTCTACATGTAATGTCATACACAGCATCTACGTGCAAGCGGTACACAGTGTCATTGGAAAAAGTCTCTACATACAGAGTCCACATAGATGTTCACACACAATGTATGTGTGCAGCGTGCGTGTAACACCGCACACGGTGTCTGACATGTGCACTGTGCATATGCAGGGTCTACGCACACATGCACGCACGCACACGCACACACTCACACACTTGCACGCACACACACGTGCGCGCACACACTTGCATGCACACGCACACACATACACACAAGCACGCATCACACATGCACACACACTCACACACACGCACACGGGTGCACGTGACACTAACGCACACGCACTGCAGCCTGATGGGCAGCCGAGCGAAGCCGCAGAGGAGGAAAGGGCCGTGAGCTCACGCAGGCGCCGCAGCGGCCGCCGGGAAGCAGGTGCCTGGCCTCCGTCTGCACGTCAGAGCCCTCCAGGCGCCGTCCGCGTCTCCCGCCACCTGCTCGGCCAGATTTCGCCGTCCTGCCGCTCCTCGCCGCCCCCGGGGCAGGGCTCCCTCCACGGGATTCGCCTCGGAGGGAAGGCAGCGTGTGCTCGGCGCCCGCTCGGCCGCGCAGCTCACGCTCTGCCTCGTGGAGCGGAGTGACTCCCGGGCCCGGCCCGGAGTAAAGCACAGGCGTCCGCGCTGCCCCCCAGCCCAGCGCCATGTCAGCATCGGCGTTTCTCGGGGGCCTTGTCAGTTGAAGGGAGGGGGGTGACAGGGGAGGGGCACCCCAGCTGCCGGCGTGCACTCGCTTTCCCTCCGCCTGCCCCGCGGCTTCGCCAGTCACGACGTTCTCTCGCCCGAGTCCCCGGTGCGGCAGGACAGAGGGTCGTGGTCTCGGGCGACGGTGACGGGGTGTGTGTGCAGCAGGGTGGTCCCCGCGCAGGGTCCTGAAGACGCCGTTCCTCGCGCCTGGCTGACCCGCACGGCTCGCTCGTCGGCAGAAGCGCCTGCCCCTGCGGAAGGCGTGGGGGACGGGGCTGTCCCGGTCCCCGAGCGAGCGGATGGAGCCGGCCGTCGTGGGGGCGGCCTCCTCCTGGCCAGAGACCCCTGGACGCCGCCCGAGGAGCAGCCGCCGTCTCACGCCTCCTCTTTCCTTCTTTGTCCTGTTCCCCGTCTGCTTTCTTAGTTACCTACGGATTCGCGTTTGTCCAGACTACGATGGGGTATAGGGGCCTCCGAAACCCAGGGGACCCGACTCAGCAGGCTGCGCGTCCCACCCCGGCCATCGGCATCCCGGCCGGCTCCCCCCGTCGGCACCACGGAGCGGGGGGCACGGGCCCAGGGTTGCACCCCACTTTGCACGGCTCTGTAACAGGCGCTGGCTCGGGCTGGGCTGGAGGCAGCACCCTGCGGAGCGAGGCGGCGGGGGCGGAGGGCGCCCTGTCCGCCTCGGGTTCCCCAGCCGGCAAGTCAGGCGGAACAGAAGACGGGGCAAGGACAGCAAGACAGACGGGGTTCACGAGCGCGTGCCTCACGCGTGCACACACGCACACGCGCACGTGGGCACGCGGTGCGGCAGCGCCCAGCACGCTCGCGGCCTGGGCCGTGCCTCAGGCGAGTCGCACACACGCGGCGGGAAGCGGGAGCCGGCCGCGCTCGGGCGGGTCTGTTGCGGGGTGGCCGGACGTGGGGCGGCCAGATGCTGGGCGGCCGTGCTGTCCGCCTGGAGAAGGCTGGCGAAACGGACGTCCCCGGGCCAGGCGGGGACAGCAGTGCGGCCTGCGGTCTGCACCGCGCACATGCGGGCTGCGGGCGTCACGGCCAATGCTCCGCACCCCTGCACGGCCCCACGCCGCGATGCTCCGCACCCTGCACGGCCCCACGCCCCGATACTGCGCACCCCTGCATGGCCCCATGCCCGATGCTGCGCACCCCTGCACGGCCCCCACGCCCCGATGCTCCGCACCCCTGCACGGCCCCCACGCCCGATGCTGCGCACCCCTGCATGGCCCCACGCCCGATGCTGCGCACCCCTGCATGGCCCATGCCCCGATGCTGCGCACCCCTGCACGGCCCCCACGCCCCGATGCTCCGCACCCCTGCACGGCCCCCACGCCCCGATGCTGCGCACCCTGCATGGCCCCACGCCCCGATGCTCTCCGCACCCCTGCACGGCTCCACGCCCCGATGCTCCGCACCCCTGCACGGCCCCCACGCCCGATGCTCCGCACCCTGCATGCCCCCACGCCCCGATGCCTCAGACTGCTTTTCTCAGCATAACGGGGCTTTCAGTGCTGTCTCCCTAAGCCCCCCCCCGTACAATCTTAAGAGCACACGTACTCGACGTGTGTTTTCACGTTGTCTCTGTATCTGGAACTTTATACATAAAAAGACGGAGGCGGTTTCAGCGCCTCCCCAGGAACAAAACCTGTGCCCCCGGGGGTGACTCGCCCCTTGGGAGGTCACGTGCTAGGCGACGTGAAGACCCCCTGGGGCACGCAGAGCTAGAGATCTGCGGAAGAAATGGGGGAGATGCTCCCTGACCCGGCCGAGCACAAAGGGACCTGAGCTAGGACCCGGGCACACATGTGGGCACAGTCAGTGTGGCTGCACGTGAGCGGAGGGACCAGGTTCGGGACACTGTCCCCCGAGGTGGCAGACGCCGACCGTCCGTGAGACGTGCTCGCAGTGCTTAGAAGCAGAAGGACGGTCCCTGCAACAGGCGGCGCCCTCCTGCTGTCCCGCAGCGACCGGACCGACCGCAGACAGGGGAAACGTCCGCGGGCAGCTGGGGCGTCCACCGTGGGGAGGAGCGGGGTACAGCGCACGCAAGGCTGCCCCCGACAGCCCCGCCGCTGCGCCGTGGAGCTGCTCACGACGCCAAGCCGGCGAGCGTCTGCGGAAAATCCGTCCGAGCTGGGGCGGGCAGCTGTGCAAAGCGCAAAGCCAGGCACAGAGCCGGGCAGACACGCGTCTGCGTGTCCGCCTCGTCTTTAAGCTTCCACGGAGGGCTCGCTTGCCTTACCGAGTTTGCCGAAACTTGCCGCAGGGTGGGGCGTCCTCGTTCTTTCCGGGCCCGAAGGCCGGGGGACGGGACCCAAGACCGTACTGCGGCGCTGAGACCAGGAAGCTGGACATCTGTCTTCGTTACTGGGTCATCAGTGCGCACGAGAGCGCCCTGTAATCAGAGACGGCCGGGCGGTGTTGTCTAATTGAAAAATGAGTCTCGGGGAGCGTCCCGGGTCCCCACATGTCCCCCCCTTGACCCTCTTCTTCCTCCCCGGGGGATCTCAGGAAGGGACGGTGCGTCCGCCCCACGGCACGGTACCTGGGGAGAGATGGAATTTCAGCAGAGACGGAGAATCACCAACAATGAAAAATAATCACGGGAATAATTAGAACCAGGGTGAAGGCACGGGGGCCGAGCGCAAATCAAACACACACGCGCCTCACTCAGAGCCAAAATGTGGAGATCGAAGGGGCTGGAGTGAGCGGAGCCCCGGAGGCGCGGGGCGGCGGGGCCGGCTTCCCTCGAGGCCAAGTGAGGTCAGCACTCACACTCCCCCGTGCTCCTCTGAAGAAACGTGCTTTCCTTCCCAGACCCGAAATTGAGAAGAGTCTCAGAAACCTATGAGCAAGGCAGCTCGGAGGGCCAGGCGCGGGGGAGCAGCTCGATGTGAACCCTGGACGCTCAGCGCAGAGGCACGGATGAGGAGCCCGCGCTCTGGCTAGTCCGCACGGGGGGCGTGGCGCGGCTGTGTAAGGGGGGAGGAGCCGAATCTCGCTGCGGCTGCAGCTGGGTGGCGCGGGGGAATGTGAGGCGGGGGTGTCGCGACGAGGACGTGAAGCTCCGTGGGCGGGGGAGGGGGGAGGCGGGTGAAATCCACATCACTCACAAGCCTCCTTGGAAAGTGTGCGACCATTGCAGTGTGCGTAACCATCAGCTCCACCTGTTTCCAGATCGTTCTCGTCCCCGCACGGGGAGGCCCGGCCCCGTGCGCAGTCACCGCCACCACTCCCGCAGCCCTGACGTCCCGCCCACTTTCTGTCCACGGACGTGCATGTTCTGGGCGTTTCCTGTACATGGAGCCGCACCGTGTGACCTCCTGTGTCTGCGTCTGTCACCGAGTGTCGCGTTTTTGAGGTTCACCCATGTTGCGGGGAGAAGCCGCCACATGCCCACAGGAGCGGGACGCGGGTCTCTGGGCCCACGAGAGCAGCAGGTCCACGGAGCGTCCAGTGCCCTGCGGAGGCCCCGGCCGCCCGCCTCGGCCTCACATGCATTCCGAGCTGCACCACCTGCACCATAAGCTCGGTGGGAGAAAGGGCCCCGAGGCTGCGTGTGCCCGAGGCCGTGCACGTGTCCTGCAGTGCGGGGTGGACGGCAGCATGACCCGCGCCGAGCATGGCAGAGTGGGGGCCGGGCTGGCTTCCCGAAGGCCTGGCAGAGGCCGCTGGGACGGTGACACCCTGCGCTTTCTGACACCAGGCGGAGGTAGAGACATGAGCAGAGCAACCGACCACCAAGCGCCCGAGCCGAGCGGGCGGGAACAACATTGTTCCCGCCACCAGCTCAGCCCAGGGCGATGCAGCCTGAGAATTTGGGTAGAAGCTCAATGCTCGTGACCAACAGCCGTGTCACCGCCTCGCCAGCAAGTCACTCCGCCCCTTGCGTCCGTGTCCTCCTCTGTCCTCCGCACGCACAGTGCCTCCCGGACCTGCTGCATCACATCGAGCGAAACCGAGAGGCCACTGAGGCTTGCAGTCGCCTGGCCCGTCCTGCCTTCCCGTCTGAAGCCCCACCTGCAACACCCCCTACAACGCCCTCTGCCCCCTGCAACGCCCCACCTGCAACACCCGCCTGCAATACCCGCCTGCAACACCCCACCTGCAACGCTTCATGTGCAACACCCCCTGCAACGCCCCCCTGCAATACCCCCTGCAATGCCCCGCCTGCAACACCCCACCTGCAACGCCCCACGTGCAACGCCCCTGCAACGCCCCGCCTGAAGCCCCGCCTGGAACTTCCCTCTTGCTGAAGCCACTCCACCCCTGACCTCCCCCGCGGCACCACGCGCAGCCTGCACGGCCCGCGGGTTAGTCACGAGACACGTTTCCTCTCCGAAGTCGAGGTTAATCTTAAATTATAACGTGCCAGGGAAGAACTGAATTATGGGAAGCACGGGCCCCGGCACCACCACGTGGCCAGCACCTCGCTCAGGTGCGTCATGGGCGTCCTTCCTTGCAGGTGGGGTAAAATGTGATGCCACACTGCGTGCGTGACGATGGCAAAGCACACGGCAAATGTGCTGTTCGCGGCGTTTGGGGCGGGCAGAGCTCCCCTTCAGGGCATAGTCTTCCCGCTCCAGAATGAACACGTGCCCCAGGGGTAGCCCAGGCCCCCACCCCTGGCCTGCGTGCAGACCCTCCGGGCCGGTTCTGCTCCCCCGCGACGGTCCGGGGGCCTTGCCCGGCCAGTTCCCGGCGAGCAGCAGGCGGGGTAGGGGCCCCTCGTGGCCTCAGCTCTGGGGCCCGCTGCTTCCCGCGGCCTCTGCCTCCTCGGTTTCTTCCCCCAGAGCGGAGAAGCCGGCAGGCCGCTGAGTAAACAAAGGCAGGGTGGCTCGTTGGTGCGAAGTGATTGACTGCGTCGGGCGGACGCTAATCCTTCATTACTCACGACACGCTGGGTCCCCCCCCGCCCCTTCCCTACTAAACATGACGCTCTGGCCGTTAAGCACAGTAATTGTTCATGAGTGGGTCTGGCTTATTGTCCCTCCTGGTTTTGCCTCCAAGGCAGGCTCTGCCCTCCGTGGAGGTCAGGGGTCGCCGGCTGAACCGTGCCGGCCCACAGTCCCTCGTGAATCACGCAGCTGACAGCCGCTGCTAATGATTAAACCCGCGCATTAAACTCGGCACTAAATTGCTATTACGTGAGTGATGGATGACGCGTCTGAGGAGCGGCTTGTTGCCCCAGCGACCTCGCGGGCTGGGGGCTGTTTCCACACAAGCGACACCTCTCGCCCAGCGCCCGTCACCGCAACGCCAACAGCGGCACGGCTGTGTGCATGTGTGTGTGCACGTGTGTGCACGTGCGCATGTGTGTGCATGTGCGCCTGCGTGTGCATGTGTGTGCCTGAGTGTGCGCACGTATGCGCACGTGTGCGCGCATGTGTGCATGCATGTGCCTGTAGGCCTGTGTGTGACGTCTGTGCCTGTGCATGTGTGTTAGCGGGCACACATGTGCCTGCACGTGTGCACACACATGTACATGCGTGTGTGCATGTGCGTGTGAGTACATGCATGTGTCCACGCTGTTTCTATCTCAGACGTGCTCCTCTTTCCTTCCAGGGCTGGTGGGAGCAGCCACCCTAAGTGGATTGGCAATATGAGATGCACGCGAATTAGGGCGTTTTACTACACGCGAAATAGAAGCTTCCAGTGAGTAACATACACACCGATAATCTCAGGGTCCTGCTTTGTGTTCGCTGTCCACAGCGGGGTAGGAGAAAGGACCTCGAAAGGCATGCAGTTAGTCCAAGATGTGCCCGCCCCTCCCCCGGGCAAGCAGGGGCTTTGGGTCGGCTGCTGACGGACAGCAGAGGGGTATCCGAGCTTTGGGAAGGCCCTGCAGCCAGCAATGGCCGTGGTTCGGGGCAGGGTCCCCAGAAGCCAGAGAAGCAGAATGAAGCTGATCGTGGGGACGGACAGAAGCCGGCCGAGCTCCGGAAGGGCGGGCGGTCCCCAGGGGGCTGCGTCGTGCGTTGGCTCTGGGCCATGTGGGACGCGGTCCGCTCTGGAACCAGGGTGCCCCCAGTAGACCGACTTGGGCCTTCGGTCGTGCTGAGCCCGGGCGTGCCCCGCACACGGCCAGCTCAGGCCACGAGGGGGCGAGCATGGCATGCACCAGGTTCCGGAAGCTGGGATCCAGGTGCGTGGCTCGGCCGGTGGCACGTCCCATGCAGGGCGACGCTGAGACCCGCCCAGGACAAGCATGGGCTCGGGGGACGGGACGCGATGCTCTCGCTGACGCCGGCCCGCAGTGGTCCCAGGAAACGCACGGCCACGCGGGAGCCGGTTCCCTGGAGCGCGCATGGCATCCCTGCGCGCGGCCTGGTCTGTCCAAGGCCCCCACGCACAACGCAGCGAGCCTCCGCCCCCCCTTCTTCCTGGCTGCGTATGTTCCGCTGGCGGGCAGACCCGTTCCGGTATCTGTGCAATGTGGACGTGTGGACCGTTGCTGTGTTTTGGCATCGTGAATGCAGCCGGTTCTGGAGGACGGGGGACCCCTCGGGTCGTCAGCATCAAACACCCAGGACACGTTCCCCGGCGGGGCCTGAGGGGACACGCCTGGGCCCGGCACCTGGCCCGGAAGATGGAGCACGCAGCCGAAGCCCCCGCGGCTGGGACGCAGACCCGGCCCCTGCACCGCTCTGGCCCACGGCCCCCGCCCCTGACCTGCGCGGTGGGCACCTCAGCCCCCTGGACGTCACGCTCCCCGCTCGCCTGCCTCGTGCACCTGCGTCCCGGCCTGCGGCACCGTGTGGCGACGCAGGCTCGGCTGCTGCAGGGACAAGGCCCAGCACGGGGCGGCGGGAAGCGTGGCCCAGGCACACACGGGCCCCGAGGCCCCAGCGGCCGCCCGGCCTCCCACACAACGCGCCTCCCACTCACAAGGCGTCTGCACTCACAGAGAAGCACGCAGATGAGTCCGCGCGTGAGTCTCAGGGCCTCGTTTTATCACCAAAATTAATAACGTAATAATCATACGCTCATAAACATCAAGTGGTTCTGTATCATGTAAAATTATAGAAACACATATGAAATTATGCAAAAGCATATGGGTCTGTACAGAAGTTATAGTTTTGTAAGCTTATACAAACTACACGTATTAAACACATACACAGGCCCATAAATTATAAGCCATGCGTGCGCACACGTGGGCACACACACACACACACACACACGTGTGGTGTGGACCTCCCACTCGTTCGTAAGGAGCATCCAGGGTGCCGTCTCACTGCATGCTTACAGGAGGGACGTGCGGTGAAACGTGGGTGACGGGGGGTGGGGGTGGGTCACAGGCGAGTTCTACGTGCCCACGACCGGGCCTCTGCGCCTCCTCCAAACGCTCGGTGGGCTTCGCTCTGAGCTCGCGAAGGGCCCCCGAGACCGAAGCGCGGCCGGCTCGGAGAGCGGGGGCCGCGGGTCCGTGTGACAGTGTCTGTCCCCATCGTGCATGCGGCTGACCCACGCACACACCCCGGCGATGCCCCCCCCCGTGGGGCTGGGACGCAGAGGCCGCACAGGCACAGCGGCCCCTGCGGCGGCTGCGCAGGGACGCGTGGGCGGGTGACACTCGGGGACCACGGTGCTCCGTGTGTGGCTGAGGCAGCTGTGTGTGTGGGGACCATGCGGGCAGGGGGCGGTGCGGAGCACCTGGTGACCCTGAGGAGCCCTGACGCCTCCTTCGGCAGCTGCCCGTGGGGACCCGGGTCTCAGGAGACGGCGCCGTTTCGAGGTGCGGCTTCAGGCCGCCCTTACAAACACGGGGTGCTGGGCACTGGGCCGAGGTGGGGTCCCCCTGTGGTGACTTGCGGTGAGAGAGAAAGGCCTGCAGGGGACACCCCCGATCAGCCATGAGGTTGAGGGGTGCGCGGGGTGCGGCTTCCACAGAGAACAGGGATGACGAGGACAGCAAGGTTTGGGAGTCGGGGAGCAGTGGGGTTCAGGAAGGGCACCCCTCGGTGACGACCACCACATGACCTACACGAGACGCGACTCCTGAGAGCAATGACATGAAGGGCCACGCGGGCTGGAGATCGGGGAGCAGAGCGAAGGGGGTGACAGAGTGGGGACCGTGGGGCCGCTGGGGCAATGTGGCGTCCTCGGAGCTGGCTGTGCAGGGCTAGAATTGTCGCTTCTCCCCGAAAACCCTGAGCCCCGTCAGTGTCCCCACAGCTCTGTCCACGCCCCAGCGCTGCCTTCGAGATCCTCATATGGGGCTGCAGCACGCACCCCGAGACAGGTGCGCGCCCAGAGCCTCAGGACGCGACGTCCCCCGGAGACAGCGTGTGTGCGGGTGGCCCTGGGGGTCTCAGCCAGCTCACCCCGGAGCAGGTGGCCCCAGACCCAGGGACAGTGTCCTTACGAGGGGCAGAAGGGGAGACACAGACACGAGGAGACGGAGGCAGAGACGGGGGGGGGACGCAGCCACTAGTCCAGGGGCGCCTGGGGCCCCCAGACGGGAGAGGCAGGGAGGACCCTCCCCCGGGGCCTCCTGGGACGCCTGGACATCACCCCGCTGGCCCCCAGGACTGGGGAGGACGCTGCTGTCTCTGGTTTTGAGACCCGGCTTGGTGGCCACTTCTCCCGTACCTCATTCCCACACTCCCACACGAACCCGCCTCCCGGCCCTTCCCAGGCTCAGGTGGCCTCCTCCACCTGCATCTGCATGACACGCCTCGTCCCCACCTGCCTCAGTGACCTGCAAGTGTGCGTGTGACAGACAGGGAGACACACGGAGGCGGGGAGGGAGGGAGGGAGCGAGAAAGAACAAGGGAATGAGCAGGGGGCTGCTAGGCGGGCGGGGCGCCTGCCACGCGGTGAGGGGTTTGGGCTCAGCAAGGGGGAGTCTCTTCTCTGGGGCGGGATCCCAGGAACCGGGGGCGGCCCCGCCGCCGCCAGCTGTGAGGCCGTCCCCTGCTCTGCACCGCTTCAGCCTCTGACCCACCCCCTGGAAACGTACAGAAAGGGGGGGACTGCGACCCTGGAGGGGAGCACGGGGGCCTGGGGACTGTGCTCGCTGCTCCGCCGCAATGCCATCGGCAGCCCCACGTCCTGCCCCCCCACCCCCCATACTCCCGTGCGTTCGTTGACTCCTGGCCTCGGGCACAGGACGGCCCTCGTCACCCAGGGCCACTGCCCACCTTGGGCTCCCTGACTTCGTCACGCCTGCAACGTCCCTTTAGCCAGGGGAGGAGTGAGCTCGCAGGGCTGGGGACGGGTGGGCGGTGACGGCCATCTGCCGCAGCACCGGGCAGGGCCGGGTGAGAGCAGACGCGTCTCCGTGGCCACAGAGACGGAAGCGGCCGGTGCCGCAGTGTGACAGGGACCCCACGTGCGTTTCTGGGGCCCCCTGAGCGGCATGAGCAGGCGCATGGGCTCCCACGCGGCGAGGACCAGCCCGGCGCTGGGGACAGTCCCGCAGCCCCAGGGGACCGACCTGGCCACGGTGCTGGACGCGTCTGCAGACGCCGGGACCTTCTCAGAAGACTCTGCTTTGCTCGGAGCCGGTCGGCGCTGACGGCTGGTGCTGGCCGCGGAGGCGCTGAGCGCAGACGCGCAGCCGTCAGCCAGGCCGCGGGAGGAGGGGCGGGTCCCCGTGAGAGGCTCCGCGTGGGGAGCTTGTCACGTGCGGGAGGGGGACAGCGTGCCGCCCCAGGACCCAGGGGACGGCGGCGGGGGCTCCAGGCAACGATTTCCTGCTGAGGCCGCGGCCCTCGGGGCCTGGGGGGCCCGTGGTCTCGCGTGGCCCACCCCGTCCCGCTGCGCATGCGTCACGCAGACCCCATCGGGTGACCGTGCCCGGCAGTGCTGAGGGGCGTCAGCGCCGAGTCCCGCGTCCCTCCCACACGGAGGCGAGCGTACAGCTCGGGTCCCCGGGCCCTGCCACCTGGTCGTGCGACGTGTGCAGGTCACGCCTGGCGGCACACGTGGCCATCGTGCGCCGCGTCCCTGTGGGGAACACGCGTGACGCGGGACACGCCATCTCAGGGAGTCACCGCGGCCGCCGGGCGGTGGACGCTGACGCGGGCCGGACGCCGCCCCCGCCTGCCCCCAGCGAGGCCGCGCGCCTCGCGCCTCCGCCCAGCGGCGTCTCCGGGAGGCGCTGGCCTCAGGCCAAAGCAGCAGCGAACTCCGCGCCGGCTACGCGAATCGTCTCCTTTTACGCGCTTTTCTCAGGAAAACTGGGGCACGGAGGCGCAGGACGGGAGGGCCGGGCGCCCGCGGAGTGCGGGCGCGGCCGCCGCGAGTCGCTGACCGCCGCCGGACCGCGGCCCTCGCGGCGACAGGCGCGGCAGCCGGTCCCGTCCACAGAGCCACACGCAGCGGCAGAGCGTCCCGTGCCGCGCTTCCCCTCCTCCGGCTGAGCGCTGTTGCCCTGCGGGGACGCGGCGCGTACACGGCACCGCCTGGGGACGTTCCGGTGAGTGCGGAAGCGCGTGGGAGGGAGGGCTGAGTTTCTGCCCCGCGCTGCAGATCGAATCAGTGAAATGGGTCCTCGCGGACTTCGCAGATGGGCCCGAAATCGTTAAACCGGGAGGCCCAGGTCCCTCCGCCCTGGACGTTGTGGGAAACGGGCAGCAGGTCTCACGAGTCTGTCGCCGCTCACGCCTCGTCCCCGTCCCCACCGTCCACTCTCCAAACTGCCCCCCAGGCCAGGGGAGGAGCTGCCTGCCCCGGCTCTCAGGGCGGAAGGGAGATGCCCCACACCCCATGTCGGCCGCTCTCGGAAAAGCGTGTTTAAGACAGTTTATAACGGACCTGTGGGACCCCCAGACAGACGTGCAGAGCGGGAGACAGCGCCCCTGTCGGGGCCGGGAAAGAGGCCTCGGCGGCTTCCCGAGCTAGGCACAGCTCAGCCAGTGACGACGCGAGGTCGCCGGCTCCGCGCATTCGCCGATCTCGCTTTTCCTTTTTTTCCTTTGTGTTTGGTCCACTGTGGATAGGAGTGGATTAACCTGCACGTCGGGGAATCCAGGGGAGCAGCGTGCGATGCTTTACTCCTCCTTCCCCCCGACAAAGGGCAAGAAACGCCTCCGGTCCTCAGCGAGGGCGGATGTGCGGCCCCTGCGTGCCGGGCGGAGGCTGCCGGCGAGGGGCGGCTCGTTCCGCCGCAGACTCAGCCTCACGGAGCCAGGCGTCGCGTCCTCCTGACACTTCTCGGGCGGACGTCACCCGGGGATGCCCGCCGCAGGTGCCCGTGTGGGGGGCTGCCCGACGCTGACAGCGCCCCTCCCCGAAGTCGGGCCTGCTTGGTGGAGAGCCACTCCCGACCGCGTCAGGGGCTTGGGGTCCCCCGCCATCAGCCAGGCGGAGGCGCAGACGCCCACGGGCGGATCACGCGAGCCCCGCCCGCGTCCCACGAGAGCGAGCCCCGTGAGCCCCGCGCCTGCGCCCTCCTCCCACGGCGGGCGCCGGTTCCGGTCCCGGCCTCTCTCGCTTCCCAAAGCCCTTGCCGAGCCTCGGAGGAGCCGCGTCCTGGGCAGCGCCGTGGAAGGATATCGGGCTGGATGCGGCGGCAGGTGTTTTGTCTGAACATCGCCCCTTTCCGCAGAGGGTGCCGAACGCGTGGAAATGACGGCGCTGACGATGACTGACTGACGACGGAACGAGCGTCCTCATGGGGGCGGCGCGTGTTTGCCCAGCGTCTCTGCCTCCCGGTTTCTCGGAACAGGAAAGCGGGCAGCAGCGTCCCACCCGGGCCTCGGTGTCGGGGCTCAGCCGCCGCGCCCCGGCCACCGCGCCCCCGGCCACCGCGGGGGTCCCGGGGCCAGGCTGTCGGCAACGCGTGTTACGACGCCGTGCACGTCACACACCTGCCCTGTCACAGTCGAGCCCCGGACGATGTGGGGTGGGGGGGCCGCCCCGGCACAGGCGAGAAGCCAGGCGTAACCGCCTCCCCGAACGGAGCCGCGGGCCGCGCCGGGGCGGAGCTGGGCCGATGGGCGCGCGCCGCGTGCATGCTGGGGTCTCGCGATGCGCAAGCTGGAGAAACGTAAGCGCGATGCACATTCACGGAATTTCCCGGGAAAAACCCGCGTTCCCACGGTCCTGCATGGCTCGAACCCCGCCGTCACAGCGTCTGGTGCCCGTGTGAAACGTGTCACCTGCAACATTCCCGCATCGCGACAAGCCTTCATCAGCATCGCTTACGGGCTAGCGGTCAGGTCCCACTGCCAACCCACCGAAAACCCCTGTATTCCTCTTGGCCGCGGCCGGGTCCCAAAGCGGCCGCAGCCACGTGGCTGTTTCCGCTGACCCCTCCGTGGAGGAGCCCAGCTGGCCGCAGGTCGGAAACTTGCGCCCCCTGGGTTCACGCCTGCCACCGGCAGGGGCCCCCGTGTGGCCCGCGGGGGACCCCGCCACATCGCAGCCTCGGGTGCCCACTTTGGGCTCGTGGGGAGACTCGAGGAACGACGACTCTGAGGACTGTTCCGTGGGCCCGTGACGACGCCAGCTGCCAGCCCACGAGGCAGGGCGCCCTCCCGGCCGCCGGGTGGGTCAGAGCCCGGCCCCCGGCCACACCCTGTCTGCTTCCCGCAGCTCGGAGCTCCTCCGTGGGGCTTCGTTATGAAGTTTGGAACATAAAATTCACCACTTCAACCATCTTCCCGTGAACAGCCTTGCAGCATTTAGCACGCTCACGTTGCTGTCTGACCATCTGACCATCACCAACGTCTGTTTCCAGAACATTCTCATCACCCCAGAAGGAGACCCACCCGCACCATCAGTCACCCCTGCATCCGGCCCTCAGCCCGTGCATCCCCTCACTCCACCTCCTACCTGCGGACACGTTTATGTGAACGGGACGTCATGCCCGGAGATCTCTGTGTCCGCGTCTGACAACGAGCACCCCGTGTGCGTGGTCTGCCACGTGGCAGCGTACGCCAGCATCGAGCTCCTTTTCGTGGCCGCGTAATACTCCCCTGTGCAGTGGACCCCGTTGGCTGACCGGTCCGTCTGTCACGCACACCTGGCGGCTTCCGCGCTTTGCAGACTGTGAGCACGGCTGCTGGGAACACGCGTGTGCGAGTTTCGGTTTCAGACCTGTCTCGCCTTCTGTGTGGTCCGGGGACCACCTGGAAGGGGGCTGGGGCTCTTCTGGAAACTCTATGCTGACGTCCTTTAGGGGCCCAGGGGCTCTGTGAGAGCCAGGACCAGGGCTGCAGCAGCCCCGGAGGCCGGCGTCGGGCCGGGCAGGGGGAGAGCTGTGCAGCAGGTCTCAGGAGGGACCCTGCAGGGCAGGGGGCAGCGGGCGAGGCCGAGCCCATCCGGGCTGCAGCAGACAGCAGCCCACACACACCTGCGTCCCACGGATCCCCGCCGGAGGTGAAGCCGGGGGTGCCGGACGAGGTGCCTCTTCCTGCCAGCTCTCATGGGGAGCGAAACAGACAGGCGGCCTAGGGACTGGCCCTCGGTCTGGAGTTTCTGTCCAAGGCGGGGGGCGGGGAGGGCAGCCAGACACCCACGGAGCAGCCTGGCTGGCAGACAGCCCTGGAGCTGGCTCACACTCACACTCGGGCGGCATTCCCACGCCCCCACCCCCCACCCCCGCCTACTTCTCACAGTGCAACTTCCCAGCCACGCCCGGCCCTGGGGCCTCGAACCCAGGCCCCCTGCAGAGACAGCCAAGGTGGGGCAGGCCTGCTCCGCAGCTTCCCGGGGTGCAGGGCTCAGAAACAGACTCAGGGCTGACTCTGCAGAGCCAGCTAGACCGTGCACCCCCATACTGCGCGTGCCCCCCAAGTCCCAGGGCGGGGAGAGTCAGCTTCGCACAGTGTGTGACGTCTCAACCTCCCCTGCCCTCACCGAAACTCCGGAGAGACAGGACGCTGTCCACCTAAATTTTAGGTTTGACTAAGCCCATAAATGGTGTTTGTAAAGCGCATAACCTGACTTGCTATGATAATAGTATTAACAAACAATGCAGTGGAGGACGGGGTCACGAGCACAGGACTTCCAGTCGAGTGACACGTGCTTTTCCTGTAGGACACACACAGGCCGTGTGCGCGCACATGCACACACGCGCACATGTGCACACACATAGCATTGCGCACACATGTGCGCAAACATGCAAACACACACGTGTTGTATACACACTTGCCATCTGCACGTGCTCACACATACACATGGATGTGCACAAACACACATGCACACGCACACCTGTCATGTGCGTGCATGCACACAATGCAGACACACATACGCACGTCGTGCGTGCACACAGGCATGCGCACACACATGCACACATGCACACGTATGCACGTGCGGTATGCACACACATGTACGCGTGCATGCACGCACACAATGTCGTGTGCGCGCACAGCATGTACACATGCTGTGCACGCACGCACAGACACGCGCACACACATGTACACATGCATGTACCAATTCGTGTGCTCACACACATGCACACATGCTGTGCGCACGCACAGACACCGCACACAGCCCGTGGAGTTTCTGTCAATCTCGTGGGGCTCCAATAGCCCGTGAGGAATTGAAAATTACGTGATCACATCTGACAGTCTTGGCAGCCGCGCCGCCCTGGAAGACACGCTCCCCGACCCGAGCTGAATCGGTGCAGGAACACGGGGCTCATTTAAGCAGCAATTAAAGACCCTATAGATGGAGAGAAGGAGAGATTAATTCAAAAGGGCCTTGTTTAAGTGGGATATTAAGTAAACTGCTGGTTAATAATGCCATACATCATCCGCGGCCCCTAATTGGCTTCCTTTCCGCCGGCATGTGGCATTTTCAGGAGAATTACGTGCCTTTAGTGCGACCGTAGCAAAACGCAATAAATCAAGCTCGTGCATGCAAGCTAATTTTGATGGAGACGGCAGTGAACGGGCCTGCGAGGGCTCGCCATGACACGGCATTCAGCGTCCTCGGCGAGGAAGCAGCCCTCGGCACGCAGCACCGCCGCCCGTGCCCCCGGCCGAGGACCGACCGGGCCGCTGAGCGCCAGGCCGGGCGCCCCGCCCACAACGCTGCTCCTGCCTCCCCCAGGTTCTCGGGGGGCGGGGGGGCAGTGAGTGGACCGACGGGCGGGGGTGGGGCGCAGCCCGCCACAGCATGCTCACGCCCTGCCCAGCCCAGCCCTGGGCCGTGGGTTAATGAGCACAAGACGGCAGCTGGATAAGGCAGGGGACGCCCCCGTGCTCACGGCGCAGCTCTGCCCCCCTGAATTCCTGTGTCGGGGTTTCACGCCCAGGACCTCAGCATGCACCTGCCTTTGGAGGCGGGCTGAAGGTAAAACGAGGTCACCAGGGTGGGCCCAGATGCCATAGCACCGTGGCCTTGGGCGAAGGGGTGACGAGGACACAGACACACACAGAGGACGGGCGTTGTGGACGCGGGGAGGGGACGGCGTGCACACGCCCCCGCAGAAACGACCCGGGACGTGACCTGGATCGCAGGCCTCCAGCGCCCCGGACGAAGGGGGAGACAGTTCCTCTGTCCCGGCCGCCCGAGCTGCCTCGGAGCCACACCCCACACGAGAAGACCTCCCCGGAGCGTCCCGGCTCTTCCCAAGAATCCCGACGTCCACGCAAAATGCAGTCTGTAAACTCTGTGCTCCGAACCCGCCCAGTTCCTACCAACGCGCTGCGGGATTCGCACGCCACGTGGACCACACCTGGAAACCCGCTTCGTGCCCCCTTCCCTCGCTCAGGGCTTTCTGCCGTGGAGACGGGCCGGTCCCCGCCGTCCTCGGCGTCCCCGGCACCGGCACGGGGTACCACTCACAGCCCAGACGGGGGCCCGCGCTGGCCGGGGCGGGAGCCGGGCAGCACCTGGGCGCGGCCGGGGGCAGGGCTCCCTTTCTCGGAGGGGCATGAGGAGCGGGCGGCACGGTGACGTATTCGCGCATTCCGAGAAATGTGCGAATGACGTCCAGCTGCCGTTGCCGGCTCTTACGCGTTCGTTTAAACGTCCTTCGGAGTATGGGGTCCCTTCCGGGACGAGGCGTCACACTACCCAGGGGGACACCGGAGGGGCCCGAGGTCCCTCCGTGCTCAGTGAACCCCATGGAGAGCAGACGTGAGCAGGTCAAAGCATCAGTCCTCACGTGTGCCGTCCCCGGGCCCTCAGACCGGCGGGAAGTGAACACGTCTGTGCGTTTTCTTGTTCCGCTCCTTCCAGGGAGAAACCAATGTGTCCGAGCAAAGCAGGGTTCCGGCTCCTTCCCTGGGCGGGGCAGTGACGGATCAGGCGGTCGGGGGGCCCCAGACGGGTGCGGACGCAGCCAGCGGCCTCGGGGCGCAGCTCTGAGGGGGCGGCTGCTGCGGGAAGGGCAGCCCACTCCGGCCGGGCCCGGGGAGCCCGCAGGTCCTCGAGCGGGTGACGGCAGCAGCAGACGGGGCACCGGGACGCACACCGTGCGGGACGCGCGTCCTGGACACGAAGCCGGGGACGTTCGTCACCCGCTCGGCCAGCAGGCGGACACTGGACGTCCAACACCGTCCACCACTGGCGGCCGGACAGATGCAAATCCAACGAACGCAGATGTGGGTTTGGGCGTCCGCCCCACGTGCCGGACCCCTGCGGGGCGGAGCGGGGTGCAGGGCGATGCCCCACGACACGCGGCCCGGGGAGGGGCTGCTGCGTGGGGACGGGGGGGGGCGGGCGCTGAGGGCACGAGGTGCTCGACTGACGTGCGTGTGGAGTTGAGTGTGTCTGTGTGTGCGCTGCACGCATGGTGTTTGTGGTGGTTGGATGAGTGTGCGTGGATGATAAGTGTTGTGGTGTGTGTGCACGTGGTGCATGGCATGCATATGGCGTGTGTGTGAGTGTGGTGTGTGTGTGTGGTGTTTGTATGAGTGTGTGTGGTGCATGTGTCTGGTGTGTGTGTGTGGTGTGTGAGTGTGTGCTGTGTTTGACTGTGAGTGTGTGTGCACACATGGTGTTGTGTGTTGGTGTTTTGTATGAGTGTGGTGAGTGTGTGGTGAGTGTGTATGCTGTGTGTGACTGTGCATGTGTGTGTGCATGCACACATGGTGCGTGTGTGTGGTGTTTGCATGAGTGTGTGTGGTGTGTGTGTCTGGTGAGTGCGTGTGTGGGTGAGTGTGCGGTGTGTTGTTTGACTGTGAGTGTGTGTGCACACATGGTGTGTGTGTGTGGTGTTTGTATGAGTGTGTGGTGAGTGTGTGGTGAGTGTTGTGCTGTGTTGACTGTGCATGTGTGTGTGCATGCACACATGGTGCGTTGTGTGTGTGTTTGCATGAGTGTGTGTGGTGTGTGTGTCTGGTGAGTGCGTGTGTGTGTGAGTGTGCGGTGTGTTTGACTGTGAGTGTGTGTGCACACATGGTGTGTGTTGTGGTGTTTGTATGAGTGTGTGGTGAGTGTGTGGTGAGTGTGTGTGCTGTGTGTGACTGTGCATGTGTGTGTGCATGCACACATGGTGCGTGTGTGTGGTGTTTGCATGAGTGTGTGTGGTGTGTGTGTCTGGTGAGTGCGTGTTGTGGTGTGAGTGTGCGGTGTGTTTGACTGTGAGTGTGTGTGCACACATGTGTGTGTGTGTGGTGTTTGTATGAGTGTGTGGTGAGTGTGTGGTGAGTGCGTGTGTGGTGTGAGTGTGAGGTGTGTTTGACTGTGAGTGTGTGCGCACACATGGTGCGTGTGTGTGGTGTTTGGATGAGTGTGTGTGTGTGTGTGTCTGGTGAGTGCGTGTGTGGTGTGAGTGTGAGGTGTGTTTGACTGTGAGTGTGTGCGCACACATGGTGCGTGTGTGTGGTGTTTGGATGAGTGTGTGTGGTGTGTGTGTCTGGTGAGTGCGTGTGTGGTGTGAGTGTGCGGTGTGTTTGACTGTGAGTGTGTGCGCACACATGGTGCGTGTGTGTGGTGTTTGCATGAGTGGTGTGTGTGTGTGTCTGGTGAGTGCGTGTGTGGTGTGAGTGTGCGGTGTGTTTGATATGAGTGTGTGCGCAGACATGGTGCGTGTGTGGTGTTTGTATGCGTGTGTGGTGAGTGTGTGGTGTGTGGTGGTGTGTGAGTGTGCGGTGTGTTGACTGTGAGTGTGCGCGCAGACATGGTGCGTGTATGTGTGGTGTTTGCATGAGTGTGTGTCAGCGGAGTGTCAGCCGGTCAAGGTCACGGGCTCGCCCGTTCCCGTGAGCGTCACCAATGCAGCTCCGGGAGCCAGCCACCGCCCCTGCCCTGGGGCCCGGTGCCCCGGGGACTCGCTCTGCGAGGTGAGGGCAGCAGGGGCACGGTGGCCCCGCGTGTCACCAGGTTCCTTCATTACGGACATTGGACCAAACAGGAGCTACTTATCTGATACGTCGTTTTAAAAACCACCAGCGTGGGCCTGAGCACACAGTGTGGGTCTCGCCGGTCAGGTGCTCGTTCATTCACGAGGCAGCTGTGTTGTGAGCACCTACTGTGTGCCGTCCAGAAGTTTTACACACTGAAACTGTGGGAAATGGGGCGCCGGTGTCCGGGGCCGGCGCAGGAACAGGCCGCCCGGGGGCCCTGTGCAGGGACGGGGCGCAGCCTCGTGCGGGACTCGGCTTCTTTCACAGGCCTCGACGTGCGTGTCGGAGTGCACCGGCCGACGAACGAGGAGGGGACCCCGGGCAGAGGGAAGCATGTGGCCGGGGGTGTGCTGCATGACAGCGTGGGGGTCCCCAGGCCTCGAGCCTGCTGGGAACCCAGGGCAGGCGTCTCTGCTGTGTGTTCAGACGGCCGTGTGGGGGGCCGTGGGGGGCCATGTGGGGGCCATGGGGGTGAGTGGGGGCTGTGGAGGGGCCTTGTGAGGGCCGTGGGGGCTGTGGGGGCTGTGTGTGGGCCAGTGGGGCTGGGGGCCATGGGGAGGGGGCTGTGGAGGGGCTGGGGGGGGGGGAGGGGGCGTGGGGGGGCTGTGTGGTGGGCCATGGGGGTGTCGGGGGCTGGGGGCCATGGGGGGTGAGTGGGGGGCTGCGCGAGGGGCCATGTGGCGGGCTCCCAGATGGCTCAGCTTGCACCCCTGCACACAGTCCCCCCCACCAGCGTGCATGGAACGAGTCGCTGCCGGGTGTCACCCCCTGGGACGGGCTCCATTCTGGCAAAGGCGTGAGGACACAGCCGTTCCCAGGGCGGCGCGCCTTTGCTGAGCGTCGAGCTGTGGGCTGCGGACCCCCCTCCTGGCTCAGGCCGTGAGCCGCCCCGTGGTGCACGGGCCCCATGCGGAGATGGTGGGTGTCCCCCAACAGCCGAGCGAGGTCCTTGGCCGACAGCCAGCGAGCGCACGGGGCCTCGGCTCCTAAAACCTCAGGAAATTGGATTTTACCAGCAGGCGGATGGAGCCTGGCGAGGCCCCCGATGGGAAACGCAGCCTCAGTGCGCGCAGATGAACGCGTGACAGGGCTGAAGGGAAGGTGCGAGGGGACAAACGGGCTTAGCACGTCTGAAGCCCCGGCGTCCGGGCAGCGAGGAGTAATTGCTGGGAGAGGCGAGGCCGTCCATCACGCAGGCTGCCGTGTCCGCAGGGCCTCGCCGAGCGATGCCGACCCGGCAAGCGAAACCATGTGCGAGGCAGAGCGGTAAAAACACACGATCAGGACAAAAGCCGGGGGGCGGGGGGCTGGGGAGCAGCACAGATGGGCGAAGACAAAGCGAACGATGAGCAAACGGACCGAAAGCCACATGAACCCGCCACGGCCGAAGATGCACAAGGCCTGACTCTCCGCGCAGAGACGCCGCCTGCCCAGGTGTTTCGAATAACCCTCGATGACAGGACACATGCGTTCTGCTACGGGGCACACAAAGACTGAGCGGTAAGAGGAGAAAAACTCGGACCACTGAAACACTAACCAGAAACAGACCGGCCCGGCCATGCTCATGCCGCACGAGCCGCCTCTAAGATCAGACGCCTCCCTGCAGACCCACAGGGGCTTTTCCCAGCGACGTGCGGGTCGGTCCCCGCGAGGACGTGACCCTGCGCTCGGGCGCTCGGACGGCGAACCGCAAGGTACGGACCGCGGACATCGGCGGCAGCAGACACGTCTGGAACGCTGGCGGGGGCGGGGGCGGGGGGCACCTGCGGGTCCGGCGAGGTCGCACAGGCGTGAACAGCACTCACAGCGACCTGGACCTAACATCCCGTGGCACACGTCGCACACCCTCGTTGCCAGGCGATCGTTTCCGGGGGGTGTGAAGCAAGGCTCACCGAACATCAACGCTCTGAAATCACGCAGAGCCCCGCCTGTGACCACAGGAGAATGAAGCTACAAATCAATCCTTAAAACAGAATACGGGGATGACGTCCCAATGCCCGGAAATGAAGCAACATACTTCTCAAGAATTCAAGAGTCCGCAAGAAAAAAAAAAAAAAAACGGATTAGCCTGACAATCAGAAGCGATTTGAGGACACGGGTGGCGGTAGCACAGCGGATGGAAACACGCGGCTCGCAGCAAAAGCTCTGCTTGGGAGAGTCGTTCCGGCCTCGGGTTTGGGCTTTAGAAACAAGGAAAAGCCGAAAGCAATTACGTGAGACGTCGTCTTAACCAGTGAGAAAATAAGAAAAACAAACTAGACACGAACAACGTGGAAGAGAGGGATAATCACAAGCGGAAATTAATGACATAGACAACCAAACAGGACAGAATCAACAAAGCTAAAATGCCGTTGTCTAAAAAGACTTAAAAAAAAATGATAAACCTCGGAGAGGAATGGCGGGGTGGAGAGGGCACGAATTCAGCAATATCCGGATTTTCTTTACGATGCGGGAGAGCTGTGTTATCAATATCAAAAGTGACCTTGTGCCACTGAACTTGAAAATGCGCGTGAGGCAGAGAAAGTCTGCGGCAAACGCGACACGTCAGGGCTGACGTGACGAGGGGAGCCTTCGATCAGCTCCACGTCGCCCGTGGACCGCGTCCCCGCGTTGGGCACTCGCCCACGCAGGACCGGCCAAGCCCGGGGGCGGTCCCCAGGGGCTGCTGCCACACGCAAAGAAGGAGGAAACCCCGACCTCCCACGAAGCCCTCCGGGAAAAGCGGGGTGCTGCCTCTGCCCGCGGGGGGCGGGGCCCAAACCCCGCTCTGAGCCCCCGGGGTGGCCCGTGACACCCACACTGCGAAGGCGGACGCGGGGGACCCCCCCCAATGCCCTCGGCAGTGAGGACAGTGAACCCGCTGTGTTTGGGGTCCCCTCTCGCCCCGAACGTCATTGGGACTCGACCAGGAAGCCGTGCTTAGAAAGATCCCGGGACACACACAGCAATGAAAAGAGTCACAGACTCGCTGCAGGGGACACACGCGGAGCGTCTGGTGGGCGAAGCCACCGGAGAGAAGCCACGGGCCCCCGTGCCCTCGAGTCGCACGTGGCGGAGGCCATGGCCAGGCAGCGCCCCGGGACCCGTCACGGCGCCCGTGCCCTTCTGCCCACGGTGGCTGCTAAGCGTGGGTGGGCCTGCTCGGTGTCCCCCGTGCACACGCGTGTGCTGCTCCTGCTGGACACGGGCCGCGGCCCAGACCCCCTCGAGGGGGCCCTCACTGCCCGGCTGCACGGAACGTGCTCCCCAGGCTCCCTGTAGCCACCTCGAGGTCAGTGCCGGCTGCGGACGGCCACCAGACTGATGCCGGCTGCCCAGACCGATGCCCCGGCCGCCCAGACCGATGCCCCGGCCGCCCAGACCGATGCCCCGGCCGCCCATGTTCAGACGGGGCGGCGGCCGCTGTTTGGGCACATGCTGCATGCGGTGACGGAGGATGCACGCAGAGCTCCCCCGGTGTTGACCCCCGGCCGCCCCTGCCATCCCCCCCCCCGTGAGGGTGCCGCCTGGCCCCCAGCGGCCACAGGACACCTGCCCCCGGAGGAGCCGGCCCCTGCCGGGCGTCGCCACCAGTGCGATCTGGTCTCCTCTCCTCTGCCCTCTTCTCCCTCTGCCCCAATTTCCTCCACTGTTACCGTTACTATTGTTATTACTACTAAGTATCATCATCACCATCCTGTCATCTTACGTCTGATGTGTGTGTATATATATATATAGGTCAATTTAAATTGTTTTTTTTTTTTTTTTTGATAACGGGCATGCAAATTGGGAAGCAGAGCGTTTGCCGAGGCCGCGGCTCCTCGGGGACTCCCCGTTTCATCTCCCCGCCGTGGGAATCGTTTCTCCCCAATTAATCTGCGGTTAAAAATCTGGGACTTGATCTGGCGTTTCCTTAGGATGAGACGCACCTGCAGCACCTACTGGGGGAAAGAAAGCGTTTTTCTGGTGTTTTCCCCGAAGTGCTGTTGCAAAGATGAGGCGGCCCCCAGACCCGCCGTGATGCTCATGCTCACCTTGTCCGGGGACCACGTGCGAAGGCCGCGCCCGCCCGTGGCCCCACGTGCCTGGGCCCCACGTCCGTGTGCCCCCATGGAGCACCTTACTCTGCTGAGGAGGGGACTTCGGGCCCCTCAAAAACACAAGCAGCAAACCACCTCCCTCCCTCACCCAGGGCTGGACCCCGGGGGCATCGACCTTTCTTCCAGACACGGAAACTTCCAGAAACCTCATCAAGATCCGCACGAGGCCTTTCGCAGTCTGCAACCACGCGCGGCCGGCCCGGGCAGTGGGAAGCAGCCGGGAGACCCCCCCACCCCATCCCGGGCGCCCGGCCGCCCTGGTGAACATTGATGGACAGAGAACCCGGGCGGCGGGCGGTTGGGGGCGGGCGACGCGGGCTGTGGACGGGACCCCTCGGAAGACGGATAAACACACCGGCTCCGGGGGCGCGGACGCCGCCCGCGACGCGTCCCTGTCACATTTCATAACATTTGCGGTTTGCGAGCAGCTGCAGCTCGTTAACCTCGGTGGCGGCCGGCGGCGTGAACGGGCGTCTTTCTCCTGCTGAGTGACACGCGGCCGCGCACAGGAAGCGGGACCCGGGCTGTGTGGGCGAGAGGCTGGGCGGGGCCCCGACGCCATCGTCACCCGCTGGTCCCTGTCCGGCTGCCGCTGCTGCTGCTGCGCTGTGGCCTCAGGCGCAGCGACGAGCCAGGCCCGTCCCTCGGGGGCGGGGGCCTGGTCCGGGCGTGAGCCCCGCTTCCCACGCAGGGCGCCCCCGGGTCTGAGGTCTGGACCAGCTTTCTCTGAGGTGAATGGTACAGTGGACGGAACTGTGTCCCCAAAAAAGACACGTTGATGCCCCGACTCCCGGGGCTGTGGCTGCAGCCTCACGTGGAGGGGCGTGTGTGCAGACGTGACGCGTGAAGGGGCCGAGCTGCTCCCCTGGGAGCAGGCGGCCCCACGCCCGGGGACCGTGTCCTTGTAAGGGACAGAAGGGGAGAGACAGACACAGAGGAGAAGGAGGCAGAGACGGGAGGGACGCGGCCACCAGCCCAGGGCGCCTGGGGCCCCAGACGCTGGGAGAGGCGGGGAGGACCCTCCCTTGGGGCCTGCGGAGGGAGCGAGGCCCTGGGACACCTGACGTCCCCTGCGGGCCCCCGCACTGGGGAGGATGCGTCCCTGTTGTTTTAAGCCCCAAGGCTGTGGTTCTTTGTCACACCGGCCCCACGATATTCACACGGAGCCCTGTGACTTGCTCTTTTCTTTGGCAAACTGTGACCCCAGAGTTTCCACACCCAGGGTGGGAGGCCCCGCCCCCAGGGGCAGCTTGGGCGAATGCTCTCCAGTCCCCAGAATCAGCCGACACTGCGCTCTGGACCTCGTGAACTGGCGAAGCCAGGAGTGACGGCGACCTCAGCCGGTGTCCCCGCCCGACACTGTCGGGGGGTTGACGTGAGAGGACGGGACACCCCAGGAGTTTCCGAGCCCCCACAGACGTCCCGAGCCCAGACCTGGGCAGCAACCCCAGAGGGGCAAACCCATCGTTCCAGCAGCTGCTCGGGGCCCAGCACACACTGTCTGCCGGGGCGGGAACCCGTGACCGCACCCCCTCCCCCCACAGGGCTCCCCCCGAATGCCGGAGGCCGCCCTGCGCTACCTGCCGCAGGTGGCCACTGCCCTTCCTCAGCCTGCTGACCACAGGGACCCCCCTGTCACGGCCACGGGGGCCCAGGCCCTGGCAGGCACCCCTTGCCCTCTGCAGGGTCCCGCGTGAGCCTGAGAACGCGGGGTCCGGGCAGGTGTCCCCAGAAATGCCCACGGCGGTTTCACACGGGGGTCCGGCCGGCTCCCTGAGGAAGCACGGCCTGGCTCGCACTCCGACAGCATCTGTGTCCGCCTCAGCCGTCCGCCCGCCGCGGCCAGGCTGCAGGACGCAGCCCGCAGAGCGCCACCGCCCGCCGGCCAGGCTGCCCTGCCCGCGTCACGTCCCGCCCCGGGGAAGGGGCAGGCGGCGCCCGTGAGGAAGCTCTGAGCACAGGCGTCTTCCGGCCTTCTCTCCGGGACAGAGACACAGGCGCTGGCCACTGTGGCAGAGCAGGAATCAGGTCTTCGGATGCGGATGCGGCCGCGGAAGGGGTCACACGACGTCACGCGGTGGAGTCAGGATGGCGGGGCTGGCGGTCACGGTCTCCCGCGGTGTCGCACGCTGTCTGCTGTCAGAGCCCGGGCCGTACGGACTTGCGTCCTGGGAGCTGTGGCCGCCACCTGCGTCCTGGTGGCTGGAGCTCAGGGGTCAGCAGATTTGGTTCCGGGGGGACGCCGTCCCTGGCTCGCCACAGCCGCCTCCCCGCTGTGCCCCCGGGAGGAGAGGGCGTGAGCTCTGCTCCATCTCACGAAGACGCCGACCCGGCCCGCTCAGCGCTGGCCCCTCTTGACCCTGCTGATGTCCTGAGTCCAGTACTGTGACAGGGGTCGGGGTGTCGACCTGCAAACAGCCAGGTTAGGGGGACGCGGTGTGGGCATCTGCAGCCCGCCCGTGAGCGGGAGGCCGTGGCCAGGCTCCAAGAGACGCCCGCCCCGAAATCTGAATTCCATGTGATTTCGTGCGTCATAAAACACTCTGCTCACGATTTGTTTTCAGCCATTTAAAGACGTAAAAGCAAGGATTCCACGCGGATGAAATGTCTGAAACAGGCAAATCACTAAGGGCAGGAAGCGGGTCAGCGGCCGCTCAGTGCTGGGGGGTGGGGGGCCGGCTGGGGAAGGGAGTGATGACTGAGGGGTACAGCGTGTCTTTCTCAGGTTCTAAAATTGATTGCAGAGATCGCTCTACAAATCTGTGAATGATCCTTAACCCGTGGAACTGGATGTTTTAAACTGGCGCCTGGGAGGGTGTGGAAACTTTGTCTGAACGAAGCTGTCGAGAACCGCGTGATCACACGCTCCGTGCGTGGTGGGCCACGCCAAAGCAGGCGGCGGGCCGCGGCTCGTGCACGTGTGCCCTGGGCAGCAGAGGGTCCTAGAGCTGCCTCATGGCCTGTGGTGCCGTTTGTCACCCTCTGCGAACGTCCCCGAGCCCTGAGCCCCAAGCGGGCGTGGAGGGGAAGGGCACGCGGAGCCCGGGCCGTGCCGCGTTCCCGCAGAGGCGAAGGCCGCACGGTCGCCGAGCCACGCTGGCCCGTCTCTGTCATCCCCGCAGCGGCTCCGCCTTCTCCGGCCCCCACCTCGCCCCCCTGCAACGCAGCTACCCCCAGAGAATCACAGAGAGCCGGCACCAGCAGAGACTGAGACGGGTCACGCGGGCCGCGGCCCTGTGGCCGGGAGCCGGGCGTCCCGCAGAGACCCCGTGTGTTCTGCGGTGCGCAGCCGGGACGCGGCTCCGGGCACAGCGGGGATCTGGGTGTCAGTGCCGGGGTGGGGGTGCGGGGGACTCTGAGCGCGTCTTCTCGTTCCCAGTCCTAGGCTGTCCCAAACGTGCACACGGCCGGGATTCTGGAAGGAGCGGGAAGGTCTCGCCCGTCACAGGAGCCGCTGAGTCCTCGTCGGCACCGAGTGGGTCACACGCTGAGCCAGCGCCTCGTGTCCATCCTCACGCATGTCCACACTCAGCCACCGCCTCGGCGAGGGCTGCACGAGGAACCGGACAGCGGCCCATGACGCGGCCGGCACTGTGGCCCCTCCCAGCGCCCACTGGGCAGCGTCCTCCTCCCCGCCAGGCTCCCCGGTGAACCCCAGATGTGCTCGGCTGCTCCTCCCTGGTGCGTAGGGTTCCTCGTCTCGCTGCCCACATCCCAGGAGGGCAGATGGGTGGCTGGGGACCCACGTTCCCCCTGCTTCTTGCCCACCACGGCCCCCGCCGTGACGAAGCATCGGCCTTGGGCGGAGACTTGGGGCGGACGGCAGCTCACCCTGCAGGCCCAGCACCGCCGTTCAGAACCGTGTTTCCAGCCTTTTTCCTCACCCCTCATCACTCTCTGCAACCCGGCCCCCCACCCCACCACCAGAGTGCGAATTTCCTATTATTGTTACCGTTTTTCCTGGTTACCGTATGCCCTCCCTGTGAAGCATCTGGCATCATAAATAGAGTGGGGGAGACTCCTCAGAGAATTGCAAGAGATGGGACCCCACAAAATACATGACACCCTGCTCCTGATGGATGGCATGCCCACGTCAGCCCAAGGGGAGAAGCCGGCAACAGCCCCGAGCGAGGTCTGCGTTTAAAGCCTGAGGCTGAGGGAGAGGTGTGTCCCCACCCGTGTGGGCTAATTGGGGTGTGAGGAGAGGAGGGTGAGACGGGCCAGCCCATCGCCCCCCGAGTGTGCACGGCAGGGGGACAGTGTCTGGTGTGCCAGTGACAGACAGAGCATCCCGTGCCAGAAACCACCTGCATGTCACTCCCCGTAAATCACCCCCCGCTCCCGGAAGACGCGAAAGAGAGGAACAAAAATAAACACTTCCTGCCACACACGCGCTCAGTGCCCACGGGCAGGTCCCCGTGCACTCAGCCAGCGGAGGGGAGTGCGGACAGGGCCAGCGGAGAAGCGGGGGTACCTATGTGCTGACGGGGGCCCGCATCCTTTAGGGGAGGTCTCAAGGGAGGGCAGGCAACACGTGTAGGCACCCACAAACACAGGCACACAGTCCTACAGACAAGCACACGGAGACACACAGTCACACACAAACAGAACACAGGCAGACACACACAGGGACGCACAGACACACACAGGGACGCACAGACACACATGCAGACACACTCCCACAGGCAAGCATGCACACTCACATGCACGCACACACACAGGCATATGCGCACACACATGCACACGTGCGCAGAGCCTCAGACACAGACACACACGTGAGTGCATGTGGAGTCACGCACGCACACTCACACTTGCACACTCACAAACACGCCCACACCCAGTGGGAGGAACCCGGCCTGACGCCCTGTGTGTGGGGGAATGGAAATGGCTCTGGGGCTGGGGGGGCGGGGTGCGGGGGTCAGGCGGGGAGGGGGTGTCACGGCGGGGGGGCGGGGCGCCCCAGCCGCGGGTCGCGGCGGGCCGGCGTGTCAGCACTTGGGCTGCAGCGTGACAGGCGCTGCCGGGGCATTAAATCAGCGCCCGAGGTGCTCCCAGCCTGGCAGCGTCAGCCGGGGCGCCTGTCATCTCCTCCCGCTCGCGACCGATCACTTTTGACATGATTGGATCAAAATTAGTCGCTGCATTTAGATGTAAATTACGGATATCCAAGAATAATAATGAGCGCGGAGCTGCGGCCCGTGTCCCTGACACGCGACAGCTCCCTGCGCGTGCGGCGGCCCGGGGCTGATCGGCACCCCGAGAGCAGAAGTCACGCAGCCGAACGGGGGGCTCTTTCCAGGGGCGCGTTTAAGGAGCCTCCAACCCGCGCTAGGTCTGCAACGTCAGCGCGCCTGGCGTCGGCGCCGGCACGGACCGGCGCGCACAGACGTGGCGACGTGCCACCCCGCCCGCGACGAGTCACCCCCGCCCCGCGAATTACCGCCCCCACAACCTGCCGCCCCCGTCCCGCGACCTGCCACCCCCGACCGTGACCTGCCACCCCCACCCCGCGATCTGCCGCCCACGCCCTCGCGACCTGCCTTCCCCTCCAGCCCCGCGGTACCCTAAAACACCGCCCTGTGCTCCCCAGCACACTGCCGGGACACCCCAACCTGTCGGCCTCACCCAACCCAGTGCCACAGCCCCCCTCCCACTTCGAGCCCGGAGCCCTTGAATTGAAACATTGTGGCATCTGGTTCCCGTTTGTTTACCCTGAGCTCATCCACCGTTTCCCGAGCTCCGTCTGGGGGCTCAGAAGCCTGCGGCCGCTTCAAAGCCTCGGCGCTGACGCAGGAATGTGCCTCCCGCCGGCGACCCGAGCAAGGCGGGCTGTGCACGCCAGGCCATGGGCCAGTCCTCTCCCCGCACACGCAGCGCCAGACGCAGGGGTCTGTGTGCCCGACATGCACGTAGCGGAGGACCTGGGACCCCACGCGGACACGGGGACGGAGTCTGTGCAGCCACGATCGCTGAAGGGTCTGAGGTGCGTCCTCCAGGAGCAGGTGGCCCTGAACCCAGCGACAGTGTCCTTATGAGCGACAGAAGAGATGAGAGACAGACACAGAGGAGGCGGAGGCAGAGACGGGAGGGACGCGGCCACCAGCCCAGGGGCGCCTGGGGCCCTCAGACGCTGGGAGAGGCAGGGAGGGCCGTCCCCTGGGGCTTGCGGAGGGAGCGAGGCCCTGGGACACCTGATGTCACCCTGCTGGCCCCTGGGACTCAGGGAGGTGCACCTCTGTGGTTCTAAGCTCCGCAGTGCAGGGCACTTGGCTCTGGCCGCCCTTGCAAACAAAATCGGTGGCAGCAGTTAAATGTTCAGTCTCCAGGAATAAAACTGAAGGAGACGCCCCGCTGCGTGCTGATGGCGGGGCAGCTGGGACCCGGGGCGCGGCAGGCGGCTCTGCTGTCTGCCGAGGCCCAGGTCATCCATGCTGGGGGCTCTGGACCCGTCTTCCATTCGTGGGGACTGAGCTGGCCCTGCTGGGACACACTGCTAAGTGTCACCGCGTCCTCGGGGTTAGGAGCCCAGTGCAGCCACATCTTGGCACACAGGGACAGCAGAGCCTTGGCTGCTGCCCGGGGCGGGGCTGCTGGCGAGTGGGACAGTCTGGTGCAAACGTCCTGTCACTCGGCGCCTGGCGCACGCTCTGGGATGAGCTGGGGTCTACACTCCCACAGCCTCCGCCCGGTTCCGCGTTGGCAGCGGCCAGACGTCCCTGACGGGAGCTCAGCGTCCACACGGAAACCTGGGCACGCACGTTCGTAGCCGCCCTGACCACGGCCGCCACGGGAGACGGCACGAAGCACCCATGACGGCCGGACGGGTACGCCGAGCGGGGCCCGTGCATGCAGGGAGCATCACGTGGCCGTGAAGAGGACGAGGCGCTGACGCCTGCAATGTGCACGGAGCCCGTGCACACGACGCTCAGGGACAGATGCAGACACGGGCTGCACACGGCGGGTCCCACGCATGTGCCGCAGGCAGAGCGGCACGCCCACAGACAGGGAGGCGGGCCGGTGAGGGGGGCGGGGCGACGGCTCATGGGGACGCGTCTGGCTTTGGGGAGACGCGAATGGGCTGGAACCACGTATACTTGCTGTTTGCATCACTTGGTGAATCAAGTAGGTGTCACTGGACTGTTCGTCCTCAAATAGTTGATTGCATCTTTTATTTAAAAAAAAAATTTGTTTAAGCTTCACGCTGAGTTCAGCAGGCCAGGGGGCGGGGGGGGGGTAGGTGAAGCCGGGACAACCTCGTGGCCCTGCTCCTCTCGGACCCCCGGCGTCTGCCATCCCCAGACGCGAGTCACTGAGGCCGCAGTGACAGTGTCAGCCCGCGGCACCGAGACCGCCCCAAGGTCCCCGGAACCCACCGCGGCACCGGAGCCGGAGTCCAGGGCCGGCCGCTGCAAGCACAGGGCACACGCGAGGCGCCTTCGCGCACGGGGAGGGGTCAGCTGCGGCATGGTCAACGGCGCCCAAGACAAGGACACGCAGTCACACGGCGTGCACCGCGGCCTGCGACACGGCCTCGGAGCGCCGCGCGGGACGCGGCCTCGCGCCCGGCACCCGCGCCCGCCGGCCGCCGGGCTCCCAGACCACAAGCTCACAGCAATCCGGCCTGGAGGGGCTCTGCCTCCCCCCCGCCCGCCCCCGCCCGGTGTCCTAGGCCTCACAGGGATCCCGGAAACGGCGGATCTGCCCGCGTCAGCCCGGAAGCGCCTTCTTCCCACAGGTGGACCCTGCAGCACAGGGCAGGGGCAGGAGGAGCGCTGCGAGCCCGCTGCTCCGGCCCCCGGGCCCACTGCATCCGCGGGGCCCGCTGTCCTCGGGCGCCCCCGTGTCCGGCACGGCCACCCCCGAGCACGGCCACCTCCCACCCACTGTGACAGGGCAGCTCCCGCGTCCACGCAGCTCCCGGCTCCCTCTCAGGCCGCGAGTTTGAAGCAAATCACACGAGCCACTTTGGACGCCTGAGACTCTGAAAAATCCATCCGTCTCCGACACGTATGGGAAACACGCAAACTTTCTCTGCTGGTCGGGGGGCGCTCCCCGCGTCCCCGTGTGCCCCGCACCCGCTCAGAAGCGCGGTTTTGCTTTGCGGTTCTGCTGTTTGGGGCGCATGAAGTGTGGTGGTAACCGGGGACGGTCACCGGGGTAACCCACCGTCGCGGGGGGCGGGGCTGCTGCCGCGCTGCGTCTCCCGGGATGACACGGCCACGCGCGTCAGGACCCCGAGCCCCGGCGCCCGGGCGTCCGTGAGGCTCTGGTTTAGACGGCGCGGGGCGCATGCGCCGTGGCGTGTCGGCACCCGGCCTCAGTGCGCGCCCACCACCCGTCTGCAGCAGCCCGCGGCCCCACCCTGCCCCACCCCCGCAGAGAGCACTCGGGGCTCTCCCGCCGCGTGCGCCCTCAGGGGACCACGGTGCCATTGGGAGTTCGGCGGCCCCGCTCGAACTCGGACCCTTCTCACCTAGGGGACCCTGGACATTGCTGCGTCTGGATGGGCGCCAGCCCCACCCCCTTGTCAGCGTCCCAGGGGCCACGCGTCCTCCCTCCGTTGTCCGCTCCCCCGGGCCTGTCTGCCCAGGGCCTGGACTGCTGAGGGAACGACGCACACCGGGGGGCCCGGAGATTCCTGCCGGCGGCGACAGTGACTCGGAGTCCTTGGTTCCGGCACGTTCTTCCCCCCTTTCCCTCACCCCCCCCCCCGCCGCTGCGTCTGCTCTGTCCCGCGGACTGGCTCTTCAGGCTTCTTGTGAAATGTCCCCAGCGTCCCCTGTGCTGACCCCGTTCTGCTTAAGCCGGTCTCGTGGGCCCTCTGGACGAAGAATGCAGACTCGCACACACCTGTTCCTCCTCCCCTGCCCCCCCACCTCCTCGCGTCCTGCATCCCGCCCTCGTGGGGGCCATCCCCGGCGACACGCCAGCGCGGGCCATCCCCGGTGACACGCCAGCCGCTGGGCCATCCCCGGCGACACGCCAGCCGCTGGGCCATCCCCGGTGACATACCAGCCACTGGGCCATCCCCGGTGACACGCCAGCCACTGGGCCATCCCCGGCGACACGCCGGCCGCTGGGCGTGCCTTCTCGGCAAGGCCGGGGTCTTGCTTCCGTCGCCTGAGTAACTCCTCCTCCTGGACGCTGGATGGCAGACGCGCTAAGCCGCGACACTGTCGAGGGCAGTCGGAGATGGGGCGGGACACCCTACAAATTTCCGCTTGGAAGGTGGGTGACTTTCCATCCTCCGTGTAGTTTAAAAATAAAGTTGCTTCGGAACGTGGCTGCCGGAGGGTGGAGCGAGGAACCGGAGAAAGACTGTGTCACTCTCGCTCGCCCGGGCTGCGAGCAGCCGCGATCCGCTCCACAAACTCACCAGCGACGACGCAAATGAGCAAACCGGCCACTTCCGGTCGTTCTGCCGCTTCCGGTCGTTCTGCCAGGCCCACCTGGCGGGAACTCTGCCGGACAATGTTCTCACCTCAGCCACACGGGACAATGTTCTCACCTCAGCCACACGGGACACACATACCTAAAATGCTAAGATGAAGCAAAGCGCAAAGAAATGCCAGGCGAATGGAAGCAATCCCGCAGCAGAGGTTAGGATCTTCATGAAAGGCAAAATAGAACTAGGTGAAAAGGAACTAAATTAGACAAAGAAGGGGACTGTGAGTGCTAAAAGCTACACAGCACAATCAAGATACAAGTCGTGAATAGCTATGTGCCGAGTGCCTCAGTGGCCCCGTGTGCAATCAGAACAGGATGTACCGGCAGAAACAGAAACGCCTTAATCATGAGAGATGTTGATTCACCATTCCTGGTACAGGCCAGGCCAGGGGGACAAATGGTAAGCATACACAAGAGCTAAATGCCCATTACGTGTCTATGAAAATAAATTTGAATGTTTCCATGGAATGCATAACTTCTTAGGAAAACAAAATTTTCAAAATTAACTCTAGAAGAGACTTAAAGGTGTAAAAATACCAATTTCTGTGAAGAAATTAGAGAAAGTAATCAAGAAACCACCCATCTACCAGGATTGCATGGCTTCACGGAGAAATTCTACCAGGCCCACACTGAGCGTCCACTCCCAATGCCTCACAAATTGTCACAGAACACTAAAAATGGAGCAAATGTCCCACAACCTTTTTACAAAGTATATCGATTATACCTAAACTTGATAAACATACCAAACTCGATAAAGATAAAAGTGAATTTCACACCACAACCACTGATGAATATTAACAAAAAATCATAAATAAAACATTGACACAGACTCCAACACCACATCAAACAAATAATAATACAGGGAGCTCCAGTCGAGATAGGTACACGTGGGGGTCACCTCCTCCAAAGACCACCATTAAATTACAACCAAATTATAAAACGAATAAAGGTGAAGTCCAGCTGATCATAACACATTCAATCGAGGACATAAAGAGAAAGCCACCTCGAGACCGGTGGGAGGGGTGGAGACGCGAAGCGGGCTGGTCATGCGCACGCATGTTGCCCGTATGTAGCAGTTGGGCACCGGGAGAGAGGGTGGGCTGCAGAGGCCCCCCTGAAGGAGAGCGGGGCCCTAGCCCCACACAGGGAAACGGAAGGGCCCCGGAAACCCAGATGTCCCCTTAAAGGGCCCGTACGCAGACTTGCTGGCTCGCAGGCACTCACCCTGGGCGCTGGCTGAGGATCGGCGGTGCCGGAGACATACGGGGAAGACTAAGGGGTACAGCCTTGCGGGGAGAGCTACAGGGACCGCCAGCTTGGCCCCTTGTCAGCCCCCCGTCCTGTGCAGCTGCAGACCAGGCCATCTTGCCTGTGCTGACCCAGTCCCCGCTCAGCCGATTCTGAATCCGCATTGGTGGATGAGATCGGCCCACCCCTCCCCATGTCTCCCTGGGACTCCATTTCACCCTGCCCAATGTGGCCCATTGCCAAGCGTCCAGAAACACCCTGTGCTTCCCCCACCATGCATTGCATAGCAAACAACAGCCCTCAGCTCACGCAGCCGACATGCAGCACGGGCATCCCGGGAGAGACTTTCTGCGGTGGCCAGAAACCCTGCACCGAGCTACGGTGTTTCACCAACAGGTCTCAGGTGTCCACAGGCCTGAGCAGGGCAGCCCTGGCACGACCCTGGTTCTGCACTGGCCGGGGGAAACCTGCACACTCTGCCCCAGTGACTCCTGGGCCCAACCCACCCAACTCCTGTGCCAGCCGAAGGCTCTTGCAGCTGTGGAGTTGTGAGGGCAGCTGGCAGGCAGCCTCAGGCCTCGAGGTGCTCCGGTCCCTCTGCTGAGCCTCCCCGCCCGGTACTGGGGGCACCTGAACTCGGCCCAGGCTGGTCTCTCCCACTGGCCTCCAGATCCAGCACAGGCAGCAATAACCCAGGATCACTTTCTAGCTGCTACTGGGGAGCCCCGAGCAACCAAAAGCAGCAGGTGACCCTGATCCGCATGGGAGCCCCTTCCAAGGGGCCCCGGGACCCACACACCTGGAGAGTGCATCAGACCACGGCAGAGCACCACCTGAACAGCCCCTGACGCGGCACATCCGAAGGGTGGTCTCAACAGGTACACGAGCCTGCTGGGGTGAACCCCACTCCGCGGGGCCGGCCCCCACACAGCAGCTCATAGCGGTGGGCATGGCCAGTGCTTAGCTACAGCAGGAGAAGACACACAACCACACCAGGAACACGCCCAGGCCCCGGCACCGGCGACCAGGGGGACGGCACCCCTGGGCCACACGGGGCGCCTACTGCATGCGGCCACCTGGCCAAGGCCGGGAGGCCTAGCGAATCTTTTCGTACGCACAGATGAACACAGAGCGGCACCTGACATGAGAAAACGGAGAGGCACGGTACAAGTGAAACGACAGGAGAAAACTCCGGAATAAAAAAAACAAAACTAAGTGAAACGGGGTTGCGCAACGAACTTCGGGGGAGAAGCTCGGGGGAGAATGCGCGATCTCAGCGAGGCCTTCCACAGAGAGACGGCGACCATGCAAAAGGACGTAGAACCCACGGGGAGAACCCGTCGGAAATAAAGGGTGCCGTAACGGAACGAGGCACACACTGGACGGGTTCAACGGTCGGGTGGACGAGGCAGAAGATCGAATCGGCGAGTTGGAAAACAACGTCACAGAAATGCCGAGTGAAAACAACAAAAAGAACACGATTCTAGATGAGGCCGGTGAGGCGGCATCTCGGACAACATCGAATGTGCTAACAGACGCGTCATAGGGGCACCGGACGCAGCAGACGGACAGCAAGGGGCTGAGACCCTGTTTGCAGAAGTCATGGCAGGACACGTCCGCAACCTGTCGAAGGGTGTAGACGTGCGAGCCCAGGGGGCTGAGAGATCGACACGAACAGGCCCACAGCAAGACGCCGTCATTAACAGGCCGAAGGTTAAGAGGAAGAGCGAACCTGAAAAGCATGCAGGGCGGCTCGTCCCCCGCAAGGGCGTTCGCATGAGGCCGTCAGCTGGGTTTGCCACGGACACTGTGCAGGTCAGACGGGATTGGTACGAAATGCTCATATTGACTCGAAATCCAGACGCAACAAAAGGAAAAAGTAACAAATTGGACAACAACGAAAAAACATTTTTGTTCCAGTTACCAAAAGAAAAAACAGCATAAGCAAAGGCGAAGGCAAAAGAGAACTTGAGGGAAAAGAAATCCCTTGCAGTACCTCTCACAGATAAATGGCTCACATCCCTACCATAATAGCTTTCTGTTTAACAGGAGGAAGGATCTCTTTGAATTCTTAGAAATGTAAAATAGAAAATGGGGAAATTATGCAAGCAGACAGATCAACAAAAAATGAAAATATAAAAATAGTTCTTAAACATTTAGATAGATAACTAAAATAGTGAACAGATGATGATGATAGATAGAGATAATCGATAGGTAGATGATAGATAGATAGATGATAGATAGATGATAGATAGATAGATGATAGATAGATAGATAGATGGATGACAGGTAGTAGATAGATATAGATGACAGATGATAGATAATGGAGATCATAGAGTAGAAGCATGGGCAGGTGGGTGGATGGGTGGTGGGTAGGTGGATGGATGGATGGTGGGCAGGTGGATGGATGGATGGTGGGTAGGTGGGTGGATGAATGGTGGGCAGGTGGATGGATGGATGGTGGGTAGGTGGTGGATGGGTGATGAGTGTGGATGGATGGGTGATGAGTAGGTGGATGGATGGGTGATGAGTAGGTGGATGGATGGATGGTGGAGGTGGATGGATGGATGGTGGAGGTGGGTGGATGGATGGTGGAGGTGGGTGGATGGATGGTGGGCAGGTGGATGGATGGATGGTGGAGGTGGGTGGATGGGTGGATGGACAGATGAGCACAGAACAGAACAGCAGGACACGCACGATGACGAGCAGCACTGACGTGGTTGCTTGTGCGGTGGGCAGAGGCGTGGGCAGAGCCCCCGGTGGGCATGTGCTGGGCTTCTCTCCGGAGAGTCCCGCCCACAGAGGTCGCAGCCCTCGGCGCCAACGAGGCCCGGGTGGCGCCCAGCCGCGTGAGCGTGGGCTTTGCGAGCCCCGTCCACGCTGTCGGGAGCGAGCACGCATCCTAGACTCTCAAGGCCACGGGGAAACGTACCACAAAACGCTCGAAAGCTGTTTCTGTTCCAATGCCTTCTCTTTTCGGGTTTTTACTGTGTATACTTTTTATGTTCATCATGAAAAATTAGTTAGTAGGTTCTGCCTCTGGGGCCATTCATCCTGAAGCAAGCCGTAGGAGAGCAAGAGACATTCGAGAAAGTCTGCACACGTCTGTCATAGAGGGCGCGAGCCTCTGACCACGCCAGGCCCTCTCCACACGGAACAGGAAGCCCGGGCGGCAGCGGACGAGGCCGGGACCGGCCTGGAGCACCAGGCGGCTCTGTCTCAGGAAGCGGCGCCTGCTGCCTGACGGGGCTGTGGCCGGCACGCGGCACGCCAAGCCCAGGAGGGACATGGTCCCCGCACGGCCAGCCCCGCGGCGGCTCACGCCTGTGCTCGGCCGCTCAGGGGCAGGTGGGGCTCCCGCGGGCACCCAGGTCTGCGGGTGTGGCCGCACAGAGCATCAGGGCTTCTGGGATTGCCGGGACCGTCCGGGACAAGGGACGAAGTGCACATGGATGACCAGGCGGCTCCCTCCTTTCTGCCCGGGGGGTGGGGCTGCAGGCAGAAGAGACAGCCCGGCCAGCTGGGCTGGTGTCCCGCCCCCCCTCAGCTCCGCGTGGGTGCAGGGCACGGAGCAAGGGTGTGTGTCAGCACGTGTTAGGGGCAGGTGTGAGAGTGCAGGTGTGTGCGTGAGCATGTGAGCATGTATGAGGGGCAGGTGTGAGGGCACAGGCATGTATGTTTGGTGTGTGAGTACACATGCATGGACGTGTGTGTAGACATGAGCTGTGGTCACGCATGTGTACACATGTGTGAGCACGTGTGTGTATGTGAGAGGTGTTTATCTTTGTGCAGAGGTACGCGTGTGCATGTGAAGCGTGTGTATGGGAGGGGTATGTATGAGTGCATGGAGTGATGTGAGTGCGCAGGTGTGTACCTGCGTGTGTGAACAAAGGTGTGCAGATGTGAGTAGTGCGTGCGTGTGTGCTGTGTGCATGTGGGTGGCAGTCTGTGCCCGTGCGTAGACGTGTTGCGTGTGTGTGCGTGGGGGGGTGTGGGTGTGCCCCGTGGGGACACAGCTGCCCCATTTCCACCCGCCCGGGAGAACCAGGCGCCCCCAGACACCGCCGTGGGCTCCCGGCCGCCCTGCCCCTGCGCCCTCGAGGGCCGCGGGTGACGCCCGGGCAGCCGACTCCCGGTGACTGTCACCGTCAGTCTCCACGCCGCCCGGGACCCGCGTCTCGGGGCGCACGAGCAGGGGGCAGCGTGCACGCCCCCGCACGGCCCCGGGGACGCGCGGTCGCTGGCGGCAGCCCCGCGCCGCGGGCCCAGGACAGACGTGCGCATGACAGGCGCGCGCGGCCCGCGCCCGCGTCTGCGGTCTCAGGAACAAATGCGATTTCTGATTGAACATCGCGCAGTTTGCCAGCTCTGTGGTCTTTCCTTAGCTCGCTGCTCGCTGCGCGGGCTTTGTGGTTAAATTATGTATTAAGGTCAATGTCAAAACAGAGAAGACGCGGAGCCCACAGGGAGCCGGCTCCTCCTCGCGAGGAGGGGGCGGCGGGGGCGCTGCCTGTCAGCGGCCGGGCGGCTACAAAGGCCGGGCTCCCGGGACGGTGTCCGCGCCCGCCCGCCCGCCCGGAGCTGTCAGCCGCGCCCACCGCGGGCCGCGCATCAAACACCGCAGCCGGCGCGGGGGACCCAGCGTGTCATGTCCTCGCCTGTCCTGCGCGCGCTTCTGAGGGGAGACGCTGTCAGGATGAGGGAGGCCGGGAGGGGAGCGGGCCTCCTCTTTTTCCTCGTTCCTTTAAAAAAAGGGAAGGGAAGGGAAGGGAAGGAAGCCAGGCCAGGCCGAGGGCGGAGATGCTGGGAAGTCCCTGGAGGGCCGTGTGCCACAGCGTCTGCGGGCTGGGCAGGGCGCGGAGGGGCCGGCGAGGGTGCGAGGCCGGCGGCCGCCTCTGCCTCTGCCCTGGCGCCCGGCTGGCCGGTGGGCGTGGGACCCAGGTCCGTCTGCCCCGTGGGAAGAGCCCACGTTTGGTCACAGGAGGCGTGGGCAGCGTCTGGGCACGTGGACCCCCTGGGACTGCGCCCGGGCCCCCAGGCCGTCTGCTCAAGGAGGGTGGCCGGGCACAGGGGAAGTGGGTGCACGTGGTCCCCCTCCCTCCCCTGGGCACCTCAGCAAGCAGCACTGAGCTGGGACGCTCGGGAAGCCGGTGTGGGGAACTGCACCGTCGGGTGCTGCCGGAGACCACGGCAACCCCGTGGCCTCATCTGGACGTGTGGGCGGGGTCACCCCAGCCGGCACGCAGACCGGGACCCAGGGTGCGTGCCAGGCACGGAGCTGGCTCGCAGGCGCCGAGAGCCAGGCCTGCTGCGTAGGGCACCGTGAGTGCGCATGTCCCCTCCTGACACTCCCCTGGGCCTGGGTGCCCGAGGATGGGTCCCCTGGTGACTGTCCCCAGCCTCACCACGGTGATGCTCAGGGGGTCAACCGGGACCCGCCGTGGGCCCCACGCAGCACCGGCCACGAGGCGACACCCACCCACATGCCCGGCGTGGCCGGGCTCGGTGCGCCGCCCGGCACAGGCACGTCCGCCCTGTCCCCAGAGGACCTGGCCGAGCGCCCGCGTCGGCAGCTGCTGGCTTCGGGAGTCACTGAGGACGTGGTGGCCCCGTCAGCACCATGCCCGGCCTCCCACGTCCCCGAGTGACCCAGCGGCCAGGGCCTGCCCGCTGCAGGCTCCGCCCGGACCCCACGGCCCGCGCCGCCCAATCCGATGGGCAGCCGTCCCCGCAGCCGTGCCCAGACACTTGCAGACGGGCCTCGGACCTCGTTCCAGCCACTGGGGCCTCGAGCTGCCCTGTCCTCCGCTTTGCCATCTACTCCGGCCCCAGCGGGCCATGGGCCGGCCGGCCCCGCAGTCCCCGCCCCTCTGGGGGCACTGGACGTCCCCTGCTGACAAGGCCCTGCAGACCGTCTGGGGACGTGTCCGAGACACAGAGCTCCTCCGTCCACCCAGACGGAGCAGCTCCCGCCGTGCGGCCTCATTTATTTATCTTAGGGCCAGCGAGGCTGGGCGAGTCCGTGATAAGCCCCCCCCCAATCAAAGCGACACCTGATCGAGAGGTAATTAGCAGGAAGCGTGTTGAATTAAAGATGTGAGCCCGCCACTTCGGCGGGGGGCGAGGGACTGGCTCTCCAGGGCCCGCATCGCGCCCGGAACAGACCAATTAACACTGTGTGTCTTCTTTTATGTTACCTTTAATTAAGGTTTCTCCACTTCCACAGTTATTTTCCGCCTCGCCGTCTCCGTGCTCAGCACACATCAAAGGCCCCCGCGGCGAACACCGCAGGTAACGCTCCCGCACACGCCGGTCTGCAGGGGGCGGCTCGGAGCCTGCGGGGTCTGCGTCTGCGTCGACCGCGCTCGGGGACACAGCTGGGTCGTGGGGAGTCACGGCCAGTGTACCCCGACACCCACACATCCAGCCAGGAAGGGCTTGGTGCGTGAGGCCCGGGCCAGGCAGGCTCCGCCGGGCCATGTGCACGGCGTCCCGACACGGAACACTCAGGCTGTCCACCTGCCGCAGCCGATGGCCAAGCAGGACCTCGAGCTGGTTGCCAGCAGGCGTCCCAGGGCCTCGCTCCCTCCGGAGGCCCCAGGGGAGGGTCCTCCCTGCCTCTCCCAGCGTCTGGGCCCAGGCATCCCTGGGCTGGTGGCCACGTCCTTCCCGTCTCTGCCTCCGTGTCCTGTGTCTGTGTGTCCTCTTCTGTCCCTTACAAGGACACTGTCACGGGGTTTGGGGCCACCTCAGACACTTCACGGATCACGTCTGTGCAGACCCTGTTCAGAGGCTCCAGTGAATGTTGGTTCACGGGGTCACCACCCATCCCACTGTGTGGGCTTTGCCCTGCAAGGCGCACCCCTGAATTTTCACATCACGGAGCAGGGAACGTTCATGGGTGGGATTTCAAGTCCCACGTGCCCTCACCTGTGAGCAACGAGCACGTCTCAAGTGTCCGCACAGAACAGTGTCCCATGCCACGTTAAGGGGCTGTTCACACCTTCATCCCTTGTCCGCGGTCTGTGCCTGCTTCGGGCCGACTCCCAGGTACAGAGCGTTCCCTGGCTGATTCACAGACGCCCCAAGAGCAGTGACGCGAGGGACAGACTCACACGAGCACAGACGCTCACAGCTGCTGCAGCCGCCGCAGTCAGGGGGGAGGGGCACAGCGCGAGCATCGGTGGCTCGACCCTGTCACCGCGCTGTCCGCGGCGACCGTACGGTTTTAAAACGGCAAATTCTAGGTCACGTAAGTGTCACCTTGATTGAAATGACAGTCGTCAGCAGGTACCCGAAGAGACACTTTGCTGAGGGCACGTCACCCTGAAAAACGAGGAACCCCAAAACCGCTGTGCGCGGCGTGAGACGCGGGTCGCTATTCGCGTGCACACGCCAACCGTGACGTGGGTGTCACATGGCACACGCGTGCTGCTCGTCGGCCGTGAAGAGCAGGCAGGGGCGGACGGGGCGTGTGACGGCGCGCTGGGCCACGCACGCCTGCTGAGGGACGCACACACGGCGGCCTCTGGTGGCGCGCGGCGGCCCGGGCCCCACCGGTGAACGTGCGGGACGTCCTTCCACTCTTCCCCGTCACTGGCCAGCTCTGCCCCGCGGGTGCAGAAGGGACTGGCCCCCAGGGCCCGCGGGCGGCGTGCACGGTGGCGGCCAGCGCACGCGGGCCGGGCAGCTGTCGTTCACTGGGCTCCGGGGACCTGGTTCCTGGGCCGCCCCCCGGGCAGCAGCCCGCGGCCGTGACACAGGGCCGGACAGTACACGTGGGGCCCAGACAGCCCGTTCCCGGCCTGTTGTGCGGCTTCTGATGATCACGCATCAAAACACCCAAGGCCCGTCGCCTTCTGGGACATTCCTTCCCCTGCTCCTGAGAAGCAAGGGGACGTGATCTGTCATGACGGGAGGAACCTGGGTTGTGAGCAGACGCGGAACGCCGGACGCTGTCCGGTGCTCACAGCCCCCCGTGGGGGCACCACCAGAGGGGCCTCAGCACCTCCGGGGCCGTTTAAATGATGTCGGGGGGGGGGACTGCTTTCTGCAGGAAAGAGGGAGGCCGAGGACGTCGCTCTCCAGCGAAGCTCCCGGGGAGGTGTCCACGGGGCGAATCCGGCGCCGAGGTCTCGGGCGGGGACCGGAACGTCACTTCCCGCCCCCAGCCCTGGGCATGTGAGGACGGGGCGGGCGCCCCCCGTGCCTGGAAGCGGCGAGGAGCGGGCGGGCACGCTGCGCAGCCTCGGGCCTGGGGCGTCGCCTCGCTTTCCGGCCGGGGCGCGGGGCCGGCGTCCTGGGGGCCACACGTCCCCCTCGGTTTCAGCCTGATCTGCGGGCTCGGCAGGAAGTCGGCCTATCCTGGTGCGGGCGGGAAATGTCGGAGACACTCAGAGCAACCGCTTCCTGGAAGACGCCAGGGGCCTGGGTGACAGCATCTCCGGCACTGCTTCGGCCTCCACGCGGGACGGGGGCAGCCGGGGGCAGAAGGAGGGTCCCAGCCGTGTGTCATGAACGGGCCGGCGAAGCGACGCACGGGGGCAGCCCGGGGCGGGGCCGGGCGCCCAGTCAGCCCGGAGGGGAAAATGGAGAGAAAGTTCCGTGTGGCCCACAGCAGAAGCGGAAGCCTCGCCCATCTGCGGCTCACGCTGCCACCGTGTGGCTGCCGGGGACACTGCGCCCGCCGTGGGTGTCCTGCTCACACACTGGGAAGGGCGCCTCCGCCCTCGCCCTCTAGAGGGACAAGGGACGTTGGCCAGGACGCCGGCCCCGCTGACCCCACAGCGCCCTCCCTGCTGGAGGGACACACCGTGCCTGCGTGTGGCCCGGCGCTGTGGACGCCGGTGCCGCCGACTTCCGCAGCTCCGTGGGGCCTCGGCTCGATTCCCGTGCGTGCAGATGAGGACTGGGGTGCACCGCACGCACACAGACTTCCATGCACACGCACACGCACACACAGCTTGCACCTGCGTGTGTCACACTCGTGCACAACACGTGCACGCACACATGCACATACCTGCATGACGCACATGCACAGGCACACACGTGCACGCACACATGCCACACGCACATGCACAGGCACACGTGCACGCACACATGCAGCACGCACATGCACGGCACGTGCACGCACACATGCACACACACCTGCATGCACGCACATGCACAGGCACACAGCTGCACACACGCAGCCACGCAGTTTTCTGCAGCGACCTTGCGTGTGCGTGGGGGGGGAGGCGGGGAGGGAGGGGTCGTCCTCGCTCCGTCCCACCCGTGGGAGTCTGCACCCCCGCCCAGGGCCCGGGTCCCCGTTTCCTCACAGCCCCGCCCCTGCAAGGACATGTGTGTGAGGCCAGGACCCCACGGCCCGCCCAACACACGCTGTCCCAGCCCCTCCAGCCGTCCCCAGGGTCTGCACGGCCTCGGGCAGCAGAGGGCTCAGGCCAGTCCGCCTGGCTGCCCTCAGTCCCTGGGGCGGCCTCGGCAGGGCTGCCGCCACCCAGATGCCTGTCAATCTGCAGAGATGGGCTGAGCCCCCAGTCTCACAGCGAGGGCACCCGGGTCCCTGTTGGCCAGCGACCCGGGACTGCTGTGCGGAAAATGGAGGCATGCAGAGGAAACTCAGAGTCGAAGCCTGCTGTGCGTGGGCGCCCCGTGGGGGCCCAGCAGCCAGCGCTCTGTGCCCCAAGGCTGCAGCTCGGGCCAGTGCCGGGGCAGGCGCGGGCAGGCGAGTGGGGCAGGCGTGCAGGGCAGGTGTGCAGGGCGGGCGTGCGTGGCGGGGGTGCACTGGGAGCAGGAGGCAGCATGGCTGGGTCAGCCGGGGCCCTGTGGGGCCAGAGCCGGACCCCAGCGCCGCTGGGGGAGGTGCAGGGGCCAGGGCTGTGGTTCCCCGTGGGGAAAGGGGCCCTGTGGGGCGGCCATCGGGTGACAGCCACCCGAGTCCTGGCTCACGGGTCAGTCGGCAGTGCGCACAGGGAGACGGGTTCCTGGCTGCTGGGTGAATGCAGCCTTCAGCTCACGGCCCGGCAGACCCGCCCCTAGCTCTGTCCCCAGACGTGGACACGGGGGGCCAGACCCGTGTAGCAGCAGGAGTCGGCGTCAGGAAACGGGGGCGGGGCATCTGCCATGGCTGTGGACGGGGGACGGGAGGGCGGTGCAGGGCCCCGCACACAGGGGCACGACGCAGCCGTGAGAGGACGTGGCTCTGACATGAGCCACGCCGCGGACGCGCGATGCTCGGTGACAGACGCGGATGCAGCAGGTCCGGCGTGACGTCCCAAGGACGGGGCGTGTGCAGAACGACATGTCCACACACAGGAAGTGGGCGGGGCCGGGGCTGCACCTGAAGCGGGCCTGAGGGACGGTGGCCTCTGAGACGGGGGTCAGCTGCACAGCCCGATCACACCCGGGTGGGGTGCGCCCCTCACAGGGAGCCCTGAGCAGCCTCTGGCACCCCGAGTCTGCGTCCCGTGCCCTGAGTGGGCCAGAGGCAGGGCGCGCGCTGCTGGGACACACACGACGTGCAGTCCCTGCTGCCTCTTCCTGGACGCTGAGCTTCTCAGCAGCCTGGAGGCCCCGTGGTGCGGGGTGCGCCCTGTCACCCCGGCCGGGCGCTGCCCCGGAGCCCGCAGCTGGCAGCCCTGCAGCCCTCAGAGCGCCCCCTGCAGGGGCTCGGCTGGATCCTCGCCCACGCTGAGCCCCGGCCTGCGTTGCTCCTCCGACACGGCGGCTGACCTCGCTGCAGGTGCAGGCCCCCACAGGTGCCTCCACCCTCCTTGTGCCTCATGTCACCCCGTGTGCCTGGTTCCCTCAGGAACCCCTGGGCAGCTGCTTGCGGGTTTGTTTTCTTTGGTCACTTCCTGTTCTGTTACCTCACGGGGACCTGAGACCGGGGTTGCAAGCGAGCTCAGCGGGGGCCGGGGCGGGGTGCGGGGGGCACAGCGGGGTCAGTGCTGGCACCTCCTGGCACCTCCTGGCACCTCCACCCGCGCCGTCTCCCGCCCCCGCCCCCCCGGGGCCTGCAGTGCTGCGGCCTGCGCGCCGGCTCCCCGCCGCCCCAGCTCCCTGGGCCGTGCGGCTGGGCGGCAGCAGGGGCAGCACCCCGTCTGCGGAGCCCCCGCCCCGCCTCGGCCGCCGGCCGGACGAGGGTCCTTCTTCGGGGAGGCATCAAAGGTGGGTGTCGAGACGCATGTCCCGTCGGGGTGGCGCAGCGCGGCGCACGCGGGCCCCGCAGACGGCAGCGAGGCCGTCGGGGCTGCCACAGGTGCGGAAGGCGTGCGCGTGCGCTCCGGGTTCAAACCCGCTCACGCGCGCGTCGGCTGCACCGTGTTCGGAGCACGCGGAACGCGCAGACGCGGCCGGCCGCGGGCCGCTCCGCACCGCAGCACCGGGACCTGAGCCAGATGCGGAGGCGGGGTCAGCCCGCGTACCAGGCCAACGGGCCCCAGCCGCGCCCTGAAGACGCAGGCACCAGACTCGGCCCGACGGCTTTTCAGAAACGCTCAGCTCCTCGCCCCTGGGCCACTGCGGGGGGGGTGCATCGCCAAGCCCTCAGTGATGCACTGAGGAGCCCTGCCCTCCCCCACAGGGCCCTGGAGAGGCCAGGCCACCCTCTCACTGCGAAGGAAGACAGCGGCCACGCCCGCCCCGGCCCTGGCCGACCCCTCTGTTTATAGCCTGGCGTTTCCCGGGAGCCACACAAACAGCTCGGGGCCAGCTGGAGTCCGGGGCGGGGGAGGCCTGACGCACACACATCCTGTTCCCTCACACGGGACCCCAAAGGCCTGAGCCCCCGCAGCCCTGGCCCCCCGGGTGACCGGACACTCGGGGGCAGCTGGATGCCGGCCGCAGCAGCAGGCCGCGGGACCGTGGGACAAGGACAGAGAGGACAAGGCGTGTCACTCGGCCGCAGCCCACCCCGCCGCGTGGGAGGCTGTTCCTTGCTAATCCGGAGGGTGTCACGTTCCCGCAGGCTGAGGTCACACGGCTCCGCGCTGCCAGCTCTGTGGGCATCTTGCCCAGATGCCGGCCTGGCTCACAGGGCACGGCGTCGGGGGACAGGCCAGGGAGGCGCTGGGTGGACCCGGGGACCGGGTGCTTGGTGCTGAGAGAGTCCACCTCTGCAGGGCAGGTGCCTGGCCAGGGAAGTGGCTGCTCAACGCAGACACACGCAGCATCTCAACACGGACACGTGCGTCCCCCTGGGCATGGTGGCCACGCTGACCACCCTGCACGGCCGCCGCCCTGGCTCTGGCCGCGTGGACGCAGAGCTGGCCCCTGGGGAGCTGTCCACGCTGCCCCCGCCGTGCACAGACCCCGGCTTTGTGACAGGCCCCCGCAGACTGCCCACCTGGCTGCCTCCGTGTGTGTCCCCTCTCTGTCCCTGTGGCCAGCGGCCTGTGTGCCGGGTCACCCAGCGGCACGGCCGCCACTCAGAGCGCGTCTCTGTCGAGTTCCATGACGGAAGGCGTCTCGCGCTCAGCGGCAGCGAGTGACCCGCAGGCTCCTCAGATGCATGGCAGCCCCGGGGGGGGGGCCCTGCCCTGCACACCGCCCCCCGCCTCCCAGCACACTCGGGGCCCGTCTCCAACAGGCACCCCAGGCCCGGCCACACCTCGCGCCCTTGGCCACTGCCCGGTGTGTGACGCTCTGTGTCCAGGGTCACCCCAGAGCCAGCCCACCCGCTGCCCCAGCCCTGCCCCGCCTCCAGGGGCACACGGTGGCAGCAGCCCCGGCGATGGCCTTGTGCACGTGCCACATGCCACAGAGCTGCGCACGTCAAAAGGATTCACTTGCGTGACGTGAATTTTGCCTCAACAGAAATAAGGTTAAAAACAGGAAAAAAATGGCCTCTGCCCGCAGTCTCCCTCGCAGAAAAAGCCCGAGTCCACAGCAGCCCTGCGAGGCCACCGTGCTCGGCCCCAAGCCCCGTCTGTCCACCTCGGCCGTGCCAGCTGCTCGACCTCGGACAGAGAGCTGTGCGGCCTGAGCTCCCGCCACCTGACGGGTGGGTAGATGGTAGATAATAACTAGCTAGACAGACAGACAGACAGATGAAAGGTGGCAGGTGTATGAATGCGGGCAGAGACAGGTATAGAGAAACCATTGGTAATGCATAGATAACAGATGGGCACATGGGTGGGTGGATGAGGGGTGGGTGGATGATAGATAAATGGATGGACAGAGGCCCGGAGGTCACAACCCGATGCCCACACCTGGGAGAAGTGACCTGGTGTCTGCACCGCTTTGGGGTCCACCCAGAGCGCCCCGACAAGGGCCCCCTGGCCCCGCCCTGCCTTCTGGAGCCTCCGGCAGGCCCAGAGCGAGCAGGTTTCCCGGGAGAGGAAGCACGGCTGAGTCACCGCTGCAGGACGCAGCTGCAGGAGACAGGAACTGTCACCCTGGGTGGCCACAGTGACGGGTGAACAGACCGGGCCCTGCTAGCAGCCAGGAGGCTGAGCAGCCACCTACCTCACTGGCCCAGGGGGTCACGACCCAGCTGTCCCACCCGGCAGCGGCTCGCCCCCACCCCTGGCCATCACGCCCCCCAGGACCTGACCTGGGATACATGTCCCGGGCAGCTCCTGTCGCGCCTGGGCCTGGCGGTGCACGCGTCCAGGCTCCGCGAGCCTTGAAGCCCAGAGATGGCAGGGGCTGCGCTCAGCCGGCAGCTGTCACTCCCATCTGGGCCACGAGGTGGCGCCTGGCCCCTCCGCAGCGTGGGGTCGCCGTGGTAACCGCCCACGTTTGCCGCTCAGGAGGAGGCGGGCACATCCCCCCACCCCCGGGTGCCCGGGAAGTCAGACGAGATCGTCCACACGCAACGCTTTGCTTGAAACAGACACACAGGTAGCTGACGAGCAAAAGACACGTTTGCAGCCCACAACTTCGCGCCCAGGTGTCCGCGGGGGGTTCGCCGTGGGCCCTGGGCGGGACTGCGAATCTGGGCGGTCGGCCAGGAAAAGGGGAGGCGATCACCGTGGGACCCAGCAGCGCGCTCTGCGTGCGCCCGGACGCCTCAGGAACGGGGCTCAGAGAGGTGCTGCCCACCGCGCTCATCACGGCACTGTGCACAGGACCCAAAATGCAGAATCAGCCGAGTCCGTCAGGGACGGACGGAGGACGGGTGGGGAGACCGGGCCCACGCACACGCTGGAACGTCACTCAGCCTTAAGGGGAAGGCCATCCCGCCCCCCGCGACGACGTGATGCAGCTTTGGGGACACTGCAAAAGAGACCAGTCACAAAAGGCCACGCCCCGCACGGTGCCACTGGCAGGAGGCGGCGGCAGCGTCGGGTGCATAGGGACGAAGCAGAAGGTGCAGCCCCGGCTGGGGGAGGGGGCGGGGCCGAGCGTTTAACGGGGACCGAGTTCGGTCTGTGACGGTGAGGAAGTGCTGGACGCGAGGCTGGTGACGATGCTCAGTGAGGCGGATGCACTTAGCCCCACCCCAGTTCACACCCAAACGTGGGTAAGTCGATACACTGTGTCGTGCACATCTCTCCACAAGGTAACCTCTTGGTATGATGTGTTTATTGAATTACCTGCTTACGGTAAAGATGTCAGAAAACGCAGATAAGCAAAGGAATCTGAAGTCACCGGGGCCTTCACCCCAACGCCCTCGTAGGTTGCGTGAACGCTGCGTCCTGGGCACGTGGATCTGGGTTCTGACTCGCCCCTTCCTCTGACAGCCACAGAAGGCCAGCCACCCCCCCTCACGGGGTGTCCCAGTGTCACCCAGACAACCCAGAAACCAGGTCCGTCTGTCCATCTGTCTGTCCCTGGTGACCTCAAGCATGGCGAGACACTGAAAACATTCTCGAGAATCGGAAAGGCAGCTCGCTGCTGCTGGTCTCCACCGGCGTCTCACCTGGGATGAAGGGGCAGGGCAGGTGGGTCCAGGCGCACATGGAGCACGACTCAGTGTGAGAGGAAGGACGGTCCCCCCACACACGGCAAGCCGCGTGATCCCGGAGGACACGGCACCTGCTGAAGTCAGCCTCGTCCTCTCCACCCGGTAAAGCCGCAGGTCCGCACCCCTGCGTGAGGTCGCACCGAGGGGGGCTTTAAGGCAAACGACCCGCTGCGAGGTCCCCTGATAGAGAAGGAGGGTGGGGACGAGGCAGGCCCCTGGCCGGGAGCCCGTTCCTGACTCGCCACCGTGACCGTCCCACCCAGAAGGCGGCCGGAGAGGCCTGTGCCCGCGCTGGGTCCTGACGGCTCTGCAGGGGGCGCACGGCTGCGTGAGGCGCACAGAGTCACGGCCACCACGTCGGAAACGAGCTGTTTCATTTCCCAGGGGCCCCAACGGCAACGTCACGGCGTCCGCGAGCAGGCGTGCCTCGCCCCTCTGCGGAGCAGATTGTGCAAACACGGCCCGCTGTCTGAGATCAAAGGAGGGTCGTAAAGGTCGCCAAATGCGTTTTTGGTAGAAGTTTTTCCCATTAAAACCGTTAACTTTCGTCTGGAATTATTACCTCCTTGAACCAAAACCACATTTTTGTCTCAGGAAGAAAAAACAATTATGCTATTCAATTTGTGGCTACAAAGATGTACTGTAATATGGAGTAATAAAAAAAAAGAGGAAAAAAACAATATAAAGTAGGAGTTGGAGAGATTAAATTACCTCATAGAAACCAGAGAGGAAGGCCGGTCGGCTTTATGGGGAGCTTTCGCGAACGCGTAATCAATAAGAAAGTTTATACATCCTGTTTTATGATTTGATTAAAAATTCTTCCGTTTATTAAATACGTCCACATCGTTCTGAGGAGTAATGAAACAGCTGTGGATCTCAGGTCATTTTTCTTCAGAGAAGTCAGCATCCTGCACAACCCTCCCCCACCCCCACCCCGGCATTTCCGTGTTTCTGCCCCAAAGGCCGGCTTTACAGGCGGGAGAAGTCCCGTCCGTGTAGGGATGAGCGACGTCCATCATCAGTGACAGTCCTTGAAGGGACAAAGGACACAGGGGCGCGCACCCGAACCGGCCGTGAGCAGAAGGTGTCGTTTCTGGAACGAGGCTGCGCCCGTGACGCGTGACCCTTTCTGTCCTGAGCTGCAGGGAAATGACAAAGAGCTTTAATAACCCGCACGCGACCTTGGCGCCGGGAGCCAGGCTGTGGTGTCCAGACGGGGCGGCCGTTCCCCGCCCCAGGTGCTGACCTTGTACTTCCCAGCATGGCCGAAGCCCCTGTCCCCTTGTGAGCGGCAGAAGCGTCCCATTAGGAGGCCGCTCGGGTGTGCGAGGCCTCGGACGGCTGTGACGATGCGGCTGCGCCTCTGCCCGCGGGCGGGCTGCGTGTCACAGGCCGCGGGTCTGCGTGCACTGCAGCCACCAGACCCCCAGGGCCCCAGGCTCTGTGGCACTGACTTTGGAAGAGTGACAGTCACCTGCAGGACTGCAGTGACCGTCCACGGGTCAGGCGCCCACCAGGCACAGACGGAGTGCCCGGCTGCCACCTGGCCCTCAGCAGGCAGCTCACAGCCGGAGGCCGCACACCTCATCAGCGCCTGCCACGAACCGCGGGCTCCTCGAGGCTGCGATTCGTCGCGTGTGCACCCCGGGAGTCAGCACGGAGCTCGCTACCCACGCGAGCATCGGCTGCCTGAGACCACGGCTGCTCCGTCCCTCACGCCGCGAGCTGCTTCTGCAGATGCCTGTGCTCACGAGGCAGCCCGAGAGCCCGGGCCGCCGAGTCCTGGGGCCACCGATTCAGCACGGGAGGACGGCAGGAGCAAGGAGCACTCTGGTCGCGACTCCATGTATGAAAAGCTGACATTCCCGCAGGAGGGCGAGACAGACGCGCTCCCCGCCCCCGTCTGTGCGGGGCGCCGGCGCATCGTTGTGCGCGTGGACCGTCCCTCCGCGGGCGGAAGTGAGAACACGGCTCCAGCCCCCGAATCCCGAGGGCCACAGCGGAGTGCGTGCAGGCAGCGTGAGCACTGGGACGGAGCCGGGCACCTGCGGGGCGCTGACCGGGTGCTGTCAGGGAAGAGCCTGGGGGCGGGGACACAGACCCTCGGGTGACGGGAGGCGGAGGAGGCCGCCCATGCCAGCCGGCACGCCGCGGAGTGTGGTGCCAGGCTCCTCGGGGCTCAGCGAGAAGACGCGGCAAGCCCTTCGCGACAAAGACACGACCGTGTGCCACAGGAGGGGAGTCGCCGTGCAGCGGCGCCGCCGCAGTGGCCTCGCCTGCCGCTCTCAGGCCCCAGGCCCGCGCTCCACGCCTGCGCCTGAGCCGGGTGCAGGGCGTGGGAGCGCTGAGAACATCAGCGCCCGGCAGAGTCGGGTGCCCGCCAGCCGCCCCCCCAGCCGCCCCCCAGCCGCCCCCGCTTGCTCAGCCTGCAGCTGCCCTCCCGAAATAGCGCCTCAGCCCCGCCGCTATCAAGTGACGGGCGGGCTGTGCCAGCAGATGCCTCCGCAGCCCGCGCACGGCGCTTTTGGGGCGTCGGAATGCAGGGCCCCTCTGCGGTGCCAGAAATAAACCACGCGCAGCTGCACAGCGCCCGGCGGGCGGGGCGGGCAGCGTCCGGCCGGCCCTCCCTGTGCCCCCGGCGTGGAGGGCGTGGAGGGCGCGGGGGCCGCGTGAGCGTTGTCACGGGAACAGAAAACGGAAACAGACCGAGAAGATCTCGTCTCCCCCGCCACCTGCCGCTGTGGCGTGGCGTCCGCGTCTGCGCCACGCGGGCTCTTCACTTACGCGTATCTCATTGGCCGCTGACGTCACAGGCTTCAGGGGGACCTCACAGCTCAGCACGCATGCCCCCCAGTGCGAGGTCCCCTCCCAGCACCGCGGGCTTGGCCCCCGGACCCAGCCGCATCCCCCCCCCCGTTGCACCCCACAGTCTCCCATCCCCCCGTGTGTCTCTGTGTGTGTCTACCTGTCAACCTACCTGCCATCTCCCTACCTGGCACGTGTACCTCTTTCACCCCCACGTCCCGAAGGCGCTCCCAGCTTGGCACTTAAGTCCGTCCCCGAGGCGTCTGCGGCCAGGGCTGAGAAGGGACTCCAGCCGGTCTGGGCAGCGTGGTCCGTAAGGCTTAACATGGGCCAGAAAGGAGGCTGAGGTTATTAATAACCCACCTCTCTCATGTCGCCCAGCGCTGACGCCCCCCCCCCCCACACTGTCAGAAAACGGCCGCGGGGCAGACGAGGTCACACGCGTGGAGGGGGATGCGTTCTGAGCCTCCCCCGTTACCGGCGACAGCGGGATCATGACGTGCTGTGGACATCTCGCCGCCCGGGGAGGGTGTGCTGCGTGTCGCTCAGAAGTGCCGGCTTATCACGTCACCGGACAAGCGGGGCACGAGGTGCCGCGGTGACCGGCTCCCCCGCCCCCCTCCGCGCCTGAGCCCGCGGATTTCTGAGTCCCTGTCACGCAGCGCAACGCGCACCAGACGGAGGGGCCCTGCGGTGGAAGCGCCCGCGGGATCCACACCGAGGACGAAGCGCTAAGTAGCTACTGCTCGGGATCCCGCAGCCCGAGGGAGAGGCCGCGGTGACGCGGCGCGTGGCCGCCACTTCCCGCTCCCCGGGCGCGCAGGCTCAGGGCCGAGAAGCAGAGCCCCACGTGGAAATCACCCGAGTGACACGCTCCTGGAGCAGGACCTCGGCCCAGCTGTCCCCTGCGAGGCGTACCTGCCCTGCGTCCGAGGGGACCACAGCCCAGCTGCTGCCGGAGTCCTCCTCAACCAGGGGGTGGCGGCGAAAACACGTGACCCAGACACCCGCGTCCCATCAGTCACCCTCACGTCCCTTAGCTGGAGTAAGTCACAAACCCTCATGCACACAGTGTTCCCAGCGCATGGCAGCACAGCCATCCCCGAAGTCTGTGTGTGCCTTGCAAGCAGCACGAGCTGTCCCCGGTCACCTCTGCGTGCACCACACTCCCAGGACCCCCACAGCCATCTCCCGCCCACCTGCTACCCCTCTGCACACAGCGGCCCCGCCTCCCCGGTTCAGGGCCTTCATTTAGCAGCTGTATTGCGGTGGAATTCACACTGCACACAACTCATCCATCGAAAGCGCGCACTTGGGGGCGTTCGGTGTAGTCACAGACTTGCGCAGCCATCAGCAGAACTGACTTCAGAACGTTCTCATCACCCAAAAGGGAGACGCGGCCCCCGCCAGCAGTCACCCCCCTCCCCCAGCCCTGATGCCCACTCGCCCACTCTCCCACTCCCTGTCCGTAGACGGCCCGTTCCGCACGCGTCACGCAAATGGAAGCACATGCTGTGTGACCTTGTGTCTGCGTCTGTCACTGAGCGTCGGGTGTCCTGGGCCCGTCCACGTGGTGGCACGTGTCAACACCTCCCTCCTTTTCATGGCTGCATAATATTCCACCATGTGGACAGACTCGTTTTACTCATCCCTTGTCTGTCGATGGGTACTTGTGTGGTTTCCGCCTTTTGGCAATGGTGGATGCTGCTGTGAACACGCATGTGCGAGGGTTGTCATCTGCCTCCGCGTACATCTTGAGCAGATTGTTGAGTCCCATGGCAACGCCACGTGTAAGCCTCTGTGAAGCTGCAGGACAGTTCTCAACCACTCTTAGAAACGCGAGCCGGAGGGCGTCCCCTTGTGTGGAAGCTCCTGCCAGCTTCTGCTGTCTGGGCCCCGCCTGCCCACCTGGCAATGACTCATCTCCTGGGGGGGGGGCATCGCCCCGCCCTTGCCTTCATTTTGCCGGGACACAGGGATCTCCTTCCTGCCTCCACCCCTCCCGCGGCTGCCACGGCTGCCTGGGACCCTGCTCCACATTTCCAGGGCTGATTCCTAGTGCTTTGTGTGTCAAGGAGAGCCCCAAACACAACACAGAACCACACTGTGTGCCGAGCCGGGCACTGCCACACATTTGCTCACCGTCCCTTCTCCTCAGGAAGGGGGCCCCCATCTGCATTCCCTGGTCGTTATTCACGCACGTGGTCACACCCAGAGGGGGAAACACGTGCACCCCCAGCATGGTCTACGTGCACTATCAAGACGCACCTTTCTCATTTTCTTTCCACTTTGCTTACGTTGCCCAAATCTTCTCCAGTTGGTTCCTATTACTTCTGCAGTCCGGGAAGAAAAATAGGTTTTCTATAATACAGATAATCCAAATCCCAAACCTTGGCTATCAGAAATACAGCCACTTGTGTCATTAAAAAAAAAAAAAAAGGCATTTTAACAGCTACAGTTCAAGTGAAATATAGGTCATAAGCCAGAAAAAAGCACAGCGCCACCATACCTAAAATTGTGCTGACTTGAAAGAGAATAAAGAATCATGTCGAGGTCCTAAGAGTTTCTTCCTCATTTGAGTTCAGGAGAAAAAGTATGTCACAGCAAAGTCCCATATCTAAGATCGCGCTTAAACTGAAGAATTATCTGGGAAACGTCGTTCCCTTAAAGAAAAATCGTGACCTCTCTTCCAGAAACACAGTCCTGAGACCAGTCAGATGACATTCTTTCTTTTTATTTCCCAAACTTCCCTATAGCCCAAACTTTTCCGAAAATAGTTTTAACACAGATTTATTTTTAGCCCCTGAACATATCACCATGTGACATTTGGGAGACAGAGACTTATGTCTCCCACCTTAACACGAATGATTTCCTTCCGTGTGTTACCCCTGGCTGTTCTCAGACCTGATTTTCAGAGAACGTGCATGTTGTTTTGCTATTTAGATCTTTGTGTTTATTTCACGAGAATGTTTTGCATGGTCTTCATTATTATCATGTGCAACGCGGTAGAGTATCTGGAGTAACTAAGCCGTGAGTGACCACCCTTCTTCCACTTGGCCGTTTGGATTGCTTTGGTTTTCCCGTATCGTGGGTCTGACAGTGATGAACGTCTGTGCTCCCATTAGAAAGCCATTTCCTTGAGGGTGTTTTGCAGCCTGAGGATTTTGAAGCCAAAAGCATGAACCTGCTGCAGCTCTCAGGACTTGTTACAAAGTTGCCATTTTCTTTCAGTGCTTTGTGTGTTACAAAGTTGCTTCTGAAGAGGATCTAAAGTAACAATGCCAAAAGGAGATACAATGTGTTTATTACAATAAAACTGAGGCCAGCGCTTACTGCGCCCTCTCACTACGCCCTCTCCGCCAGCACTGGGTGACCAACTGGTCTGGGCTCCGCAGGAGAAGTGTCCAGAGCATCTGAGTTGTCACCACACTGAGATCTGAATCGGTGACTAAGTGCACTGTTCTCGAAGTGGTAAATTCACGCATGCGCCTCAATGGCATTTTTTGGCTCAGTGCAATGTAACCAAATAAAAGATTTTCCCTACCCCTCCAAGACTTCGACAGAAAGGTTCTACCATGACCCCAGGGGCTGCGCAGGAGTGGCTGTTATCTTTTAAGGAAATAGAAGGAGTGTCATCCCGGTGAGGAAGGGCTTCTGGGTCTGCAAGTCCCCGGGTGGCCCAGGAGATGGTTCTATGTTGGTGTCTTGGGGTGGCCACGATGTCGCTACACAGACGAGGCTTAAAGCCATAGGAATGCACCTTCCCCAGTTCTGGGACCAGCAGTGTGACATCCAGGTGTCCCAGGGCCTTGCTCCCTCCGGAGGCCCCAGGGGACTGTACTTCCTGCCACTTCCAGCATCTCGGGGCCCCAGGCATCCCTGGGCTGGTGGTCGCATCCCTCCCATCTCTGCCTCCATCTCCACGTGGCTTCTCTCTGTCTGTGTCTTTCCTCTTCTGTCCCTTATAAGGACACTGTCACTGGGTGTAGGGCCACCTGGTCCAGGAGGACTCACCTCGGACCATTCACTGATCACACCTGCACAGACCCTACTTCCAGAGAAAGTCCCATTTTGAGGTTCTAGAACAGCCTGAGAGTTTCCCCGTGCTGGCTCAGCAAATGCTCATCAGAACCCTCTAGGTGATGGCTTTGGAAAAGGCAAGATCACCAAGGAGGAAGCAGGCTCAGCAGGGGCGTGTCAGACTGCGTGTGCTGCGGTCACAGAGGCCACCAAGGAGCATGGGGGGGGTGAATCTCAAGGTCACGCAGTGATGGTTGTCAGGTCCTAGGTTGATACAGCCCCATCACGGTCACCTCAGCCTGATGGTCCGGCCCTGTGTCAGGGTAGCTGACAGCCTGCTTTACCATCCAATGCATATGAGGGCGGAGCTGACCCCCTTTCTGTACCTGGGAGCCCGGAACGTTCACAGGAAACCAGACTCCTCCATCTCAAAATGCCTCCCAGAAAACCATGCTTCCCTCCGAAGGACAGCTCGCGTGTGCTCTTATTCTTCCTCTGAAATGTCTCCCATTCGGTGAGAAGGGAAAAAACAAACTTGACCCCAAGTTCCCAGAGTAATGGACCATGGCTCTCAGAAAAACGTGACCCTGTGAGCTCACTGCGGGCCTGGGCATCGGACGCTGGCGGCTCCTACCCTGAAAGACACCACCGCACACTACGTTGCAGGACCAGAGGGAGCGAAGGTCCCGTGTGTGCCTCTCCGTCTCTCCCCGTCCACCGAAAACTGGAATGCCTGCCACACGAGAGGCGCCAAGCGAGTATCTGAGATCACGGAGAACGGCTGTTCGGGACGCGCTGACTCAGGCAGAAGCCGAAACAGGGGCCCGATGAGGGGACAGGGCAGTGGGTGTCCACGATAAAGGGGAGGGCACAGTGACGTCCACAGAAGGAAGGCGTGATGTCGGTGCAAATAACGTGACACAGTGATACCGACTCTAAACAGTGCTTTCATCCTCAGTCCGGAGTCACAGTGCTGGAGTCGTGACATCTGCTTTCTCGTCACCCTTGCAAACAGGTCTTTGGGACACAGAGTTGCTCAGGCCCCGTCCGAGGGTTTCTCTGTCCCGTTTTAACGTCCCGAGGGTTTGAGGACGAGACAGCAGGCAGCTCTCCCGGGACGGCCCCTCCGGCTCCCTGTCTACGGGGCCTCGTGTGTGTGACTGTTCACGTCCCCAACGTCTCCTAAGATAATTAGACAGCAGGGTCCAGGGCTGCTGGCTCTGGGCTCCAAACGCGTTTTCAGCCGCAGACTCCGGCCCCGGCACACTTTCTCGCCCGCCGCCGGGGCCTCCAGCTCCTGCAGGCGCCGGCCAGACGTGTCGGCCCCGGCTCCTCAAGCGTTTGCATCCGGCAGCAGGATTTACCGACTACAACGTGCTCATCATTCTCCAATGCCGTGAAAGGATTAATCTTCACCTTTCCCTGAATCCTTCTTAGGGGACAGGCCGCTGACTGAGAGCTCTGGCAGCCTCTCCTCATTTCTTGCCGGGAAGCCCGCTTCCTCGCGACCCACATTTGTTCACGTAAATGGTGACAGGTGGCCGCCACCTTTGCTCTGCATAGCTGTTGCATTTTACATGTTCTAACGTCCGTGAATTCTTAATTTGTGACCACCTTTTTTTTTTTTTTGAAATGGAGCTGTTATGGGCGAGGTAATAGGAGAACGCGGGGTCTCCATTCTGTAATGTGCATTTCTGCACTTTACGAGAATATTGAATAGACTTCATTATGTGTTCCGTGCCGGAGCCCGTCCTGCCACTTGATTACCTGAACCAGAAGCATTTCCATGTGCCATCCATCACCCTGACCAGGCAAAGCGCTGAATATTCAGATTAAATTGGAACTTTTTCCCTATGAATAAGGAATTTGATTCTCTTCGATAATATACACTGTCTCTGGGGACAGGAAATTGAGTTGAAGGTGGCTGTAGGCAAGTAAGGAAATTTTATTATCCAAATACGAAATTCTTTTCCTTATCATCAGAACCTGAAGCACCGCCAAGGGGAAGCAGGGGGTCAGGAGAGAATTCAATTAGAGATGAAAATGGAAAAGGGGGCATTTTTCAACGTGCCTTTTATTTTCCCAAACAAGTGGCAGCAAGGATCGCAGGGGACAAAGGGGTATTTGTCAAGATGTGTCAAGACTTGCTTCCGACGGCAGGGGGCAGTGGCTCTGAGTTGTAAGGAAAGGCAAGATGCCCACAGGGTGGCCGTGTGGGAGGCCACCCTGGGAGGCCACCCTGGGCTCCCGCCCCCCGGGAGCGAACCCACCGCCTGCAGACGGGGGCGCAGGGAGCACACGTTGTCCTGTGCGGCGTGTGCAGGAGGCGCACGGGGCACGTTGCTGCTCCTGCTGCCGTCACGGTCTTGAACGCCCCGGCATCTCACAGCGGGCAAGGGCCTTTTTCTCCACTCCTGATGCAGCTCCGTAGGCCCCTAGATGCTGGGAAGGACAAGACACGATTCTCCCCTGGAGCCTCACAGAGGAACCAGCCCGGGGGCGGCACTTGACTTCAGTGCAGTGACGCTGACTTTCCGCCTCTGTCCTCCAGGACTGTGAGAGAGCACAGCTGGGCCGTTTTACAGCCACTGAGTTAGTGGTGGTTTGTTGCAACAGCCCAAGGAACTCACATGCCCTCTCGAACTGCATCCTCAGCCAGAGGCAAATGTCTCACTTGAATTTGACCATTCCCCAAAGCCGTTAAAGCTCCTTTCCCCAACATCGTGGGATACACTTCTGATTGGATGGAGGTCTGTGCAATTCATTTTCCAACCCTGCAATCTCTGGGCTGTCTGCCTTCTCTCGAAATTCTGCTTGCAAACTGGCCCATTCTTTATGAGCGTGTCTCTCTTGTGTGGTAATCTGTCAAAGGCAGCTAGTGACAACCAGCCTGCAATTGTGATTTCAGAGCCTTCCCCAAAGCTACAGGTGCAGTAGGCACATTTTCCACCCCTCGGATCACCTCAGGCAACAATTTTACCACAATCTCGGCACAGCATAACACAGATCACTGGTTTCCCAGCTTCTTAATTTATTTTTTTGCACATGAGAAAGTCCAATGTCTTTGCCTGGTCCAGAAATCCCTCACAGTAGAGCCTCGACCTGCCTAGTTCGGTTTCTTGTGGGTTCCTGGCATGCATTCCGCTCTCCGTTATTAATCACCCTCAGAACCACTTCGTGCCACCTCCCTGAGCTGTTCTTCCCTCCCTCCCAGTCCTCCCTTCCTGTGTTTGTTTTGTTATAATCCCACGCTGTATAATTGCACATTGAATTAACTACTTACATGACACCCCTTTCTCACCCCATTAGACTGAAATCTGTGAGATCATGAACTGTTTTACCCATCCGCATCCTCGGGCTTTAGCGCACACTCAGAAGACCCGATGCTAACCAGTTTCATTAGGCTGCATCCCAGCCTAATACATAAATTGCAAGCAACTTAAAAAAGACGGATGGACGCAGGCAAGCAAGCTGATGGTCACGGCCAGTGGTCAGCAGTGGCCGACAGCTGGACACAGACGCACAAAGGTGCAGCAGTCAACAGTCATTTAGAGGACAGGGGGCCTCACAGCCCGGTGACCTCCAAACTCCTGAGCCCCAGCAGTCACTGTTTCCAAGTGGAGGGCTGAATCAAGAAAATCAGCGAACGCTGAAAAGGTTCATCATAAATACATTTTTAGAAAATGTGCATAAAACTCTCCTGTGGTGAACTGGCACATTCGGTCACTTCCTGACTTCTTTTTCTTTTTTTTTTAGCATTTGGGATTTCTCAGTTCTCTTTAGTTTGGTTAGAAGCGCTATAAATTAGTTTCATTTTTTTTTCCTGATTTGTTCAACACTTTCATTCTTCTAAGCATAGCCTAATGGGTGCTAACAAAATAAAATTTGTGTTTTTAATTAGCAAGTCCACATGGCGTTTTACCTGAAATGCTGCTGCTGAGACAGGAAATCTAACGCCCCCCACTCCCCGCCCTTTGTCCTCCTTGCATAAGGGACGGCCATCAAGCCATCTGGGCTGGAAAACCTTCAAAGGCCATTTGATCCGTCATTCTGCTTCTCGAAGCCGATCACGGAAAACCACTCTGCTTTTAATCAGAGAGAAGCAGGGGTTCTGGGTCCCGCATTGCCAGAGGAAGCGGCTGCAGGGGTGACCAGTTCATGAGAAGGAAACGTCTCGGTGACGTTAATGGGGCACGCAGGACTCCGACCACGGCACGTGCGTGCTGGGCAGCGGCACCGCGGAGTGGACGGAGGACAGCCTGGCAAAGAGTGAATCCCGCCACCTTCAGATTGCATGAAAGGAAGGCTTGCTGGACCACGAGCAAAACAAACGTTGAAAATCAGATCAGTCCGCAATGGAGCAAATAAAAACGAGGATGGGAAAAGACGGAGATGGAATTCATACGTGGTACCGAGTCTCCACCGGGCACAAAAGTACGCAGACACAAGACTTACTCATCTCTTCATCCGCTACTTGGAGAGGAAGTCAGTTGAAATGAAACATATGCACCTCGATGGAGATTCCAGAAACCCTTTTCGGGAGTGAGACAAAGGTCAGGAAACGGAACAGGCAGCTCCCTCAGGCTAAAGTCACGCAGCATGCTCCCATCACCCTTTGCTTCCAGCTGCACAGGCCACGGGCATTTGCAGCTTAGGACGGACTCCGGGGCCAGTGACGTCAGCATCCTGGGGCACCTCTACTGGGGCGTCTTCACCTCTCAAGGCTGAGTGTGCCGACGACCACCTGCGCCCTGGCAAAAGGCAGCTTATGATTCAGAGTGAGATGAGGCGAGACCCTGCGCTCTGAGCAGCTCCACGCAGGCGGGCGCTAAGGGTCTGCGGCCAGCTTTGTGGGTCACAGAGAGCACATGGGCTCAGGGGGGCTGCCCTGATAACACTCAGCTGGTCCTCAGCCCTTCTCCCACACAGAACCCTCCAGAACCCTGCTTCCCCTCGCACTCCCCCCCCCCACCTTGGTGTCCCAAGGACCTCTTGGCACCCGTGACAGATGGAACCTGCAGAACTGTCACTGCTGCAACGGCAGCTCCCTGCCCCGGGGTGGAGGGGGGGGCAGTCTCAGGGTCCCATAGCAGCTCTTTGTCTCTCCAGGCAGGGTCTCCCCGAGCCAGCAGACTAAAGGTGCCTTCTGTTCCTGTCCCGCAGTTTATTTCTGTCCTGTTGGAGGCCACACAAGCTCAACCTTCGGCCCCCCCACGGTGCCCAGGCATATAAGGCTGTCTTGTGCAGAAGCGCAAAAACCCTTTCCCCCCAAACCGCACTGGTGAATGGAACAGTGACAGGCAGCTCTTTTAAAGGCCCAGAGTGAAAGGCATGTTTGTTCTTTGACGAGACGTCTGTATATGATAAAGTCAGAGAACTGTACAAATGTTTACTTTTCTACAAAAATCACAGCATTGCCCACGCAAGCATTTGCTTCCCAATTAACAGAAATAACTTTGCAGCATTCCTGTGTGATAGTGCTCTCGTGGCTGAGGACACACAAATTTCTAACTCATCACAAAACAGAAACTAAGTTTGAAGTTGTTATACACACAAGATAAAACCATAGTTTAAAAGAGTTACATAGTGAGTGTAGCTATGTTTACATTGCTGAGAGGTAGAACCCGGCTCATAAGACCTTGCTTGACATGATCCCCTGAAAGGGAGCAAACCTGAGTAAAAACTTTTAATAAATATTTTTTATAAAACCTACCAAAAAGACATAAATAGGAGCATGTGTGCCCTGCGTGTAATTTCCGTCCCTAACAAGGAGGCCTGAAACAAGCAGTCATCGGCCAAGAGCTTATCTAAGTCATTTCATCTATATCAAAATAGATTTATAGTTTTGCAATTATAAAAGCAGTTCATTTTCATCCTAAACGACCAGGATTTAAAGTTGCACGCCTCCAAGTCATCATTATTGATTGATAAACATTAGAGTTAACAGGGCTCTTGCGGTCTGAAGCTGCCCTTCTGATCTAGAAACCTCAGTCTCCGGCTTGCGCTCGCTCCCGGGCCCAGTAGCGCGCACGCTCGCTCCCGTACTGGACGGGCACGCACTGCGCATGCCCGCCCGCTCGCCTCCCCCTCCCCGCACACGGCCCGGCCTCCTGCTGTACTCGGCAGGCACGCACTGCGCATGCTTGGACCTTCGGGGCCCTAGGGTCTCCTCGCGGGCGTGGGCCGCACCCCTGAAATCCCTAAAAGCAGAAAGACCTGGCGTGGGGCAGCTGCCACCCCCCGCCTCGCCCTCACCCGGGCTCCCAAAGGCCCCCCGTCCCCCAAGCAAAGTCCCGGCAGCGCGCCGCCGCTCGAAGCGGGAGGCGTGCGTGCTGGCGTGATGACGCCACGCGTCGCGGTGACGCGCGACGTAGGCGACCTGCTTTGGGCGCGCGGCCGGCGCGCTCGTTTTGAAGCTGCCGGGGACAGCGGCCCGCCCCGCCCTCCTCCGCCGGGCCCCGCGAGCCCGCGCAGCCCCTGAGGCGCGGACGCTGCCCTCGCCTGGGCCCGCTGCCCCACGGGCGGCCGCGGTCCGCGCCGCCGCCACCACTGAGGCCGGGCTCTGCGCCTGGCGTCGGCCAGCGGTGCGCGAGGAACGGGGCCCCTCAGGCGCCGAGGGGCCGAGCCTCGGAGATGCCGCCCGGCAAAGTGCTGCAGCCGGTCCTGAAGATGAAGGTGGACGAGCTGTTCCTGTGCTGGCTCAGCGAGTCCAGCACGCAGAGGATGCTCCAGGACTGCTTGCAGAGGATCAAGACGCCCGGGCGGACCGAGATGGGCGCTGGAGACGCGGGGCAGCCCGGGCCCCTGTCAGCGGCCGCAGCCCCCGCCTGCAAGCCCAGTGCGCTCGATAGCCAGGGGGCGCCCAGCCCGGCCCCGGCGTCCGCCGCGCTGCCCCTGGGGGCCGCCTCTAGTCCCAGGAGTGGGCCACACGTCCGAGGGCCTCGTAGATCCGCAGGGACCAGAGTAGTAAGTTACACTTACTTCGCTAACACCTGCAAAGGTAACTCAGGTCGCCTATCGACGTGGGGCTCGGTGGTGGAGGAGGCTGGCGGAAATGTCAGACCAGAAAACGCTTTCACATTTAGTCTGCTTTCTCCCCAGGAAAATCCTACCTACTGACAAGTTTTATCATTAACGGGGTCCCACGTTGGTCATGATTTTGGAGTTCCTTTCGAGTTTTGTAGTGTTTAGTTCCCACTTCTCAGCAGTTTCTTCCACTCGGCTTCACGACTGAACCTGGAGGTCTTAGCTCTAATCTGTCTGCAGGAATTAGAGCTGGACAAGAGTGTTTTAAAGGAAAAAGTCGTTTCTGCCATTTAATACAATGTCCGTTTAGTGTAATAAACTGGTGCCTGCAGTTGCTACAGGAAAACGTATGGTTGCTGCATATTGTGTACCCAGAATACTTTGCTGGAACGTCTTTATAACGTTTAAAACGTTTTGGTGGGAGCCAGTATCCCACCAGCAGCGCTGAGCAAGTCATGAAGCTGCACTTCCAGGATCACTTAGTCTGTCTCAACCAAAATGGACCGGCCCTGAGGGCAGAGTGAGAGTGGACAGCAGTCCAAAGACAAGTCATTGGGCTCTGGGTTACTGGTCGTTTTCTGACAGGTCCTAATGGATCTAGGAGATTTTCCATAAAGTAAGTTTCCAAGGAGAATGGGAAGTGGATGTGCAGGCAGCTTGGGAGACCACCCGGCTGAGACCGTCCAGTAAGCCCAGGGAGAGGCTGGCCTGGACCCCAGGAAAGCCTGGTCTGGCCTTCTCACGACGTGCAGGACCCTGGCGCTTCGGGGCTGTCCCCTGAGTCCCTGCAGTGTCGAGGCAATGGGGCATGTGAGCAGGCTCGGGGCTCAGAAGCCCCCTCTGCTAGTGACAGTTTTCCCACCCCCAGATGGCATCCTCACTCCCTGGGATTGCTCGGGTCTTATTTTCTGAGCCTGCTGGTCATTACCTGTGTTTCAGTGACAAAGCCCAGCTCCACTCGAAGGTAAATAGTTTCGTCACCCGTGACTGTGCACGCTCTCAGGACCGGGGGTGCTTACGGAAGGCCAGCGCCCTACCGGGAGGCCCGACCACAGAGGTCCTAACGCTTCTGCCCAGACCTCGGTGTAGAACGCGTCCTGATCCTGTGGGGGGTGGGGTGGGGGGGCTTTCCCTCCATTTGCAGAGCAGGCGAGGCCCGAGACGCGTAGGAAGGCTCCGAGGTGTGCCGCGCGTTTCTGCGGGCAGGTGCGAGCGGGCGAATCGAGTTCCCTGGGTGTCCAGAGCAAGGCGGGGGCTCCTGCCCGGAGAGCCCTGCAGGTGGGCTGGGCCGTGGGCGCCTGCCCTGCACACAGCGGGCAGATGGGAGGGGCTGTCCCCAGCGTGACGATCGGTGGTATGCGAGACCAGTCTGACCGCGGGCAGGCTGACGAGCCCGACCAGCCCTGTGGACAGCGTGGCCTGGGGCGCGAACTTCCGGTCAGGGCTCTGCACTCGATTCCATGGCCGGTGACAGGGCAGGAGCGATGATGCTTCAGCCCGGTCCTTGCCGTCGCCGTGTGGAGCCACTGAGACCGACTGGCGTACGGCCAGACCGGTGCGCCCGGACCTGGGTGAGCGGTGCAGGGACCCGAAAGGTGCGGCTGGAGGAGGAATCGTGCCGGGCAGGGTGCAGGGAGAGACCCTTCCTCTGCTCTGCAGTTTCCACGCTGAGCAGGAAGTCCGCACGAGGGGCCGAGGGACTGCTTTTGAGGGCAAGGATGATTTCTCTCTTCAATGGCCCAAGAGCTTTCAGTAAGTGACATTCGACCCTGTCTAGGCCTGACGTTGGCTGTAAACGTGTCCGTGTGCATTCAGAAGTGACGGGCAGCTGCCGCTGAATTTCGAGACGCATGTAAGCCAGCAGGCCCCATCCCTTCACTAGGACAGACGATAGGATCTGGTCCCTGCCCTCCCCAGGAACGCAGTGTCAGCAGTGTCCACAGACCCCGTTCCAAACTGCACGGTCTGGCACTGGCAGCGGAGGGGGACGCTTGGGCGGGGACGAGATCTTCCCAGGTAAGAAGCTTTAACCCGGCGCAGACGCAGAGGCTGAGTGTGAGCTTCGGTGTGAGGACTCCGAGCCCTGGGACGAGCAGCTGGGGGTCTGATGCTCCACCTGCACCTCCAGGCACAGAGCCCAGCCCGGGGTCTGCCAGGCGGCGGCGGGTGCTGCCCGGGTGCGGGTTACCTGGCAGCGGGCCCAGCAGCTGTCACCTCCCTGCCCCGTGCAGCTCTGAGGACCGTGGGGAGCTGGGAAGTGTGGACAGGCTGCTCCTCCCTCCCGCGTCTCGTCCCACAAGCGCCTTCGCTCGTTTCCAGCCGCAAGGACTTGCGCGTTCTGTAGGCAGAGGAGAACGCCGGCCGCCGGCCCCAGGAGAAAGCGACCACCTTCACGCCAGGTCCACAGTGCTGCCGCCGCCCGCCGGCTGTCACAGTGCTGGCCGCCTCACCCCTCACCCCGTCCCGCCCACGCCGCCCCTCTGCCTTCCTCACTCCCCGCCTCGCAGGCCTCATCTGGGCAGGTCCTTCTTCCCTGGCCACCCCGGCTGCTCCCGCACCCTCTGCAGGCCTCTCCTCAGGGTCGTCCTCTCGCTGAGACCTTCTTCCTCGTGCTTATGATCCCTGGGGCCACAGACCGGGCGTAACAGCACAGGAGTCTGCGGACCAGCCGTTGGCAGGGCGGGTCCTCTGGAGCGCCTTGGACAACCTGATCTCCACAGGTGTCTGCAGCTTCCCGGGGCTCCAGGCCTTCCTGGCGGGCCTGGGCTGGCGGCCACGTCCCTCCCACGTCTGCCTCCGTCTCCACGCGGCTTCGCCTCTGTGTCTGTGTGTCTCCTCGTCTGTCTCCTATGAGGACAGCCACCTGCTCCCGGTGCCCTCATCTCAGGTCGTTCACTAATCGCATCTGCAGAGACCCCGTTTCCAGACAAGGTCCTGTCCTGAGGTTCGGGTGGATGTGCGGCAATGCAGGAGGACCCTGTTTCACCCCCTGCATGGGGGCTGCCTGTCTCACCCCACCTGTCACTGTCTGACATGGCGTGTGTTCTGCGGGTCGATTTTCTGACGCGGTGTCCCCGCCTGGCCGTGAGCTCTGTGGGGGTGTCTCCCTGCCGCACTCCTGTTTCTGCGCACAGGGCCGCCACGCGGATGCCGCCCGTCCAGTCAGTGCCCGTGCAGGTGACAGCAGAAGGCCCAGCAGGCGCCCGCAGCACCTCCAAAGGTGGAAGCAGAGTCGGGAGAATGTTCTCAACTGTTGATTTTTAAAGTCAGCTTTGTCTGCAGCCACACCACCCTGAACAAGCCCAATCCCATCTGATCTCGGAAGCTAAGCAGGGTCGGGCCTGGTCAGTACTTGGATGGGAGACCACCTAGGAAGACCAGATGCTGTCAGCATAAAAAATAAAAAAATAAGGAATTGCATAGTTCTTGCAATCTGTGAGGTCAACCAAGGGTTTCCTCGCCTAAGCTAAAAGAATCGCTTTGTTGAGGGGTAGCTTGCACATGGTGGACAGAGCATTGTGAGTGTGTGGGGCCGTGTGTGGGCCTGAACCTATGAGCAGTGAGGGTGCGGAACGCCATCCTACCCTGGCGTCCCCTCCCCTGGGCCCCAGGCAGCCATGAGCCTAGTTTCGGTCACTTTCCGAGGCTCACGTCCTGCGGCGTCCAACTCAGCAGTGTTTCGAGGTTCTACCCAGAGGCGTGTGACATGTCTTTGGTTACGTGTCACTGCTGAGTGGCAGTCCACAGTGTGGATGTCCGAGTCTTTCAGCCAGACGTCGCTGGCCGTTGGGCTCGTGTCTGAGCTGGGTCTGTGTGTGGACGGAGGTCTCGTTTGTCTGGGACGGAAGGCCACCCAGGAGTGGCACTGCGGAGCTGAATGGTGTGTCTGAAGAAACGTGGAAGCCAAAACCCTTCAAAGTCCCACAGTGGTCCCGAGGGCGCCTGTTTCCCACCCCAGCTGCCGTGGGCATTGTCGAACGCCCACCGGCCGTACGCGTGGTCCGTTTCCTGACTGTTCTGCCCACTGAGCTGCAGGTTTATCCTCTCAGCTGCCTGGTGCGTCCTGGAGTCAGCTGTCCCGTGGTGCGTGTTGCAGGCTGGGACCGGAGGGCCGGCTTTGCTCACATGGCCGTGGCCTCTGACGTTCGCGTGTCCACGTGTGTCATGGCCTCTGACGTGTGCGTGTCCACGTGTGTTTATGGCCGTGGCTTCTGACGTTCGCGTGTCCACGTGTGTCATGGCCTCTGACATTCGCGTGTCCACGTGTGTTTATGGCCGTGGCTTCTGACGTTCGCGTGTCCACGTGTGTCATGGCCTCTGACATTCGCGTGTCCACGTGTGTCATGGCCTCTGACATTCGCGTGTCCACGTGTGTTTATGGCCGTGGCTTCTGACGTTCGCGTGTCCACGTGTGTCATGGCCTCTGACATTCGCGTGTCCACGTGTGTTTAGGGCTCAGTTTCTCTCGGCGACATGGTGGTGTTTTCAGTGCGCAGGCCTTGCACCTCCCTGCTGCCGCTTGTTACCCACTGACTTGGATGTTTTGTTCCTTGCAGCCGCCTTGCAGTCTTGGGGCTCAGTGAACCCTGATTTCATGCAAATGCGACACTGCATTCTAGAGCGTTGGGCTTGGGCTACTTGGAGACCCACAGACCCAGACATGCACACGTGTGTGTGTTTACACACAGACACGTGTTTTGTGTGGTTAGATGTCCACATGGCGTGTGGAGCCACGGACGTGGGCACTGTAAGGGCAGGAGTGGGGGTTCCGGGAGGTTTCCGAGTGAGAACCTGGCCTCTGCTCTGTCACTGAGACTTTTCGTCAGCCGTGACCTTGGCCTTTCAGCGGGGGAAGTGCGTGTTTTCACGTCGGCACCGACGGGGGAAGTGCGTGTTTTCACGTCGGCACCGATGGGGAAGTGCGTGTTTTCACGTCGGCACCGACGGGAACCTTTGTGTGAGTAGGAGGGAAAACACTCCCAGCGCTCTTTACAACCATCCAGGAGTTTGCAGCCGTAGAAACTGTTCTGAGTGTACCCGCTCTCTCTGCTCTGTGACTGACATGTGCGATGAGGTCCCGTGAGGACACGGCTGGCTGTAAGATCGCCAGTCCCTTCCTCCTGGGCCTCAGAGCAGGGGAGGCCTCCGCTCCGCAGACGGCCTGTGTCAGGTCCCTGCCACAACCTACTCCCCGAGGGCACATCAGCCCCACTGCTCAGTGCTGCGCCGAGGATGACTTGGCTGTGGGGGCCGCCCTGAGCAGCGTCTCCTGCATCCCGCCTACCGAACGTGGGCTGAACAGAGTGCCCTTGGGGGCCCAGGGCACAGACCACCAAGGCCCATTCTGTCACCAGAGCCCCACTCTTGCCCGGCCTCTGAGCCCACCGAGGCTCCTGTGGGCCCCACTGTGCCCAGAGCCCACGGACCTGGTCCAGGCTTCAGGCCTAGAGGGCTGACAGGAGCCTCTGTCCCCAACTGGCTCCCCAAGTGCAGGGTCCCGTCCTGGACAGCGCCATCACAGGGGGCACTGGTGCAGGATTCCTAGTCGGAGTCTGGGATGAGCCTGCCTTAGTCCTGTTTGGTCCTGGGAGGGGCCACAGTTCAGGAGTCCTGAGGTTCAGGGCGCTCGCGCTTTCTCAGAGCAGGCGTACCCCCCACGGCAGGCGAAGCGTGAACAGGTCCTGAGGGAGCGCTGGTGTGTGCTGCATGGGTCTCTGTGATTCCTCGTTACCTCGGAGACTCAGAGGAACTAGGGGCCTGTCCCGGGAATTTGTTTAGGGGTGCACACATGAGCAAAGGGTTCCTCTTTCTCTCTGGATCGAAACTTCCGGTTTCTAGCATGACTTTAATGGAACAAGTTAGGTCTATTTTATGGTATTTCTGTGTGACTCTTTGTGCATCCCTGACTGCTGTAGCTGGTGCACGTGTGTCAACTGCAGAAGTTTAACAAACACTAGACCTAGAGAAACTGAGCTCGAGCGTGGGGTCAGGCAGCCTGGTGAGGCTACACGCCCGTGGGCCACTGAAGCAGTTGATGAGTTTTGCTCACCGCCTGCCCCTGTGCCCTGCTCACGCCCCGGCGTCTGTGCTGTGCTGGTTACCCTTGCACGTAAACGCACCGCCCTGGACTGTGAGCTGCGTTTGCCCTCTCATGGGTCTGTGTGGGCAGTGTGGTGGCTGTCCGTGTCTGGCCAGGGGCCTGTGCCGCTGCTCCGAGCAGGTGCTCATGTCACGCCCCGGCCCAGTGTTCGAGGCGGGGACTGCCCGAGGGCAGGGGTGAGCACGCCGCAGTCTCCGCCAGCACGGCGTGCACGGCCACCCTGCAGGCGGGCACGGCTGGGGACGGTCCCCTGCCCAGCCCGGGTCCGTCGGCGGGACATGTGCTCTGCCTCTCGTGGTACCAGCTGCAGAGTCACCTTGGGAGGGGGTGACAGGCCTGCAGAGGAGGACCTGGCCGTTTTTTCAGGCTGCAGGAACAGCGTCTCTTTCAGGATTGGAGAGGAGGAGGGGACAGGAGCGGCACAGTGCGTGTGACCCCCGTTCTGCAGAGCACCGGCCTTGCGCATCAGAGGCCGTGCCTGCCCCCCGCTGCCGCAGCGCTGGTCTGACCCGGAAGCAGATCCTGACTCTGGCCCGTCCCGGGAGCGGGGTGCTGGGCGGTGGCCTGCGTGTGGCGTCCGGTGTGAGCTGGTGGCAGACCTGCCCTGCGGCCACACGCCTCTCTCATGTGCCACCCAGCGCCCTGTGTGTGTCCCGGCGATCGCACACCTCAGCCCTGGTCTCTGACTGACCGTGAGGGGGTTGGCCGTCGGCGCCCTGCACGACAGTCAGGCCATGAGGACGAAGTGGGGTGGGGCCGGCGACGGGCAGAGGAGGACCCGCCAGAAGTCCCTGACGAGTGTGAGCAGGGGTGGGGGGCTTGGATGGTGATGGCAGATGGAAGGCCCGCCAGACGGTGTGAGTCCCGCCAGACGGTGCGCTGGGAAGGGCGGAGCTGGAGCCGGGCAGGCCCGAGGTTGCTGGGGCCGAGGGGAGCAGGGGCCGTCTGGGGCGGGGACCGCTCTGCTGACACTGCCCCGCGGGAGGACGAGGACGGCGCTGGGGGGTGTCCCCACCCGTGGAAGGCAGGCCACGCGGCACACCCAGCGGGCGCTCCACTGCATGGGGGGCGGGGGGCGAAACTAATGCAGCGCCCACCCCAGTGCAGGGCCACTGTCGGGCGCAGGGGGGACAGGCCCCGTGGGAACCCGTGCCTTCTGCTCACGGCTCTGCACAGCCGAAGCCGCCGGGAAAAGGAGGCGTTTCAGAGAGAAGGGACGAGGGGAGGGTGTGTGCAGTCCGTGCTGGCCGTCAGCGGTGCAGGTCGCCTCTTGCAGGTCTTCCTTCCTGGGCCAGGAAAGCAGGCTGAGACCACCTGCCGGAGACCACGTGACAGCGCTGCTGGAGCCGGGCCGGCGACAGTCCCTGCTGTCCTGTGATTGGGGGGGGGGGCGGGGAAGCACGCAGCTCTAGCAGGGACAGAAAGAGCTCCACGGCCCTTTGTGGGCCTGGCTCAGAAACGGGCCGAGTGCCCTGCCGGCCTGAGGCCGGGTGAGGCCGCTCGGGGTCTTCCTGTACGTGTCCTCGGACCCTCGTGTCTTTCTGTGTGCTTTCTAAATGAGCACTGAATGCGCAGTGGCTTCACACACGCAGGGAGCAGCACCGTGCTGGTGCGTGGGGTCCCTGTGCCGGGGACACACCTGGGGATAAACTTGCTGGGGGGGGTCAGTGCCAGCAGGAGGCCAGGGAGGTGCAAAGAGAAAGGACAGGTGTCTGAGGGGGGCGGGACAGACCTGTGTGATGGGCGGGGCCGTCCTTGCAGGAGCCACAGGTGGGGGGGTTAGGCATGGGGCACCCGGGAGCGCCACCCGCAGAGCCCCCTCCCATGCTCCCCCCCCCCGCCCGTGTCCCTGCTGCCGGGAGCAGAGCCCTGTGCCCGGGGTGCCTGTCCAGCCTGCAGGCTTCTGTCTGGGCAGGAGTGGGAAGTCCCCGAGCGCACCAGCGTCTTGTCCCCGCTGCACGGCCCGCAGGCTTCCTGTCCCGTGCAGTGGGTGGCAGGGGTGCAGACTGGGCCCCGAGGCTCTGCCCTGCTGCTGCGCGTGGGTCCCCAGTGTTACTGCCGAGAGGTGTCCAGACCCACCAGGCAGGGGCTCTCGTGCCAGCAGCGTCCAGCGTGGGCCCAAGGACGTCAGCCTCTAGGGGCTTCCTCCCTCCCTGGGGGGTGGGGGAGGGGCGCGTCCACACTTCCAGTGTGCGTGCACCTGCTGTCACCTGCCCCTGCGTCCACGCCACTGTGGTCAGGTCACAGGCCCCACGCGACACCCTGTAACCCGGCTACACTGGCGAACGCTAAGTCCTGAGTGCTCCCTGCCCACGCGCCCTTGCTGTGTGAACATGTCTCTGCCCAGGGGAAGTGAGGGGCGGCCGCCCTGTGCACGCAGACCCCCTCTGCGTGTTCTGGGGAGCCAGCAGCGGCCTGGCCCCATCTGTGCCCCCAGCCAGCAGACGCTCTGTGACAGGTCCCTCTGTGCGAGGTCCCTCTGTGGCGGGGCCCTCTGTGGCGGGGCCCTCTGTGGCAGGTTCCGTGTTGTCCTGGACCCGTCTCACTTCTATGGAACACGCCTCTGCCCCCTTCCTCCAGAGAACTAGAGGCGGTGTCCCCAGATCGCCTCCCCCTGCCGCGCTGCTGCTGGTGCTGCTCTGCGCCCGGGGCACCTCACACTCCCTCCCTCCGGCAGCAGTGGGACGGCTCAGGGACTTGGCGGGTGACACTCGCCTGCCCCGCTCCGCCTGCTCAGCTCACTGCTCAGCTGCCGGGCTCAGCCCCGCCGCCTCCCCCACCCTCAGCCATGTGCCCTCGGCAGCCTGTGGAATGCGTGCGGCCCAGGGCCGGCCCCCAGAGCTCCCGGCCCGCCAGGCACGGAGCTCGCTGAGCCCGGCCGCCCGGACACCTGGATAGGCCCACGCCGCTGCTGCCCCAAAGCCCCCAGCCGGCCAGGCCCAGGGCCGCCCCAGCCCCGTGAGGGTGGCGCCTGGCCCGCCCACGCGAGCCGACATGCGGCTCAGGGAGCTGTCGCTGCGGCAGGACCCCGACCTGAGGCAGGAGCTGGCCTCGCTGGCCCGCGGCTGCGACTTCGTGCTGCCCTCCCGCTTCAAGAAGAGGCTCAAGGCCTTCCAGCAGGTGCGGTCGGTGGGGCGTCTGCTGTGTGTCTGGCTGAGTGGCTCCCGCCTTGTCCCCCGCCCTGGGACCCAGGGGGCTGCTCGCATTCCCGGGGCTCCCCCTGTGTCTGTCCGTGCTTCTCACAGAACAGCTCCCAGCACGCTGACAAGACGCCCCCGCAGCCTCTGCAGTTGGCGGGGCGCGTCCCTTACAAAGAGCACCCCCATCTCCAGCCCACAGCACCCGCCGCGCGCCCAGGAAGCTGACCTCAGGGGTGCGGGCTGGGGTTGTCCACAGAGAGGGCCGAGCTGCCCGCCGTGGCCCGAGCCGTTAGGAGGCGTGGGGACGGCGCCCTTGTCAGCGCTTGGGGAGCGTGGCTGCTGGCCTGGTGGGTGGGCAGGGTCTCTGGGACGCCAAGGCGCTGTCGGGCGCGCGGCATCCTCATGCCGTGTGACTCCGCGTCGGAACGCACGCCACGCCACGCCACGCCACGCGAGTGCACAGCACCCCGCGCCCAGCGAGCGCTCTCTTAGGGCTTCTTTTCTGACATTCACGTAGCACACGAGCACAGTGGACACTTCAGAGCTGTTAGTAACTAATTAGCTTTTGAACTCCGTGATTCTCGCAAGTACGCAGAGAAGTAAAACGGGTCTTTGTGTCTGTGCCTCGCATGTGTCTCATGAATTAGTTTCAGGGGACCACGTAACTTAACAGGATGTGCCTGCACGTGACCTGTCTGCAACCACTCTAACCACAGGCTGTTGCTGTGCAGTCCCCCCCGCTCCCCTGCACCCCGGGGCCTGCTGCAGGCCCCCGACGTGGAGCAGGGCTCGCGCTCACTCCCCCATGTCCTGCGTTTTGCGTTGTAGACTTGGGCACATTAAACACTTGCAGCTTTTCTCTGCAAAGAGCGAATGTCATATTCTGGCCAAAAAAAAAAAAAAAAACCCTCAAATCAAACTGTGTTGTTTGGGGGAAAAAAGACCCACTTTCCACTGACGTTTCCATTGGAATTTCTTCTCGGATCACGTTTTAGCCTCTACAGCTGCTGCGTGTTCTGAGTGTCCTCTGCACTGCCGTCCCTGCCAGCGGGTCATGGCTGTGTCTGTTTCGTTTCTAAGGAGACTCTGTTTAAACTCCGCTCAGTTTGGAGGCCTCAGAAGTGGCGTCTGACGCAGGAGGAGCTCGCGCTGGGCAACAGGAAGCCGGTGCTGGGTAGTTGTGCCCTCGTGCCTGGTCGCTAGGATGTGTGGGGAAGGCGGAACCCTCCTGCCTCCCACCTCCATCGCTGAGACTCGATATGCAGGGGTTCCCAGGAACCCCGGAACCTGTTCGCGAAAGGCTGTGTTATTTTAGGGTGGCTGATGACTGTTTATTTTACAACATTCAGTTTGGGGGAAATACATTGTATGAAGTCCTTTAACAGGAAGTTGTTCCACGTTAAAAATACGCTTCAGCGGAGTTTTTCAGGAAAGACAACATAAGCTCTTCGAGGCGAGTGCTCCCTGAGACGCAGGGGACGAAGTGGACGGCCCTTCTCTGGCAGGAGGGGGGCAACCTGTGGATTCAGGACACAGCCGTGCCTGGGCCGCAGACCTGCGTGGTAGAGGGGGGCGGCGGGAGATGGGGCGCCGTGGAACACAGGACAGCGTGGAGGAGATGGGGGCGGTGCTTCAGGCGGAATAGCCCAGCCGGTCCCCTGCGGGCTCTCCCTGCTCCCGCATGGAGTCTGCTGCCCACCGCGCCCGGGACTGTTGGGCCACCACACACCGAGCCACTAAGAATCCAGCGAGACGCCCTACGGCATCCCTTGGACCTTCTCCGGCCCAGATGGCCGCACATCTGCCCTTGCCTGAGGAGGGCCTTGGCCTCCCCGCCCCAGGAGCCGGTGGCTGTGTCCACGGACTGCGCGCTGGATGGTGCCTCCACCTCCCTCATCGCATTGTGCCCTTTGCCTTGGTCCAGCCTCCTGCAGGGCCCTCGGGGTGATACAACAGGCCCCAATGCACCGTCCCCCAGTGCCAGTCCTGGAGACTGAGCTGACCCGTCCTCCACATGGTGACAGCCCAGCCTTCTGGTCTGGCTGCCCAGGACACCAGGCGGGGTCTCAGTGCTGAGCGGGTCACAGGCCCAGCAGGGTCCCAGCACCATGCAAGGACAGCCGTGGACACTCCCCCGTCCAAGCTCCAGGACCCCAGGGTGTCACTGCCCACGAGGCTGTGGACGTGGGTGCCTCGCGTGCCTCTCACGGTCAGCCCCGTGGCGGTGGCACGCCTTGCTCATGCTCTGCAGCCCCGCGCCCTGCACTTCGAGTGGAAACAGTGTTGGCGCACGTCCGTGTCTATGCTCGCCCTGGCGCACGGCCACCGGGCCTGTCCTCGGGTCGTGGGCACGGAGCAGAGCCGCCGGCCCTGCGGCCGGACTCCCTCGACCACGTCAGCGCTCTCTCTCCAGCCCCCGTGGCCCCCGAGAGCTCAGACCCCCCGGAACCTCCCCTGCTCTGCGGGTCTGCTCCCAGCCTCCAGGGCTCTTTAGGGAGAGCTTTGTGCGGGGCCCGGCGCTCTTATCCTTGTCTTTGGCGCCTCTGGGTTAGACGTCAGCCCTCTGCGCCTGCCTTCCAGTGCGGTGTTTGCGGGTCCGCGTGGCAGACCCCTCCTGGCAGGTGTATGGGGCCTGTGGAGCCCGGCTCCCCGCAGGCACCGGACACGTCACGAACGCTCGTGCCGCTGGGCACAGCGCCAGTCCTGGCCCGGCCATCAGGCTCCGCCACTACCGCTGGCTTTGGGGGCCCGGCCCGGGGCCCCGTGGAGCCATGCAGCCCCTGCCTGACACATGTCCACCGGCTGCCCGGGCCCTGCACCCCGGCTCCCACCTGTGCCGTGTGCTTGGAGCTGCTGCGGGGTCTGCCCCACACGCCAGCACCCCGACCTGTGTTGCCAGCTGACGGCCCACACGGGCGGCTCATGCAGCTTCCCCGTCTGCGCCCCAGACTGCGGCTCCCTGCGGAGGCCGCTTTGCGTGGCGCATGCGTGCTCTGTGAGGCCGGCTGTGGTATCCACGACTCCCGGGGTCGGGATGCGTTGGCGCCCGCGCAGGAGCAGCTGTGAGGCCGGAGTCGTCTCCACCGCTGCTCGGGGAGCTGCTCCGCATGCCACGCCCGGGCCGAGCCGCGCTGGGGTTCCCGCACGCACTCGCTGGCCGGTGTCGCGGTCACTGTGGGTGTCCCGCCACGTGACGCACGCACGTTGGCCGCCATCCCTGCACGAGCCGCTGAGCCCCCTCCTCGGCGGCTGTGGCCAGCTCCAACTGTGTCCCGTGTGCTGGGCAGGAATGTCCGCACAGCTGTGCGGAGTGCGGTCTATTTCTGTCCCGGAGGCTGAGCCTGCAGATGCCCCATGTCCACGGCGGCCTGCTCTGCTGTGTGTTGTCCGGTCAGCAACGTCGCAGGCGCCCAGGGTGTGGGCCTGGCCGGGGCACCGACGCCGGTCAGGGTGGGTTCTGATGGCAGAGGTGCTGCGTTGTCCGTGGAGGGTGGCCTGGTGACCTGCACTGGCAGTTCCTGAGAAGGGGGGCGCGGGGCGTCAGCAGTGTGTTGGAAGGGACACGTGGCACCGATCCAGGGTGGCCTTCCTGCCGTGGCAGTGGGTGCGGCCAGGGCTGCTGTTGGAGAGCAGCAGAAAATCACTGTGTGGCTGAGTGTCTGTCAGGCCCTGGCTGCCCGCCGTATGGCTGTTCCGTCCCCACACACAGCTCCGTCCCCCATGACCCCGTCGGGGTCCCTCGTGGGGCGGGGGCCTTCTCAGCTCCTCGCCTGTGGCCCACACACATCTGCGCTTTCCACTCTGGTATTCTCCCTGTGCCCAGACAGGATTTGGGGTTCCTGTGCTGGGCTGTCCAGGCTGTACCCCCTACCCGCGTGGCCCAGCCCTCCTGCCTGCAGTGTGGCAGACCCCTGAGCCCAGCGCCCGGCGTCCGTCCACCTGTCTGCTGGCCCTCCTGTCCCTTCCCCTTGCGTGTCCGTCATCAGGCACAGGCTTCCCCTTGTCTCCGAAGCCTCAGCAGGGCCATAGCCCCGACCAAGTTCAGACCCTACAGAGCCTGTGCTCACAGCTTTGCGAGCCAGGAGCATGCGATCGGGGGGACTTTATCGGAGTCCCCGGCATGGCTGTGGCCGTCACCAGAGAAAGCAAACATAAAAGGTAAACAAATGTAAAGCTCCACATGGTAACAAACACCACAAACCACATAAAAAGACAGGCGGTGCCTGGGCACGAAGGGGCAGCCTGTCCCAGCTGGAAATACATGTGCCTGGACTCCGGGGGAAACAGCAGAACTAGCGAGCACAGCACGTGAGCAGAGCGTTCGCAGGGAGGGAGGGTTGGGGTGCACACGAGCCGGCACTGGAGCCAGGTCCCCGGGACCAAGAGGCACAGGGAGGGGACCGGGGGCTGCGCGTGGGGGCTGGCCCGTCCCCGCGTGGCTGCACCCGCCTGCGTCCTGGGCGCAAGGGGACTCCGTGGTCGCGGGAGGGACGGCGGTGTGAGCACCGTGACCGTGCGTGTGGCCAGCCCTCAGGCGCGTGGGGCCCCCCGTCGGGGCTCTGTGGGGCTCTGCACCTGCTCATGGTTCCGCGGCACTCGGCACGCACGCAGCCTGTGTGAGGACGGCTCCCCGCTGGGACCGTGATCCGTGCAGAGCCGTCGCTCTGTGGCCACGGGGCAGGAGCTGCCCCACGTGTGCTCAGTCCAGGCAGTGGGCGCGAGTGACGCTGGGCCAGGATGTCCTCCCAGGAGAGCCCACCTGGGCCGTCTGGGCGTGGCAGAGGCTGATTCATCAGCCCGCTGTGGCCTGCTTGGCTTTGCCGCCATAGCCCAGCAGGCCCGGCTACGTGATGGCCACGGGGGGAGCTCGGACTGGCTCTGCCGTGCCCAGGGGCTTCCTGGTGTCCGCAGGACACTCAGGACCGTCCGCCTGAGGTGGACCGAGCACCCCACAGCCTGTCATTGGGTCCCCTGTGCAGTGCGGGGAGGTGAGGTCCCGTCCCAGGTCGCGGGAGTGCAGAGCAGAGCCCTCCGAACCTGCCTGGCTGGGGGGCACTGGGGTGGCAGGCGGCGGGCGCTCTGCTCGGTGACAGGCGCTCGGCTCGGGGTGGTGTGAGCATCGGGGCTTCACAGATGCCCGACTTGGCCTCAGCTGCATCAGGCCTGCAGTGCACCATGTCCGTCCAGGTGTGGCCCACGCCACGCCTCTGCCGCTGTGCGCAGCCCCTAGAGTCTCTGTGACCCCCACCCCACACCCGGGGCTGTGGGTCCCACCTGGTCCCGTGCGGCCCGTGTGCCTTGACACGCCCAGACTGTGTGCCAAGAGGTCCCTTGTTGCGTGCATGCCCCCTACAGTCCACTGGCCTGGACGTCTGCTGCCCCCGGCCCTCTGTCCCCGTGGCCTGGGGCGTTCGTCTTCACACCTCACGGCCCGGACCCCGGGCTGTTCCTGCTGTCTCAGGCTGTGGTTTCCTGTCCCCAGCTGTGCAAAATGCGGGGTGTGATGGGAGGTGGTGCCGCCCCGTCGCTGCCCCTCTGCCACGACCGGACGCGCGGTGCGCCCTGGGCGTCCGTGAGCCACGCTCAGGGCCGTCGCTTCTGCACTGAGGCCGCTGGGTCCGCAGACACAGACCCTGTTGCCCCCAGAGACTGCCGCCCGGTGCCGGGGCCAGCGAGGCTCCCTGAGCACAGCCGCGGAGCCTCGGCAGGTGCCCCCATCGGTTACCCCCCCCTCCGCGGGCTCCTGGCTGAGTGCCAGCGGGCGTTTACGGCCGTCCTGACCCAGGGCTCCGGGACGTGTGGGTGGCAGCGAGGAGCACAGCCCTGCGTTCCAAGCGGGAGGGCCCTGTCCCAGCTGGGAGCCTGAGCTGGGGGGGGGGCTGTGAGGCAGGGCCTCCCCAGGCCCGGGCCAGGGGCCCCCGCAGGGCGGGGTGGCGGGTCCCGGCCGTCGCAGGTGGCGCCCACGGGCAGGGGGTGGCCTCCCCTGTGCGGCAGCTGTGACTGCAGGCGGCCGGCGGGGCTGCGGGGCGTCCCTGAGCACAGCCGGTGTGCGGGCTCCGTGCGGCCCCGCCACACCACGTGCGCCCCGAGCCCAGCGTGAGGGCGCGTCCGCCTCCCGGTCCTAAGGTCCTAAGCAGCGTCCTTGCTCATTCCAGGTGCAGGCGAAGAAGGAGGAGCCGCGGCCGCCCGCCAGCAGCCAGAGCATTCCCGCCTTCTACTTCCCCCGAGGCCGGCCGCAGGGCGCGGTGCACGTGGAGGCCGCCATCGCCACGGTCGAGAGGACCTTCGCGCAGTTCCCGCACGAGCGGGCCACCATGGAGGACATGGGCCGCGTGGCCAGGGTGCGTGCACCGCGCGGCGCGAGGGGCCGTGCTCGCGGCAGCGGGAGCCGCCCGTGCGAGCGCTGCCGCCGCCGTGACCCTCTGTCCCCAGCGCCGAGGAGCGCTGAGGCGCGCGGCCCCCCTTTCGGGTCTGAGGGCGACTTTCCCGTCTGGAACAGCGTTTTCGCAATGTCGTTCACAGCCACGCGCCCCACAGCCGCACGCTCACCCGCTCCGAGGAACGAGTCAGTGCTCTTCAGTAGATTCAGAGTTGTGCTGTCATCACGGCTATAGTTCTGTCACCCGATAAAGAAACCGCACACGCTCCGGCTGTCGTCCCCTGACCCTTGTCCCTCCTGTGGGAAACCCTGCACCCAGCTCCTGTGCGTGCGCACGTGCGCGTTCTGGCCGCCTCAGGTCAGCGGAGCCTCGCGTGCGGGTGTCGGGTCCGGCGTCTGTCCCCAGCACGTCCCCGGGGCTGCGTGCTGCCGGGTGCCCGTGCCCACCCTACCCCTGCCCCGCTGCGCGCGTGTGTTTCTCCACCGACGGGCACTGGGCTGGTCCGCCTGCTGCCGCCGCGAGCGTGCACGCGCAGACGTGTGTGCAGGTGTGCACGGTCCTCTGGGACGTGCGCGCCCGCCGTGGGAGTGACGCGTCGCTGGCGACACCGTCGAGCTCCCAGTGTCACATCCAAGCGGTCGCTGCCACGCAGGGCCCCAGAGCTGAGCGCGCTCTCTCCCCGCGCCCGGCAGCTCAGGCTGCTGCGTCTCAGCCTGCGGGGGGCGCTCGCGCCTCGGGCGCAGCTTCCCGTGTGCACGAGGGGGCGCGGGGAGAGCCCTTGGTGAGGACGCGCTCTTCCCGCGCTGCGCGGGCTCGGCCCGCGCAGGGAGCCAGCTGACTGGCGTGCAGGGCTCGGTTCCGGATTCCGAGTCTGGGCCGTGGCCCGCGTCGCTGCCCAGCGCCAGCTGCACACGGACCCGCCACCGCGGGACATGTCGGGGCTCCACGCGTCGCCTTCCAGGTGGCTGTGTCGGTTTAGGGCCCCTGCAACCCCACGCGGATTTTAGGGTCCGCTTGTCACGGCCTGCAGTGGTGCAGCTGGGGTCCCGGTGGGGGCGCGTCGCTCTGGAGAGCACTGGGGGATGCGGTGTGGGCAGCACTCGGCCTCCGACCCGCGTTCCTGCAGGTTCTCCCCGTTCTGTCGGATCGGCACTTTCCTCAGAAAAGGTGGCGTGGTTTTCAGGTCTAAGTCGCATGCCTTTTGTTCAAGTTGTGGCAAAGCATTTCATTATCGTTTTATCCTTTGCCCACTTTTATGCCACCGCAAGTGGCCTTGTTTGTTTTCACACTGCTCACTGCAGGTGCTGCAAACTGCAGGTGGTTTGCGTGCGTGGATCCGGTACCTGCGGCCCTTCCGGACTGTTAGTTCTGTTCGTTTCCCGTGTGTTCTTCGGGGTTTCCTGGATCCGTGATCACCTTCGGGGTTTCCTGGATCCGTGATCGCGTCGCCTGTGCGGAGACTTGCTTCAGCTGCTCCCTCCCAGCGCGGGCGCCTCTCGCGTCTTTGTGCGCTCTGTCGCTCGGGCTGGCACCGCAGCGCAGTGCTCTTGGGGGGGAGGCGTGGAGGGCCCGCCTCGCCCGGCTCTGGAGGCAGAAGCGTCAGCGTCCTGCACTGAGCTCACGGCGCCCAGACCCTCGTCGAGTGAGGGCGGCCCTTCCTAGTGCTCGTTTGCGAGTGTTCCCATCGACAAAGGCTGCTGCTGTGTGAAACGCTTTCTCTGCGTCTGTTCGAATGACGTCTGGTTTGGGGTGGTGGTTCAGTGTATTGATACCAGCGTCAATTGTCCCGACATTAAGGCGGCCTCGCCCTCCTGGACTAAGTCCCCCTCAGCCATGGCCTGCCACCTGTCCCGTGCTGCCGGATCCGTTTGCTGGTGCTTCGCTGAGGACTGGTGCAGCTGCGTTTACGAGATGCTGGCAGCCTCCTTGTCGCTCCTGTGTCTGGTTTGGGTCAGGGGAGCCCTGGCCTGAGCACGTGCGGGGGACAGGGTTCCCCTCTGTAAGGGACGGCGTTTTCTAAAATACGGTGAAAGTTGTGTTTTATAAGGTTGTGGAAACGCACGTGGTTTTAAGGTCAAAAGGAAAACGCAGGCACGTTCCGCGAGGTGCGCATTGTCCCCGCCGCAGACTGTTTTCTTCCCGCGCGGACTGTTTTCTCCCGCCGCGGACTGTTTTCTGCCTCCGCGGACTGTTTTCTGCCCCCGCGGACTGTTTTCTGCCTCCGCGGACTGTTTTCTGCCCCGCGACTGCTTTCTTGCTCCGCGGTGAGGCAGACGTGCTGCAGCGCTGCTTTTGCTGTCGTTGCCTGGAACGTGAGCAGATGCCTGCGACACGCACGTGAGCCCGTGTGCACACACACGCACGCCCTTGCGTGAGCAGCAGCGTACTGTTCGCCCTGGGTGTTTTTGGTGAACGTGACGTCTTGGAGGCCACTGCGTGTCGCTACCGGCAGCCCTCACTGTGCTGCAAAGTCTGGAACCGTGAACTGGCCGTGTAGTCAGTCTCGCTCAGTGGGAAAGGTTTCGGGTGTTTTGTAACCTTTGAAGTGTTGTGTTGAGACATTAAAAACTGTCTTGTGGTTGGTTATAGAGCGTAGAGAAGTGAGAAAACAGGGCCACGGACGTGTCGCGCCCTGGACGGGTGCTTCCCGCACAGCCGCCTCCGCGTGGCGAACGGGCGACACGGGTCTTCCGGCTCCCGACTGGCCTGGAGCCCTGGGGCGCACGCCCTCCGCAGCGCCGCCGTCCCCACGCCGTCCACTCCAGTCATGTCCTGCGCGCCGCACTGCGCTTCCCAGTGGCCGCGCCGGTCACCAGTCCGGACGTGCATCTGAGGTGCCAGGTCCAGGGTCGAGCTGCTCTCTCAGCCTGTGTCTGGATGAGGCGTTGGCTTTGGCAGTAAAAGCCGTTTCCACATTTTCGTTGAGGCCCAAGAGAACCGGGTGACCTGGAGAGTCAGCCACTACCTGTTTTCTTAGTGATTTCTGTCCTGCTGGAGGACCCGCGGACAGGGGCCCCTCGCTTGCTCTCCATGGCGGCCTGGAGGAGCCGCGGGTGGCGTCCTGTGCGCCCCCGCCCCCGCCCCCGCCCCGCCCTGGGACCGTCAGCCTCCAGCTCCCAGCCTCCCAGCCTCCCAGCGTGGCGGGTGGTAGCAGCGCGGGTTTTCACAGATGCCCTTTGAGCTCCTTTCCGTTTCCAGTTCGCTGGGAGCACTTTCCCTTTCCAAAGTCGAGCCTCTGTCCGTCGCTGCTCCGCACCAAGCGTGGCGGCGGCGCGGGTTCCCTCCCTGCGTCTGTGACCCCGTGAATTCCGTGTCCCGCGGCACAGCCGTGCGTCCTTGGAGGAGATCCGTGCCCTCCTTCCTCTGCGCGTTTGGGTTCTGATGGCCGGAGTCTCTCAGGGTTCATGGGAGACGCCGGTCTGCAGTTCTGTCTGTTCTCGGCTGGTTCCGCGTCAGGGCGGCGGCCGCACCGTCGGAGGGGACGTGTTCCTCGTTCTTCTCCATTCTGGACCCACTTGCTTAGAACCGGTTCATTTTTAGTTACCTGGTGGCGTGTGCCCGTCTGCCACGGAGGGGGCGTCCTCTCTCCGGGGAGGTCTTAACCGCAGTCAGTTTCTTCGGCAGACAGGTCGTGTGAGCCACCGCGCTGCGCCTCCCGGAGGTTCTGTCCAGACCTGAGCTGGGGCATTTACTGGCATGCTGTTCTTTAGCAGATTCCGCCCTGTCACCGTCCATGCCGATGTCCTCTCCGTCATCTCCGACATTGGTATTCTTGTGTTTTTTTCCCGTTCTCCATCACTTTGGCCAGAAAATGCATTTGTCTGCTCCTTCCCAAGAACTTGCTTTTACTTCTAGTGATTTTTGCCCCAGTGGTATCCTATCATGATTTCCAGCCTTTGTGTTCCCTGTCATCTGCTTCCATGGCTTTACTACTCTCTCAGCCACGGGGCGCGGCGGCTTCGCTCAGGGCCTGCTCAGCGCTGTGTGGCTGCGGCGGGCGGGCGCGTCCTGCACACAGCCACGCGGGTCCTCACACTCACCCCTGCCTCCTGGATTCCCGTTTGTCTTGTCATTTCTCGTTTGCCCCACAGCTATTTAGAATTTCGTTGTCTCTTTTTCAAACGTGTGGCTTCTTGGGACACTTCGCTCTGGTTGGTTTGACTTGGACGTGCAGGCGCGGGGGACACTGGCTCCGGTGCCCTGGCGTGTCCTTTCAGCTGCCCCTAGGAGCGGGCCCATCCGGCAGGCTTTGCCCTCTGACCCTGCACACTCCGGCAAAGATCGTTCCTTCCCACCGAGGGCTGACAGTGTGCGAGGTCGAGGGCTGACAGTGTGTGAGGTCGGCCCCTGTGCCCCTGAGCCCTGTCCCCTCCCAGTCAGGGCCCGTCCCGCCTCGCCTGACGCAGCCCTCGGCACGATGAGTCTTGAGCAGCCTGGTGAAGTGAGCGTGGCTGTCTCTACAGAACAGACAGACGGAGCACCCCGCTGGGTGCTGCCTGCCGTGTGTGCAGCCCACGCGTGGGGTCGCGTGCAGAGTCCCTGACGCCAGACGGAGCTGAGTCCCACCCCGGGAACACGGGAGTCCCTCTCCTGCGGGCTCTGCAGTTTTCTCCCGCAGAGATGGCGCGTGCGCTTTGGGTTAGATTTAGTTGGAGGATGACTATTGTATGCATTAGACATAGGGCACTGATGAGAGCGTCATCTTCTAATCGCTCGTTGCCGACGCATTGATGGTAGTTCCCGCCTGTGTGCCGCCCTTGCTCGCCGATTCTCCTGCTGTGGAACTCGGGCTATGTGTGCGCTGCGTGGGGCATCGGTGACCTCCGGGCGTCCGCCTCTTGCCCTCCCCCTCCGTGTCTGTCATCTCTCCTGCCCCGGCTCCCGGGCTGGCCCCTTCCTGCCGCGCTCCGGGAGGGAGCGTCACAGCTGCCAGTGTCCGATGCGCGCTGTCAGATCCCGAGGACAGCCGTCGTCAGAACGTGCTGTTCCCTCTCTTCCCAGTCTGCTGGTGTGTGGCGTGAGCGGTGGCTCTGTGTTTATTGCCGAATGCAGGGTGCTGACATGCGTTGTGCGCAGGGTTGTGTGTGCGTGTTCGCGAATGCAGACTGGCCTGTGATTTTCCTCGTGACCTTGGCCTGCTGCAGGCTCTAGGGTGTGCAGCTTCAGACGAGAACCAGGAACCGTCCCTCACGTTCATTCTCGGGAAGCGTCTCTGCGGTCCGCGCGGGGTCTCCCGTGGCAAAGCCTCTGCACCTGGCATTCTCGCTGTGGGAAGCTTCAGTTACAGTTCACGTGCTCGAAGCATATAGAGTGGTTCAGTTTTTCTGTGTCAGGGTGGGTTAGACGCATGGTCCAGCCATTTGTCCCTGCAGCGTCGTAGCTGTGTTCATAAAGTGACTCACAGTATCCGCTTCCGGCCTGCCTAGTGCCCTGGGACCTGAAGTGGCCGCTGACGTTGGCATTTTGTGTTTTCTTCTGTCCTAGGAGAGTTTTGCTAAGGGGTGATTTACTGCTTAAAATCTTTTCAAAGAGCTGACTGGGTTTTATCGACTTTCGGTGTTAAGGATTTGCTATTTCGTCTTTCACGTCTGTTTTATAATTTTCCATCTTTTTTACTTGTTTGAGGTAGAAGTTTAGAGCACTGACTTCAGCCTCCTTCCCTGCGGCACGTGTGTGACGCGGGGCACGGGTGTGACGGGAGCGGCAGCCTGTCACGGCCGAGTTCCCGGAGGTGTGGCCGGCACGCGCAGTCACAGTGCTCTAGTGTACCTCGTCTGCGTCCTGCCCATGGGTGCTCAGAAGCCACTTCATTTCCAGAGTTGTGGACCTGCCTGTTGGCATTGCTGACTGGCCGTGTCCCACTCAGGACGTGGTCTGTCCCAGCAGCCCTGACCCTTTGGCGGCATCGCGTGGGACAGCTGGACAAGCCTGTGTCACCTCCCCGGCTGCAGGGGTCTGTGGCCCTCCCACAGTAGTGTCCGTTGGCTGCGTTGCAGGGGGCCTCACGGTGGGTGCTGGGAGCGGGTGCCCGGTGGCTGACACCTCCCCCACCCCGCAGGCCTGCGGCTGCCCCCTCTACTGGAAGGGGCCTCTCTTCTGCGGAGCCGGCGGGGAGCGCACCGGCTCCGTCTCCGTCCACAAGTTCGTCGCCATGTGGAGGAAGTGAGTCCTGGGTCGCCGGGCGGGGTGGGCACGGGGGGGCACCCACTGCGTCCTTCTGCAGCCCCCTCCCGATCACGCCCCGTGTGGCCGAGCCTGGGCCCCAGGCGGGGCCTGTGGTCGCCCGTGCGTGAGGACACGCGGACGCCCTCTGTGCCTCCAGGGTCCTGCAGAACTGTCACGACGACGCTGCCCGCTTCGTCCACCTGCTCATGAGCCCCGGCTGCAACTACCTGGTGCAGGAGGACTTCGTCCCCTTCCTGCAGGTACAGCTCCCAAGACCCCTCACGCCTCCTGCAGGCACAGCGCTCGTCGGCACGGCACGCACCTCACCCGTCTACACCGCAGGCACCTCGCCCCGTCTACACCACACGCACCTCACCCCATCTACACTGCACGCACCTCACCTCCGTCTACACTGCATGCACCTCACCCTGTCTACACGCACGCACCTCACCCCGTCTACACCGCACGCACCTCACACCCCGTCTACACCGCAGGCACCTCACCCCGTCTACACCGCACGCACTTCACCCCGTCTACACTGCACGCACCTCACCCCGTCTACACCGCACGCACCTCACCCCGTCTACACGGCACGCACCTCACCCCGTCTGCACCGCAGGCACCTCGCCCCGTCTGCACCGCAGGCACCTCACCCCATCTACACTGCACGCACCTCACCCCGTCTACACCGCAGGCACCTCACCCCGTCTGCACGGCATGCACCTCACCCCGTCTACACGGCACGCACCTCACCCCGTCTACACCGCACGTACCTCACCCCCTGTCTACACAGCACGCACCTCACCCCATCTACACTGCACGTACCTCGCCTCCGTCTACACCGCAAGCACCTCACTCCATCTACACCGCACGCACCTCACCTCCGTCTACACTGCAAGCACCTGACTCCCGTCTACACGGCATGCACCTACCCCCTGTCTACACAGCACGCACCTCACCATCTACACTGCACGTACCTCGCCTCCGTCTACACCGCAAGCACCTCACTCCATCTACACCGCACGCACCTCACCTCCGTCTACAATGCAAGCACCTCACCCCGTCTACACGGCATGCACCTCACCCCCTTGTGTACATGGCATGTACCTTACCGCATCCTCTACACCACACGAACCTGGAGTCTGACCCCTCCTGTGGGTGATGCCTCCCATGAATCTGGTTTGACAAGCGGCCAGTCCAATCCAACCTGCGGGGCAGGGCGCGGACACTTCCTGCTCTGTGTCCCGTGGGCCCTGGAGGGCCTGAGACGGGGAAGGCTGGCCCTGGGCGTGGGCCTTTCTGGCTAAACAGGGCACAGTGTTGCAGGGCCAGCATCTCCCACGCGAGGCTCTGCTGTGAAACAGTTCGCTGCCTGTGTCGCAGCTGGGAGGTGGCTGCAGCGGCTCCGCCAAGGGTTCGCAGACGCTCACTCTGCCATCACGAGTCACTGAAGCCACCCGCGCCGTCCCCGCTGGGTGGTTTAAGGGCCCTGTGACTCTAGCGTTCCTTCACATGACGCTATTGTAGTTTTGCGTGGACTGCACATCAGCCCTCATGTGTCTGTGTCCAGTGACCGTGCTGTGAGAGGCGGGTGACCGCTGTCACCTCGGACTCCGGGTGTGTCCTGGGCCCGGGGTGGCTGGCTGGCCGCAGTCGCCTGTCTGGCACGGCCCCCCAGAGGCCGCAGTGTGGCTGGGTGCTTGCAGACCAGGCCGGGCTGGAGGCCCAGGCACGGCCCCTGCAGACGGCCGTGGCCCTGGGCCCCACGCTGACTGCCGTCCCCATGTGCAGGACGTGGTGGACACGCACCCCGGGCTGGCCTTCCTGAAGGAGGCGGCAGACTTCCACTCCCGCTACATCACCACCGTGAGTACCTCGCCTGCTGCATCCTGGGCGCCCGGGGCCAGCCAGCTGCCAGCATGCGGAGGGGGACCCGTGTGCTCGCCCGGCCGGACACAACACACTGGGCCCTGCTCTGGCAGCCGGGTTGTACTGGCACCGAGCAGGCGCGCTCCCCACTGCCCGGCGGCCCTTGCTGCACACCTGACATCACTCTGGTGTGGGGTGGGCGTGAGGGGGACATGCCACAGACCCTGCCTTCTCCCGGGCACCCGGCCAGAAAGGCTGGCCTGGGGCCGCTCGCTGCGGGACGTTTTAGCATTAGGGGAGCACACTCGCCGGTCCCTGAATCACTGTGCTCTCGAGCATCATGCACTGGGCACGGACCGGCCCTGGGGACCCAGCGACGGCACGGCCGAGACCTGCCCCAGGCCCCCAGTCAGAGCACAGCCCAGGACACGGGTCTCACTCCTGTCCCCGACAGCCACCTGCACTCCAGGCCCACACGCAGCGCGCTGCTTTGGGCAGCCCAGCATCTGTCGTGGGCTCTGTCCGGGAGTCCCCGGAGTCCCCTAACACATAGGGTACAGACGTGAGGAGCCCTGTGTGTCATGGGGCACACACTCAGTGTGCCCCCTGTCACCGTCACTGCACCCGCAACTGCCTGTATTGATTGTAAACGAGGCTTTGTGTTGATACGTAGGGCACTCCACCTGCACATCCTGTCCCCACTACACTGGGACGAATGAAGGGGCCTCCTAGGGTGGGACGTCTTAGGTGAGGACAGGTGAGGGGCCACCTAGGTGAGGACCGGTGAGGGGATGCCCCACGCAAGGACAGGTGGGGGGATCTTCGTCTGCCCAGCCCTGTGCATGTGCCGAGCCTCACAAGTCGGAGGAGTCAGCCCAGCCTTGACTGTGTTTCTTTTGACCCAGTGCTGAGTGTTTGTGGAAGTTTTAGGGCGTTGTGACTTTTGTTTAACCACACCTTGCTGTGAGGACTTCCAGCCCCTGGGGACTCCTGTCTAGGGCCCCATCCCGCTGGGCAGCCCCTCCTGCCACTGGTGCCGACTGCCTCTGCGTCCCGCCTGTGTCCTTTCGTGCGGCCGGGCGCCCTCTGCCGGCGACGTGTGGTCTGGCTGCAGCCGGAGGCCGCGGCGCTGACAGCCCTGCCCTGCAGGTCATACAGAGGATCTTCTACACAGTCAACCGCTCCTGGTCCGGGAGGATCACGTGTGTGAGCAGAGCTGCGGAGGAGCACCTTCCTGCAGGTGGGCCGGCGAGGGGGGGGCCTCCTGACGGGGCCACGCACCTTCTGTCCATCCGTCCTTCCATGCGTCACCCATCGGCTTGTCTGGCCATCTGCTTACACTTTTATCCAGCCTTCCACACGTCATGCACCACCCATCCAGGAGGCACGGCCCATGGGAATGGGGTCGCGGGGGGAGAGGGGGGGTCGTGCGTCCCTGGCGCCGAGGTTCAGTGTGCATATCATGGGTAATGAGCTGGGGGCGCTGAGCTGCCTGTGCCAACGGCCCCAGCCATGCGACATTCACTCTGCAAGCGCTGGCCGCACAGGCAGCCCTGACCGCGGTGCAGGCCCCTTGAGCAGGTCCCGCCCAGCTCTGCGCCCTCCGCCGGCCCGCGCGAGGTCCCCGGGGCGCCCCCAAGGACCCGCAGACCTTTCTCGGTTTCCTTGCCAGAACGTGGCGCTCCTGGAAGAGGAGGCGGACATCAACCAGCTGACGGAATTCTTCTCCTACGAGCACTTCTACGTCATCTACTGCAAGTTCTGGGAGCTGGACACTGACCACGACCTGCTCATCGATGCGCAGGACCTGGCGCGGCACAACGACCACGGTGAGCGCCGGCCCCGCGCGGCGGTGCACACCCGCTGCCCCTCGGGGTGCAGGCCTGCCCTCTCGCGGCCCCCGCGCCCTCCCGCAGCCCCTCCCCACGCAGCCTGTGGTTATCGGTTGCACAGCAGACACAGGGTGCACGGCACACAGGTCCCTGCAGCAGGACACACGGGAGACGGGGTGGAGACACGGGGCCTGCAGCGGGCAGGCATAGAGCCAGTGCGCACCTGTTGTCAGGACGCCTGCACACCTGGCCTGGGCTCCTCACCCAGGTCCCCGCTCACCTGGCCTGGGCTCCTCACCCAGGTCCCTGCTCACCTGGCTTGGGCACTCACCCAGGTCCCCGCTCACCTGGCCTGGGCTCCTCACCCAGGTCCCTGCTCACCTGGCCTGGGCACTCACCCAGGTCCCTTGGTCTGTCCCTGGGTATCGTGGCCTGTCCCACCTGCCACATTCATGCCACGTGTGCTAGATGAGCCCAGTTCACCCAAGTCCCGGGTGCGGGGTGTGTCCGTTCCCTTTATGTGCTGTTCCCAAACCTGGGGCAGCACCGGCATTGTCCCCGCAGCCGGGTTGGGGGGGGCTCTCCTTGGAGTGCGGCTTGCCAGCTGGCCTTGTTGCTGGCAGGCGCTGTGGCAGACACCCACGGACTCGGGCTTAGCATGTGTCCTTCCCCAGTTCTCAGACCAGCGGGCTGACAGCAAGGCGTCCCAGGGCCTTGCTCCCTCTGGAGGATCCAGGGGAGGGTCCTTCCTACCCCTTCTAGCTTCTGGGGGCCCCAGGCGTGCCCGGGGTGGTGGCCGTGTCCCTCCCATCTCTGCCTCTGTCTCCGCGTGGCTTCTCCTCTGTCATTTCTGTCTCTTACAAGACACTGTCACTGGGTCTGGGGCCCCCTGCTGCAGGAGGACGCACCTCAGGCCCTTCACTCACTCACGTCCACAAAGACCTCGTTTCCAGACGGGGCCCCGTGCCGAGTCCTGAGGGTCAGGACACAGACGTCTCTTTCTGGGGGATACAGTTCAGCCTCTAACACCACCCAGCCCTTCCCATCAGGAGTGGCTTTCACTGAGTTTGGGTGATGGGGTGGGGAGAGGCTCTGTCTTCATTTCCCCATCTTGTGGGCATAGCTGTGGACTGAATTGTGTCCCTCAAAATTTGTATGTTGGAGCCATCACCCCAGGACCTCAGGATGTGGCTGCATGTGGAGATGGGTCCTTACAGCAGGGATGAAGGTACAATGAGGCCACCAGGGCGGGCCTTGATCCACTAGCACTGTGTCCTCGTAAGAAGAGGGGATGAGACAGACACACACACCCAGGGACGACAGGGAAAAGAGCATCCACACACCAGAGAGAGAGGCCCCAGGACAAACAAACCTCGTTGAGACCTTGACCTCAGATGTCCAGCCTCCAGGACAAGGAGGGGGAAATTCTGCCGTCTGAGCCACGCCGTCTGGGGTCCCCGTGATGGTGGCCCAGCACAGGAGCGCAGCGGCGCGCACCGCACACCGTGGGAGCCGCCTCGCGGGCTGTGCGTTCACGGTCATCAGCAGCGAGGGAGGCTGGAAGCGGGCGTCTCAGGCTGGGACCACAAGCGTGTGCTCACAGTCGCACCGCCGGTGTTCCCGGGTCAGCTTCTCACACCTGTGGCTCTGACTGGGGCTCCGGCCCCTGGGACTGGGGCTCCGGCCCCTGGGCCCAGGACCCGAAAGCCCTGGCAGGTCCCGGGGTGCTGCCATGGGCTCTCTGACGGTGCGACGTCAGGTGGTAGCCCGGGCAGCTCACGGCCCACTTCTCCTTCGCAGCCATATCCACCAAGATGATCGAGAGGGTCTTCTCAGGAGCAGTGACGGTACGTGTGTCCCACAGGAGTCTGTGTGTCTGCCGGCCGCAGTGTCCTGGGTGTGCGTCCAGTTCCATCTCACACCCTGACACAAGCTTGTCGTGTTCTGAGAGTGTTGTCACGCGAGGTCATGAGTAAGGGGGGCCCATGTGCTGCTGTCACACCAGGTCACAGGGAGGACACACACCTGTCACAGGAGATCATAAATGAGGGGACACACCTGTGCCACGTGAGGTCATGAGCAAGGGGGTCACATGCGTCACAGGAAGGGATGGGCAGGGGTCTGCAACCTCACACTGCTCCCCCTGACACATCTTGTCTCTCAATCCCGGCCCTGAACCCAGAGGTAGAAAGGTGCAAAAGGAAGGAAAAATAAGCTACGCTGACTTTGTCTGGTTTTCTGATCTCTGAGGAAGACAAGAAAACCCCGACCAGGTACGGTCGGCGTCCCTGGTCCCCTGGTGGAGCAGGGCAGCATGGGTAGTTGTCACCTCTGAGCAGGGGCCACCTGGAGACCATCCTGGGGGAGGTCAGTCCCAGGCAGAGGCCCCAGAGGGCTTGTGGCCCAGGCGGGGTCCTCGCCTGGCATGTTGTCCTAGGCCAGTCCTTGCTGGGTGGAGCTGGTGGGGCAGGTGGGGTCGATGCCACGCGGCCAGGCTGACAAGGCTCGCCCTGCGTGCTGTGGCCGCAGCATCGAGTACTGGTTCCGCTGCATGGACCTCGACGGGGACGGGGTGCTGTCCATGTTCGAGCTGGAGTACTTCTACGAGGAGCAGTGTCGCCGGCTGGACAGCATGGCCATCGAGGCCCTGCCCTTTGAGGACTGCCTCTGCCAGATGCTGGACCTGGTGAAGCCCCAGAACGAAGGTAACAGCTGCAGAGGACACCCCGTGACCTGCGACACCCACTCAGGTATCGAGTTGGTGACGGCTGGGGGGGCCTCAGGGAGGCTCGTACCAACTTCGAGTTGCTGGAGACAAGGCCCAGGGCAGCACCTGGGACTGCAGCCCCTCGTCTGATGGACAGTCCCCCCATTTTGACACAGCTCAGGGGGTGTCCCATTTCTTCCTGTCCTCCTCCGCCCTTCTGTGACGGGATCCGTCCCCTAGGGTAGGGACACAGACCTTCCCTGGGCCAGGAAAGTGGCTGTCCCTGACGCCAGTTCCCCATCCCCCGTCCCCCAGGCAGCCCGAGTCCCAGGCCTGTGCGGTCCCCCTCCTGGTGCAGGGAACCCCGGGTCCACCATGGGTGCCCTGACATCCCTCACCTGAGAAGGCCCCTACAAGGGGAGGCTGACGGCCACACACGGGGCATCCGGGGATGCCTGAGGTCAAAGGGACAGAGGGAGATGGGCTCTGAACTTGGGCGCCTTAGTCAGCGCTGTGTTCCAGGGGCTGGAGTCCTGGTCTGGCTGTAACTGACTGGTTCTGGGGACCTGGGTCCCTCTTGTGCAGTCTCTCCGTTGTGTGTGTACTGCCCCCTGGTGGCCAGAGCTGCTGCTCCTCCCTGTGCTCTGTCCGCTTGGACCGCAGGAGCACACAGGACCCCAGGACTCTGCTCTGCCCCACCTGCCACTGTCCCCACCCGCCACTGTTCCCACCCACCGCACCTCCCAGGCTCCGTCCAGCCTGGGGCCCCCTAGTGTCCGTTTTCCATGTCAGCTTGTGTCAGAACACAAGTGTTGTGCCACGTTTTTAAAGGCCTGTCGCTGCACACAAAACCCGTTTTGGAAGTGCACGCAGCGCCGCGTCTAAAGCATCCGCCTCCTCAGGGAAGATCACGCTGCACGACCTGAAGAGCTGCAAGCTCGCCAACGTCTTCTTCGACCTTCTTCAACATCGAGAAGTACTTGGATCACGAGCAGAGAGAGCAGGCGTCGCTGCTCCGGGTGAGCTGCCGGGCTGGGGCGCGCGCGAGGGGTGGCTTCCGAGAGCGAGCGCGCCGGGAGCGCGCCTGGCCGCGGAGCGCACGGCTGGCCCCGCAGCGGCCCAGGGGGCCCGCGCACACCCTGACCCGCGTCTCATGTAGGAGAGCGAGAGTGAAGGCCCCGAGCTCTCGGACTGGGAGAAGTACGCGGCCGAGGAGTACGACATCCTGGTGGCCGAGGAGGCTGCGGGGGAGCCCTGGGAGGACGGGTGAGTGGGGGACACATGAGGCGGCAGGGCGGCTGGGAGGGAGATGGGGACAAGGGGACGCGGGGACAGCAGGAGCTTGTGCATGACACTGCTGAGCAGTGTCCCGCGTTCGGTAACAGTGCTTACTCTCAGGTGATGGCTTGGGGGTGGCATTGCTTCCAGGCTCAGGCAATTTTATGAGGACAAAGCCACCATGAAACAGTCACGCTACTCTGTGTAAATCTGTCTCCCGGCTCCGTACGTGGCTGCGCCCCGGTGAGATGCCGGTGGGCGTGGCTCGCCGGTGGGCGGGGCTTGCAGTGGGCGGGGCTCGCGAGGGGGCGTCGTCCTGTGCACAGAGTGGCTCCCGTGGGGACTGCTTTTACCTGTGTAAGCACCTGCCCACTCTTTCCCAGCCGGCTGCACCACTTTGCATCCCAGGAGCCCGGCCGAGGGTCCACTTTGTTGCACGTCCTCCCCGGCGCCGCTGCGGTGTAGCGTCTCACGTTTCGGCCCCTGCAGGGCCTTGTCAGCCCAGACACATGTGGTTTTTAGGAGCACCTCGTTTCCCATTCTTCATCTTGGGTTGGTTATTGTTGGGTTTTTATTTTTTTTCAATAACAACTTTATTTGACATATGAATGTATTATTTTTGTGGTTATTGGATTTTAAGGGTTATGTCTTCTGGACCCACGTCCTTACGGGCCGTGTGGTTTGTTAGCACTCCCTCCTGTTTGTTACACCTCTTCATTCGAACGTAGTTCTCTTCATTGCAATGAAATGCTATTTCTCAGTTTTTTGGCTTTACTTCCTGGGCTTTTAGTGTTATATCTGAGAAGTCGTGGCCTAACCCAAAGCTACAAAGACTTTCTTCCAGAAGTGTTAGTGTGTTTCATTTATGTTTGGTCCGTGATGGTCTTGAGAAGACTTTGCTGTTTTTGTGCGGGGGACCGAGGTCCCTTCACACATGCAGGTGTGTTTGCTGCAGCACTGTTCACGGCATCACACAGGCTCGCGTGCTTGCCGCGAGCCCCGGCGTGGGTGCACGCTTCCCCACGTGTCCCGCTGTGTAGACGTGTCCGCGTTCCCCGCGCGGCCCGTCCTCTGTGGCAGTGTCCGCTGAGCGCTGGGGCCGCGAGTGTGGGGGCGTGGCGGTGTGGGGCCCGCTCGCTGCCCCCGCCTCTCCGTGTGGGACCAGCCTTCGCCGTGGAGAGTCCCGCAGCCGCGACACCTCTGTGCGCAGTGCGCTGGCCGTTGTCCCCACGCGTGCTTGTGCCTACGCGGCATCCTGCGGACGCTTGCGATGCCGATGACTGCACAGTCAGTGTGGGGACAGCCAGCGTGTGAAGTCGAGTTTCCTGGCCCACAAGCTCCCACGCAGTCCCCTCCGCCCCTTCGTCCAGGTCTTGTGGTGTTCGGAGCGCCGTCTCCGTCTGTTCTGTGCCAGCTGCAGCTCGGCCTTCCCAGGTGGACACGCACTTTCCATCGTCCCATTTCAGCCCAGAGGCAGCACGTGGCGGCAGGCGGCCCATCTGCCGTTTCGCACCCGGTTTGACCGCGCTCATGAGTGCTGGAGCGTTTCTCCGGGTTCTGGGGGCTGCTCTCTCCGCACCGTGACAGTCCGCTCTCCGTGCTCCGTCATGCTGTCCAGGACAGGCTGAGCCCGTCCTGGCCACTCTGCACATTCCTTTCCTCTTGCGGCGGCACGTCCTGGAACGTCACCGCAGGGTGGGCAGGAAGCCGTGACGGGGCTCCGGAGTGAGCACGGGCCGGGCCCCGTCCCGGGCCCGGGGACTCGTGTGCACACCCTTCGCCAGCCAGGGGAGAGCCATCCTCAGCACGCGCAGACTTCGACAACGGAACTGTGTTCGACGCTTTGGGTACATGGCTCTGTGCTGTCGGTCAGCGTGGCGGGTTCCGTGCAGTGGTGTCCGGCGGCTGACCCTCTTTTACACAGAACACGTGACCTGGACGTAGCCATCGTTGGCTTCCATTTGCAAGAACGACGTGTTGTTTGTCTTGTGACAGTGTCGTTTGGAGTCAGGATGCTGCCTCCTGTCGCTTCTCTCCCATGTCTGGCAGCGTGTGTAGAGAACTGTACGTCACCCGTGGGTGGCATTCAGCAGAGCTGCGTCCGGGCCTGCAGTCAGTGACCTGTGCTCAGAGCTGGCGGCTGCCCGGGGTCACCTGTTGGGTTTGAGGGCACCCTCCCCCTGGGTCTGACTGCAGGAGGGGCCTCCCCGGGTCCAGGCTGCCATTCCCAGCCCCTCAAGTGCGCTCCCCACGTCCCCTGGGGCGTCGCACAGGGCCCCCGCGTGCGCCTGTCTCACTGCCCGCCCCCCGCAGGTACGAGGCGGAGCTCAGCCCCGTGGAGCACAAGCTGAGCGCGCGGCGGTCTCCGCTGGCGCAGAGGCCCTTCTTCGAGGCGCCGTCTGCGCTGGGCTCCGTCGACCTGTACGACTACGAGTGTGGAGACGACGACGACCTGCAGCCCTCGTGACCACGGCCTCGAGGGACTGCCGCGGCAGCGCGGGGCGCCGCGGCTTCTGTGTCAAACAAACAAAGCAGTTGGGCGGCGGGCGCTTTCGCAGGAGACGAGGTGCATTGTGGGAGATGCCGGTGTCGTTTATTCAGCACGGAGGCTGGTCCGAGAGGGTCACGGAGGCATGTCCCACCGTCCTGGACTCCACGAGGGCGACCCTCTGGGGACCCTGCGAACGCCGTCCGCCCGCCCGCTGCCCAGCGTCCCCGCTGCACCCGGAGGCGCACCGCGTTCTGGCGAGGCCCTCACGAGGGGACCGGTTTCCTCTCCAGGGGCCCCCTGCAGGGCTGGGGACCCGCACGGACTTCGGGCATCCTGAACAGGAGCTCGCAGGGAGCTGGCGCCTCCGTCTGCACATCCTGGGGCCCAGAGCGGCTGTGCCAGGGCCCACGCGGTGCGGGAGGGGTGCCCGGGCTCTTCCGGCCTACCCCCCGGAATGTGCACAACGGGTAATGTTGGTTTTTATTTGCTGTGCAGAGACTTTAAGGTCGTTTCATGAGGTCACGTTTGTATTTTGAAATAAATAATTGAAGGGTTTTCAGCCACAGGCTCTGCTTACCTGGCAGCCTGTGACACAGACCGGCACAGTTCACAAAGGGGACTCTGGCAGCAGACGGCGGTGCCACGAGGGTGGGGATGGGTCGCGAAGGGGGTCAGGAAGCCAGCTGGTGCGGGTCCGAGGGCCCGGGCCCGACAGGTCCTAGCAGCAGGTCCGTCCTGGGCCATGAGGTGGGCACTGCAGCCCTGGGGTCCCCCAGCCACGGCCGTCCTCCCCTACACGGCCCTCGGGAGGAGGGGCGAAGTGACCCAGTCACTCCTCCGCAGGCGGTGACTCTCGAGTCTTCAGGATAGACGGGCCCTGCAGAAGCTGGCCTCACATGCGGATGGGGCTAGGGGCAGCCGGGCAGGAACCAGGAGCAACGTAAGGACCCCAAGGGCCCCAGACCTAGTGTCCTGAGCCATGCAGGCCTGAGCACGGGGACCGCACCCCAGCAGCTTGGTCAGAGCAGCCGGGCCGGCCAGGGGCCCTCAGCCCCCCAGGGCAAGCGCCCTGCGGGCCGTGGCACAGCCAGCACATACAGCGAGCCCCGTGTCACTGGCCCTCAGGGCAGCCCTGGCTCCCTGACGCCAAGCTTCCTGGCACCTGCCTCTGTCCCCACTGGGGACAGGTCACCCGGGAGACCCCATCTGACGGGTGTCCATCCTAGGGCCGTCAGCGGGAAAAGGGAGCCCTGTGTGGCCGCAGTAGTGCCCACACAGCCTGGCCATGTCCTCTCCAGCACGTCAGTGCCCTGCTCAGCCACCACCCACACCCGCCTAGGACACACAGGCAGGGACGCACCCCACCTCGACGTCCTCGCTGGAAGAGTTCATGCAGTCCTTGGAGAACAGAAAGTGGACATCATAGATGTCCCTGCAGGGGACAGACACTGGCCCGGGAGTCCACCACCCTTATTCGGTGGCCAGGAGGAGCCGGTCACAGCCCCAGCAGTATCCGAGGGACCAGCTCCATCTCAGGCCTCCATCGCTGTTGGAGGGAGGGAGACCAGGCCGGAGCAGGAGCCGTGGACAGCAGTCCTGGGGGGCCGAGGACAGAGTCAGAGGGACACGGAGTCAGGTGGAGGAGGGGTGGGAGTCAGGGGGAGATGGATGAAGGACGCAGCACTGGGGACGTGGGCATCCTGGGCCACTGCGACACATGTTCTGCCCAGACAGCAGGTGTTGGCACAGCAGCCCAGCCACCGCATAAAGCATCCCCATCCCAGACCCCGCTGGGCCCCCCTGTGACGAGCCCCTGAAGGGACAGCGGGACCTTGAGACTGCAGCCACGCCATGCTCCGCTCCCGAGGACGGGTGGGAAACATGGGGGGGGGGGCGGCCCCTGGTCGCCTCTGGCCTGGGTCCAGTGGCTGCTGCGGATCAGGCTGGGGTGTCCACCGTGAGGCTGAGGGCAGCTCTTGAGCACGTCACCCGCAGGCTGTGGCCTGTGGGCCCTCTCCCCAAGGCCGGTTCTCCCCACATCCAGACTAGCAGCAGACAGCACGGTTCCTGCCCCTCCAAAGGCCCGCAGGCCCTCGGGCAGGGGGTCCTCGAAGCACGTGCGTCTTCCATGGAGAGATGACCCGGGACGTGCGTGGGGACCTGGGACGTGGAGAGAAGGGGACACAGGAGCGGGACGTGCGGCCTTCATGAGGCCACTCAGCCCCCAGCGCCCCAGAGCTGCGGCCGGGGCTTCGGCCTCCTCCTTCGTCGCAGCACCACCCCGTCCTACGCCGCCCACTCCAGCACCCCAGCCTCCTATCTGGCCGTGCGGACGCGGCCCCGCTGGACCCGTGGGGGAAGCCAGGCGGCCGCCCTACGCCTCCCCCTCCTCCAGCCGAGAGCCCGCACCCAGGGGCCGGCTCAGGTGGGGGCGGGGTCGGAGGGAGGGGCGGGGCGGGGTCAGAGGGAGGGGCGGGCTCAGGTGGGGCGGGGTTGGAGGGAGGGGCGGGCTCAGGTGGGGGCGGGGTCTGAGGGAGTAGGCCGGCAGAAGCACGTGCAGTGGGTGGGGTTTCTACGGGGCAGGACACAAAGGGGGCGGGGCCTCAGGGGTGCAGCACGGATGTGGCGTGGGGTGGCTCAGACAAGGGGAGATGGGACAGGGGGACAAGGTCAGGAGCAGGGGACAAAGACTTGGAAGGGGGCACAAGAAAAAGGTCACGAGTGGGAGCTGTGAGTGCGGGGCTTGGACCCCACAGCAACAGGAGCAGGCGATGCAGGCGGTGCCCACTGAGGCGTGGACAGGTCCCCTCGGTCCTGCTCCGCGCACAGCCCCTGACGACAAGCGCATGTGGACAAGGACACGAGCGTCGCCCGCGACTCCTATGGCCGACGATGAGGTCCGCGTCCAGACCGTCAGTGTCGTGCACGAGTGGGCCGCAGTGCTGTGCCTTCAGCAAGATGTGGGTCCCCTTGTCTGTCCGCAGTAGTCAGCCTGGACGGCAGTGTGGAGGGGTTTCTCGCCCCCGCCCCTTTCTGAGGTCTGGCGCTCCTTCCCCGCCCAGCCAGTGGCAAAGTGTCCCTAACCACCATACCAGGCTCACCCACCCCCCCCCTCCGCGCGGCAGTCTTCGGAGCACCCGTGCTCTGGACCCCCAGAAGCTGGACGAGGTAGGAAGGACCCCCTGGACAGAGGAAGCTGCTGGCTTTGGGCTGCAGAGGGTCTCAGACACCCCGGGACGAGTGGAATCGCCTGGGGCAAGCTGTGCTGATTCTAAACCTCCACTCCAGTGGTCCCCGGGCTGTGGTGGCATTTCTGCAAACCGAGCAAATGTCAAAAGGCAAACGACAGAACAAAGACGGAGAAAACAGTGGGTCTCAGCTCGGAGGCGAGCAGTTTCTTGCTCTCTTCGCTCACCTGTTCTTTCCCACCGTGGCCACTGTGACCTGGAAACCGTGGGCTTGTCTGTGTGAGGATGGGGAGAAGCCCCCCGTCCCGGACAGGACCGGGCCAGGCCCTCGATGGAGGCAGAGGACGAGCTGTGTTCGTCCATACCAGTTCGCATAAGCCTGACAGTCCCTCTCTCCACCCCTGGGCACATGGGCCTGTCGTCCAACCGTCAGTACCTAGTGGATGGGAGAAGCCATCTGTCCATGTCTCAGAAAGTAGGGCTCCGTCTGTCAGCACTGGGTCCTATGAGTGCAGGAAGGGTCCCACCGTGAGAGGGGCCCAGCCTGGGAGGAGTCCCACCCAGGAGGGGTTCCGCCCTGAGTGTGACATCGCGGCCACATCACAGAGGGTCCGGTCACATCAGGGCTGGGTCCTGAGATTGAGGGGGTCATTACCCACGGTTACACCCAGGGCTGTTCTGATGGAACCCACAAGTGTAAAGAAGATGCCCCTGGAAATCACATTTCGCACCCGTCCCTGCCCCGTGACATCGCCGTGGAGAACAAGGTGCAATTGGCGTCGGTCTCTGAAGCACTGATTTTCTTCCTCGTTAGCCACCTCCGCCCACCAGGGACTGAAATGGGAAACCACAGCCCAGGGGACCCTCCTGAAGGCTTCTGGGTCGTCCATGGGGCGGAGAGGAAGCGGGGCACCAGGGTCTGTACCGCCAATGCCCGATGTGGGGGGGGGACCTGCCCACGACCTGCCCTCCCAGGGGAAAGCAAGGCCTCTGTCCTGGCAGCGGGCACACACCCCTCCCAGCGTCCACATCCACGGATTAAACGTTAGCACTTGGCTGACCAGGCAGGTGCCCACACTCGAGCTGGACCTCTGGACACATCCGCCCTGCCTGCTGTGCAGTGCAGGCTGACCGAGAAGGCACAGGAGACCAGGTAATCAGCTGACCCAGCCCGACGTCCCCCACCCCCCAGATGTCGTGCCCCCGACGGTGAGCCAGAAAGCCGGAATAGTAGCCCTTGGAGGGGACAGTGGCTGAAAAGCTGGAACATGCCCATCTTGAATTTACAGTAGCAGAGACCCAACTGCATAGCTGACTCCCTGTTCATGCCCATGTGAGCCATCCTGGGACCTCTCACGGGGACAGAGGGACAGGACACACCAGGTGAACCAGGAGGCCCCAGACCTCCTTCATCGTCCATCTTGTTCCGTGTGCCCACGGAGTCACTGGCACCCCAGTCCCTCCAGGAAATACTTAAAGGACAAGCTGTGCTCCCGCTCTAGGGTTAGTGAGCCTCCGCTCCCTCCCTGTGTGCCTCCGTGTGCCTTCGCTTGCCCTCCCCTCCACATGCACCGCCCACCTGCAGGGACCACCCCTCCCTACTTGCCTCCCCTCTGCCTGGGCTTGGGCTTCAGAGCTCCATGGCCCCTGGTTCTCTCCCTCGGCCTCTGCCTCCCACACCCAGCATTCTGAGACCCCCTAGACGTGACACAGCCCTCAGGGACAGGAGAAATGACATCAGGTCGTCTCAGACCTCTCAGCCTGGCCTGCAGCCCCTTCCCGTGGTGGCGGCTACCAGCCAGTGCGAGGACCCCACAGGGATCACCCGCAGGGATGGTCCGCTGACCTGCAGAGACCCTGTCCAGCAGGTGCGGTTGGGGGGGTTGGGGGCACCCAGCACGGGGAGCGCGGCCACTGCACGTGCAGCTCCGTGGACTCCCAGACATTGTCCCTGGACCCCTTCCAGAAAGGTCCCAGCCCCACGATCAGGTAAAAGCCATTTTCCTGAGTTCAGACACAGAACCAGAGGACGAGGCGTGCGACCACGCGGGCCTGGATGCCGCGGGGCCCTTGGCGTCTTGGGTCCACCCCCACGCTCTCCCGAACCGGGCCCTCAGGACGCCCCGCACAATCGGTGTTGGTGAGCGGGGCTCCCAGCGCCTGTCAGGCCCCGAGGCCGTGCCCCTTGGGTCCTGCCCCCTTGGGAAGACGCCCAGTTCGCCAGCGCGACCCGCCTGGGGCCGGAAGCGCCCTCCGCATGCGCGGGGCAGGCGGCGCCAGTGCTGAGCGAGCCGGAGGGGGCGCAAGGCTGCGGGGGTCGGGTCAGGCCCTCTTCACCCCCCCAGGTATACCCCGCAGCCCTACAATGCGGGTTCTCCAGCCACAGAACAGGCCAAGCTTCAGACGCGAAAGTGCTTGTCCTAAACCACGAGGTGCCGGACCTGGACGGACCCCTGAGAAGGGATCCAGAGCCGCACAAGTGGAGGCGGGCGCCGGGCGCCGGGCGCCGGGCAGGGAGGGGCAGCGGGTGTACCCTGTGGGGAGGACAATCAGCTTTACCAGATGCAAAGGTGTAGGGTGCAAACAGGGCCAACCCCATAAACGCCATGTGACGTGCGTGACAAACGTTGCTGCTTTTATGACCTCTCGCTAGCTGAGATTCCGATTCCACTCCCCTTTGTCATGAATGTGCGAGGCTCCTTCTGCTGTCTCGCAAACGGCTCTGGGCACAGGCTCCCCACCTGTGGCCATCACCGAGACCCTCTCTGTTCATAGGCAGCCGTCTTTCCGGGGCTGGGCGGTGCTAGTGGAGCTCCTTGGGGACCCCAGACAGCAGCCACCCCAATGACAGCAGAAGTTTTGATCCTCAGCAGGATACAGACCCCACACCCCTTAATAGTCCCTGTCCCCACGCCAGCAGGACAAGACCTCAGAAAGGAGAGAGAGGTACCACAGGGATAGGGCGGGGGCAGAATACCCTGTGTTCACGCTCTGGAGCAATCAGAAAGGGGGGGGACACTGTAGGGCAGCAGCAGACATGGGGTCTATTCTGGACCTGAGACTTACCCGGAAAAATGTGGTGACACCACATAGCCCCACAAACCCTGCACCTGGGGCCACATGTCCTCACTCACTGGGTGACCTCACCTCCCAGGCCTGCACCTGGGGTCACACATCCTCACCAGGTGACCCCTCCTCCCCAGCCCCCCAACTCTGCCCAGCTCCCTTCCCTCCACAGCACCCCCTCCCTGTGCGTGCTCCTTGCTGTGCCCCTTACCCTGTGCCTTAAAAGGTTCTCTTTCATGTTTGAAGACAAAAGTAGCACCTCGTCTACGTTTTAGTGATCCGTCCAGTACGAATAGAATACAAATTATCAGTAGTGCTGTTATTTACTTTCAGCATGAAACGTCAGAAGGGCCATGCTTTCTGCAGACATTTAAAAAAAGAACGTGTGAATGAAAACTGCTCTGTAAAAACAAGACCCGGGAATCCCGGTGATCCTTTCCACTCCAAGTGTTTTGAATTTTGCCTGGAGGGCGCCACCGACACCGGTCTGGATGGGAGGGGCGCTGTTTGAAACACACCCCGCCTCTCGTTTGCTAGACAGTGGGCACTGCTGTCCTCTCCCCAGACACACCGGCCAGCCGGATTCGTACCCGAAGGCAGGGCCCGGGACCCTCGAGGCCAGTCAAGCTGCAAGCGCAACTTCAGAATCCCCCCAAACATTGGGGACCCCTGAGGACGCCATCAGATGCCCAAGGTAAGGTCCGGACCCCTGGGATGAGATGGCACCCTCAAAGTAGGGTCCGAAATCCCCGAGGACTGGCTCGGACCTCCCAAGGCTGGGTCTGCGACCTCCAGGGATGAAATGGGACCCTCAAGGCAGGGTTCGAGTCCCCAGGAATGGGAAGGGACCAAACTCAGGCTACCAACATAGACTAAGAATTCCCCGGCTGGATCTGAAATCCCCGAGCCGCATTCGGAACCCTCCCAAACTGGACGAGACCCAAAGCAAGAGCTCGGGCCCCCAAAGCAAAATCTGGGGCCCCGGGTCCGCACTCGGACCCGCAATACAGCGTTCGCGACCCCGACCCGCGCGGAGGCGGGAGTGGGGAGCGGGACACGCCGGGAGCGGCGGGTGCTGAGAAGCGCTTCCCGGCGGAGCCACCTCCCCACCAATCAGGCGGCGGTGAGCACGTGACACCGACCAGCCAATGGGGAGGCCGCACGGGAGCACGGCCCGAGGCCCCGCCCTCTGCGTTCGGCCGGACGCGGGATGTGGGCCCTGCGGGCCGCCGTCCGCCCGGGGGGCTGCCTCTCTCGCGTGGTTCGCTGCCGCGGGGCCCTGAGGGCGCGCCACTGCTGCCACCTTGGCCCGAGCGCGCACTGGCCGCCTTCGGGGACCCACGGGGATTGCAGGAACGAGGGGGCGGAGGCCGGGGCCCACGTGCGGATGGCTGGAGGGGCCGAGCGGGGAGAGGAGGAGGACGAGGAGCCGCAGGGTGCAGAGCAGGAGGAGGAGGACGTGGAGGAGCTGCTGAGCGGGGAGCCTCTGCTGCCGGCCGGGACCCAGCGCGTGTGCTTGGTCCACCCGAGGTCAAGTGGGGACCAGGGAAGCCGCTGCAGACGCGAGGTGACCCGAGGCGGAGCTTCGGAGGCGGGACTCCGGGGCCGGGGCTCCGAGGGCTGGGCCTCATAGGGCGAGGAGCCTAAGGGCGGAGCTTGGGGGGCTAACCCTCCTAAGGCGTGGGTATTGGGGCGGGGCTCCGAGGTTTGAATCCCGCGAGGCATGGGGGGCGGCACAGGGCTGGAACTGATTGGACGGGGAGCTGGGGGTGGGGTTTCGTGGGCGGGGACGCGGGGAGGCTCGGGACTGCACCTCGTGGTGCGGTGTTTGTGGGGCTGTGACTCCTAGGGTGGGGGGACGCCGAAAGGCCTGGTGTGCGGACTCCTGACGGGGACGTTGGGGCGGGGCTCCGTGGGCTGAGCTCCGTGGAGCCTAGGGGACGTGGCTAGGGGCGCGGCTACTAAGTTTGACCCTCACGGGCGGGTACTGATTGGGCGGGGAGCTGGGGTGGGGTTTCGTGGGCGAGGACGCCGGGAGGCTCGGGGCTGCATCTCGTGGTGCGGTGTTTGTGGGGCAGGGACTCCTAGAGTTGGGGGACTCCCGTGAGGAGCGGCTCGCGGACTCCTGCAGTGGGGGCGGGGGACTTCGCGGGCTGGATCTTGGGGCGGGAGCCGAGGCGTCGGTGTGCGGAAGCTGGAAGTCGGGCGGAGGCTCCGAGGGGCGGGCTTCTGCGGGGCTGGGCTCTGAGCTCTGGGAGCAACACTGAGCCCGCCATCCCAGCCTGTCCCTGAAACGGCTTGAAGCAACCCTCACCAAGGACGCGTCTCTCCCCAAAGCCGAGTGGCAGGTGGCGGAGGCGAAAGCGCTGGTCCACACGCTGGACAACTGGTCGGTGGTGGAGACAGTGGTGGTGCCTACCAAAACGCCCGACAAGAAGCTCATCTTCAGCAAGGGGGCCTTGGAGCACCTGACAGGTGTGTCTGGTGCTCATGTCCCTGTCCTTTCTCTCTTCCTCCGGAGAGGAACAGGAAGAGCATAGGCTTTTTAGTGACGCGGCCTCGTGGGAACTTGGGTCAGACTGGAAAAAGCCCGGCATCCACACTGGAACTCAAACGAGGCTTGGGGTGGGGGCAGTTTAGGGTGCAAGCCGGCCGTGGCGCTCAGCCCTCCCTCCTAGCTTTGGACTGCCAACTTTTAGCACCAGGTCCTGCCCGTGAACCCCACTCTCCTGGGACCCCGACTGTGGTTGAGTGCAGTTCACAGCAGTGAGCCCAGCACATGCACCAGGGGTGTTCACTGCCTGTCTCCCCAAGTCTTAGAACTTCAGTCCCTAGGCGATCATGTGACCTCTGTGCAGGCCACACCCCTGAATGTGAACTCCTGGCCTCTCCTTGACCCGACCCAAATGTCCAGAACACCATGCTCATAGTCCGGTGACACAGCCAACCACAGTGCAGGGTCATCCTGCCACAGATGTCTGTGGAGTGGTGACCCCTCACTGGACCCTCTCTCCCTTAGAGAAAGTTAGAGGGTTGGCGGAAATCACGGCTGTCTTCCTGAACGTGGAGAGGATGTCGGCGCCCACCAAGGTACTCGGGGTCGCTCTCCGTGGAGGCTCGGGTCAGCCTCCCCTCTGAGGGACAGGACACAGTCTGGGGAGAGCGGCAGGTCCCGCCTCTCCTGAGATCCTGCCGTGGGCCTGGGGCTCCCAGTGCGGGGCCCTCACACACTGTCTTCGTTTCCTAGAAGGAACTGGAGGCCGCCTGGGGCATGCAGGTGTTCGACCGGTTCACCGTGGTCCTGCACATCTTCCGCTGCAACGCCCGGACCAGGGAGGCGCGGCTGCAGGTGGCTCTGGCCGAGCTCCCCGTCCTCAGGTGCTGGGTCGACACAGGGCCCCGACAGCAGAACCCCTCTGTCGTCCTGTGATTGACTGTTGCTCAGGGTGTGGTGAGGACCGATGTGGCTGGCCGTGCCCTCCGGGCAGAGGAGCTTGTTGGATGCCGTCTGGGGCTCACCCCCGCAGGGAACTCCAGCAGTGCGGCACCCTGTGCCCCTGACGGCCCACGTGAGGGAGACAGCCCCGGTGTGCTGGCGCTGCGTCCCGAGTCCCCACCAAGCTGCTCTCGCCCTCGTGGGTGACCTGTTGCGCCTGCTCTGTGGTCGTGGGATGGGTGTGTGTGTTTCTGTCACCCACTTCCTGTTTCCACACCAGGGCCAAGCTAAAAACGACACCGGCCGCCAGGACAGACGAGGGGGCTCTCGCTACATTATGGGGTCAGGTAACACTCCAAGGTCTCGTCCCCAGGTGCTGGGAAGGGGGATGTCACGGCAGCACCTCTAGGAAAGGGTCAGCATCCCTGGAAGATCCCGATGGGGCTAGGGCTGTGTGCAGGCTCCTTCTGCCAACACATCAAACCAGCTAGGGGTCCAAGTGGTCCTGGGCAGTGATGACACACGGGCATACCTGGGGGGGGGTGCTCAAAACATCATGGAATCTTTCTCTTCCCGCGCCTGGAGACCAGCAGTGTGACATCAGGTGTCCCAAGGCCACGCTGCTCCATCCAGAGCTTCTGGGGAGGGTCCTTCCTGCCTCTTCCAGCTTCTGGGGGCGCCAGGCGTCCCTGGGCTGGTGGCCGTGTCTCTCCTGTCTCTACCTCCGTCTCCACGTGGCCTCTCTGTGTCTGTGTCTCTCCTCTTCTGTTCCTTATAAGGACATTGTCACTGGGTGTAGGGCCACCTGCTCCAGGAGGGCTCATCCCAGAGCATTCATTTAGTCACATCTGCAAAGACTTATTTCCAAAGACAGTCCCATTTACAGACAGGGGTGGGGGGGGGGTTGTCGAGATATGGACGCAACCTTGGGGCACCACTCAGCCCACTGTGGATATCGGGGGGCTGTCCTTCCGAGGCGCTTGCTTCCTACTGAGTAAAGGGCAGAAGGGGGAGGCAGGGCCACCTTCCGCTGGGCAGAGCCGGGTCAAAACAGGTGTCGGGGGCACTGCTTGGGGCCTCGGGTGCACCTGCCTGCACCCCACAGGGGCCCGCGTTGTGCAGCTCGCTTTTACGCTCCCCCCGCCCCACGTCTGCTCACCGACTCACCTTGGATGCTTGCAGGGGAATCTTTCATGCAGGTGCAGCAGCGTCTCTTAAAAGAAAAGGAAATGAAGATCCAGAAGGCCCTGGAGAGGCTCAGGAGGAAGAGGCGGCTCCTGGGGACGCAGCGGAGGCGGCGGGAGCTCCCCGTGGTGTCCGTGGTGGGCTACACGAACAGCGGTGAGCAGTTCCGGAGTGGGAAGGGGCCCACCCCCAGGCTGGCATGTTTTAGGACAACTGCTCACAAACGATGGGGCTGTGGTATTCCCGAGGGCCAGTGGGTGATGAGGACAGACGGGAGCAGGTGACCCATGTGCCTGCGGCTTCTTGGGGCCCATGTCCCTAGCCGAGTGCCAGTCTGTCTGTTCAGTGCCTGACAGTGGACCGGGCGCCATCACCGACAGAAGTTATCCATACTGAGCAGTAGAAAAAGTGGAGGCTCTCAGCCCACTTCCAGTAGCCAGGCTCCTAGAAGCTCGTATGAAGGAGGACGCCGCGGGGTGCTGCGAGCTTTGTGTAGCATGCACGTTAGGTGGCATCTTACGTGCAGAGGGAGGACTCGGCGTCTCGTGCCGGCACTGAGGCCCGATGTCACGAGCACCCTCAGGTCAGCGAACAGCACCCACGTTCTCATCTGCCTCCGTTATCCACTCAGCGAGCATCTGCTGATCGCCAGGCCCCGCCCCCTCCGTGTGCTCGAGAGAACAGCTGTGACGTGGCCAGCCCCCTGCCCTCCCAGAGCTGGTGTCCGCGCCCACAAGAGGGGTCACCTCCCCCGAAACGGGAACAAAAACCCATGGTACATCTAGGCTTGTAACGTCCTGGGTTCAGACGTGTGAGTCGCGCCGTGCCCGTCTGCCAGGCGGAGAGCTGGGAGCTCCCGCTCAGGGCAGCCTTCGGAGGTGGCAGCGCTGTCTCGTGGGCCCCAGGAGCTCACCCAGCCCAGAGGACCCGGTTTCCTGTGACTCGTAGTGGACACGCCCCTGTGCGTCCAGGCTGAGCTGTCCTACCTGGTCACACCACGTCACGAATCACCTCTGATTCACCTCTGGGGCAGGGGGGAGCCCCTGGCCACCCACAGGTCTCCGTCAGCTAGCCACATCCCAGTGTGGCCCCAGACACTGGGGTCAGCTGCTCCGAGGTCCATTCTGTCAGGAAAGGCTGGGTGGAGGGGACGTCCTCTGGGGCCACCTCGGGCACACACAACTCCTGCCTGTCACACCGGCACTCCATCTACACCATAAACCTCGTCTATATCATCCCCCTGTCTACACCACCCCACCTACACGATCCCACTGTCTGCTCACCCCCATCTGTGCTGGCCTTCATCTACAGTGTCCCCACACACTGTATCATCCTCTTCCCCCCATCCAACACCTCTGTCTGCACCATCGTTCTGCACCATCACCCTCGTCTGCACACACACCCAGCACACGGACCTGGACTCCATCGTCCCTCTGTGTGCCGTCACCCCCACCCGCACCCTGTCTGCGCCGTAGACCTTGTCTGCTTGGGTGCCCGTACCCCTGGGCCAGGCCCGTCTGCCCGAGAGGCCAGACAGCAGCGGCCACGTCTGTGGTGCCATCTGCACACAGCATCCCGAGGGCCCTGCAGAGACCGAGGAGCTGGGGACACGCAGGCAGCCGTGGGGGTCAGACGAGGCGCGGCCCAAGTTCAGCAGCGGAGTGGGAGGTGGGAGGCGGCTTCATGCAGCGGATGCCCCTGTCCCCAATTTCTAGGTAAAACCACGCTGATCAAGGCTCTGACGGGAGACACTGCCATCCAGCCCCGGGACCAGCTGTTTGCGACACTGGACGTCACGGCCCACGCGGGGTCACTGCCCTCCGGCATGACTGTCATCTACCTGGACACCATCGGCTTCCTCTCCCAGCTGCCCCACAGCCTCATCGAGTCCTTCTCCGCAACCCTGGAGGACGTGGCCCACTCGGTGAGTGTGCTGTGCTGGGGCCAGGATGGGGCCAGGTCCTCTCACACATGACAGGGCAGGGCCCGCGTGGCGTCCTGGAGCAGCAAGCGTCGGGAGGGAAAGACTAGCGAACTCTGAACACCTGGGGTTTAGTGTTGAGGACGTACCTGCGTCAGCCACTAGGTGGCGACAAACCCCGCAGCGAAGCTGGAGGCGCCGGGCAGGAGCGGGGTGCTGGGCTCAGGCCACCTCTCTCGCCCCGCCTTTGTGGGTTTTCCGAAAATAACTTTTTAAAAAACTTAAGTCTTTCAAAAAAACGCCCCATTACTAAATAACACAAAATATAAAGGTACGTTTTTCCAATGGCCAATTTCACGTGGCTTTTCTGTTTTCCGAATTTTGCATAAGGAACCTATTGTAAAATGTTTAAAATTAGTCAAAAATCAATCTTTAAATGTGAAAAAAGATTTTCGCAGAACGTGAACAGTCCAAAGCTTCGGCTGAAGCACCTGCCGGCCGGGGTGGTCGACCGGTACTGTGGACTGGGACATGGTGACCCAGCGGCCCCTCAGTCCTGGGGGACGGGCCCTGTGGCTGCAGGGAGCGCCCCCCCCCCCACTGGGTCCCAGCCGCGCCACTCCCTACCCGCCACCCGTCCTGCTCCTGGGCGGCCGTCTGGTGGGCTGGGGCTGGTGACCCGCACGTCCCAGCCGGTCGCCCTTCCGGCCCTCAGGACGTGATCCTGCACGTGAGAGACGTGAGCCACCCCGAGAGCGAGCTGCAGCGCGCCAGCGTGCTGTCGGCGCTGCGCGGCCTGCGCCTGCCCGCGCCGCTGCTGGCCGGCGTGCTGGAAGTGCACAACAAGGCGGACCTGCTGCCGGGGTGAGTGGCCCTCCACCTCCTCCAGGTGACCCGTGGGGCTGGGGCGGGGCCGGGAAGGGGACGGGGCGCCCTGCACCCCACACGCCGAGGTTCTCCCACTGCCTTCGTCTGGCGGGGCTCGCGGCGCCCTGGGGGTGCACTGACGCGGTCCCAGTTGCGGCCCGTGGGCGTGGTGTCGCCGTGGGGACGCGCACTCTTGTCCGCGGCTGAGCGGGTCTGCGGCCGCCCCGCGCAGGTACGGCCGCCGGGGCCGCGCGCGCTCGTCGTGTCCGCCCTTCGGGGCCTCGGGCTGCAGGAGCTGAGAGCTGAGCTGGACGCCGCGGTTCTGAGGGCCACGGACAGACAAGTGCTCACGCTGCGCGTCCAGCTGGCGGGGGCGCAGCTCAGGTGCGTCAGGCGCGAGGGGCGGCGGTGCGTGGGCAGAGCGGCGGTGCGCGGGGTGGCGGTGCGTGCGCGGGGCGGCGGGCGGGCCCTCAGCACGCGGGGTCGCCCGGTGTGTTGAGTGTTTCGAGCGGCCAATGTGGCGGGCGCCAGAGTTGATGACGACGCGCAGGCCCTGGCGCAGGCCAACGTCGCTGCAGGGCTGGTGGCGGCAGAGCCCGCAGTGAGGCCGACCGAGGACCTCAGGTCCACGGTCCCCGTTCGGGCCGCAGCCTTCCCTCTCCCCACCCCCGCCCTCAGCTGGCTGCACAGGGAGGCCACCGTGCAGGACGTGCATGTCCTCCCGGACGCGGGCGTGGCCGACGTCACCGTCATCATCAGCAACGCGCTTTCGGCAAGTTCCGGAAGCTCTTTCCAGAATGATGGGACGCCGGCGGCCTGGGGACTGCGTGGCCGGAGCCTCAGGAGCAGGCAGGCGGGCGTGGCCCGGTGCGTCCTCCCTTCGCGCAGGCCCACGGCGGTGTCGGGGCGCACGCAGCGGTTCCCGGTTGATGGTCACTCAGCGCGCCGTGTGCGTGGACTTCCAGAATGTCAGCGACGAGACGTGAAAGGATTGCTCCCTGCTGGGTAGCCAGCCTCCTGGTTCTCCCCCACCGCGCTCTGCGGGCGGTCTGGTGGGGGCCAGCCCTGCTCTGCACCTCCCCCACCCCCCCACCCCCGCCAGTGTTACAGCAACTGACAAAGCCGGGTCTCCCGGCAAGGGCGCGACGAGGAGCGCGTCGCTGATGGAGCAGAAGCCAGCTGTGCCTGCGAGACCGGTCGCGTCTGAGGACAGGAGGCGTCTGAGACAGGAGGCCTCTGGCAGTCACGGAGCCAGGCAGACCCGCCCAGCGCACGTCACTCTTCAGTTGCCTGCACCGCGGGAAGTGTACACCTGCCAGCTGCGGGCATCGGGGACACCAGGGTCACGTCCTGCAGCAAAGCTGCACCAGAGAGAGGCTGGGCACCTCCCAGGGCCGGGCATGCAGGACTCCGCGACAGACGTCCTGGGACGTGGCACTGGCCACCGGGCTGGCTTTGCACGAGATCGGCTTCCCAGGGGGCGGGGTCCTGCAGGGGCAGGTTCTGGGGGAGCCACTCGCGAGAACGGGGTGCTCCCTCCTGCCCCCGTCACAAGGTCCACCTCGCCCTTTTCCTGAAACTGGTGTGCACCGTCAGGGGCGTGTGCCTTGAATTGTCCTTGGACTTTGTCACTGGGCGATAATAGGAAAGTGATCGAGCGGCCTCCTGAGCGTGCAGGACGGGGGTGTGTGACCTCCCCAGACAGCCCAGCACACTCCTTGTTTTCTCAGACGCTGTGACACACGCAGCCCACAGGCTGCACCATGCCCGCACGCTGTCCCCAAGCCAGCGGCCCCCCCAAACCGTTCCAAGCTGGGCTTCCCAGTGCGGCCACCCTGCACACACTGTTTGCAGAGCTGTGGCAGACAGGATGATGTCTCAGAGGGGCCCACGTCCTCGTCCCCTGTGGTAGAATAATGTCCCCAAACATGTCCCTGTCCTGATCCTCTGAGCCTGTGGTTTGTTACCGTAATGGGCAAAAGGACTTTGCAGACATCATGTTAAGGAACCCGAAAGGACGGTTGCCTTGCATCACGCACTGGGCTCACCTGTCACGGGAGGAGGCGGGAGGCGCAGCCGCACGTGGCGGCACAACGAGGCTGGGGGTGCCAAGGCGGGGGACGGGCCGGGAGGCCAGCACTGCTGGAAGCCTCCAGAAGCTGGAGAGACAGGGAACGGTCCGAGAGCCAGGCTTCGAGGAGACCCCACTGGGCACTGGAGGTGCCCCCCGGGCTCCCAGAGTCCAGCCCCGTCCACTCGCCAGCCTGTGCCCCACACTCCCACGAGGCCCCTTATGCCCTCCCATGACCAGGGACACCCAGTCCCTCCTGGCATCACCTGCTCCACTCCCAGGGCCTCCTGGTCCGGCTGGGAGATACAAGCAAGGTTGTGGGCTTACGCGCTCTGTCCTCTGCTCTGCCGTGAACCTCCCACTGCCCACTGTCCCCTCCGCTCTCCCAGAGTCCCTCCCTGCCCGAGGACTCAGGGGAGGAGACGCCTTAGCTCCAAGGAGGCCTCAGGCACAGCCTGCTGAACACAGGGTCCGGGCACCACTGTGGGGGCATGGCATAGCAGGGTGTGGAGGACCAGGCGGGTCTCAGGGGACCCCAGTGAGAAGAATGGGGCTCGTGGCCCCCAGTGAGAGGGCTGGGGGGGGGCTCAGGAGAAAGCAGGGGGTCCAGAGTGAGAGTCTGGCTTCCTGGGAGACAGCACACATAAAACTGCTCCCCACTCCTCAGTCCCCAGAGTCCTCTAAGACCCGTTTCTTCAGATGGGCTTCTCTTGTAGTTCTGGGGTACACTGTGCTCACAGGGGCTTAGGCCCTGAGGACAGCTCCATGTGGGAAGGAGGGAGGCAGTTGTCAGAGGACGGTGCCCCACCATGTCCCCAACAAGGGGCACTCCAGGGGTGGCTGGCAGAGGCCTGAGACTGCCATCGTGACGTGGTTCAACCGCAGGTACGTCCTGGGCAGTACGTGGAGACGTGGCGTGAGGGAGCCCGGACCCCTCCGCGGTGGGTGGTGCTTACGCGCAGCCCCAGGCCCCCACCAGGAGCCAGTCCCTCCAAGGCGCGTCTCCGAGACGCCGCTTCAAAACGAAACCCAGAACCTTTGCTTCGTGTCTGCAGGGCGACTAATGACAGTGCCAGACCCTGAACCTGGAGCCAGTCCTCCGACCGGCAGCAAAGTGAACGGCAGGAGTGAGGCGCAGTGCGATTTTTTTAATAAGTCCTGGGAAAAGCGCTCCATCTAATAACGCGTCTAAAGGCCCTGTGTGCCCCCACGAAACCCAAGACGTGGGTTTCATGTCTTTTCCTTGTTCCCTGGGACTGCACTTGGAAGCGGGGCAGGGGGACGCTGGCCGGGCGTGTGATGCCGGGTGGCCCTGGGTGAGGGGCAGAGTCTCCCAGGTCTGCAAGGCCCCCAAACGCCAGAACATCGAAATCTCAAAGAACACAGTCGACAGGAGGAGCTGTGATGGATGGAGACCTAGTGGACGAGCACACAGTCTAAGGATCCACAGGACGGGGCGCGCAGACAGCGGCGACGCCCCGGGGAGGACACGCGCGTGTGGCGGGACAGGGACGCTCCGGCCGGGCCTGAGCAGCACAGCGCGCTCCCGGGCCCCGCGCTGGGCGCAGCGAGGCGGCGACGGGTCCTCATTCCAGTGGCCGCACGAGGGAGCAGACCTGAGCTCACCGGGCACGGCTCTGAGGACCAGGTGACGCGCGGCGGCCACGCACGGCGCAGGACGCCTGTGTCCCTCCGCCTGCGGGAAGGCGGCGTCCCGGGACCCTGGGAAGTGCGAGGGCCCATGCCCCGCGCCGTTCCGTGCACCTCGGTGCCTTAGGTTTCTCCTGGTCACCGTCAAACCTGAAGCTGGTGGCGCCCCAGGAAGGGGGAGGGGACAGGCCCTCACGCGACCGCTCCCCGAGCAGCTCATGCGCTGCTGCAGCGTCGTCCTCCGCGTTCCCAGCCGCTCCGCGCCTTGCAGCCCGCGCGGCACCGAGGGCTCCCTGCAGCGTGTGACCGGCAGGGGGCGCCCCGGAGCCTCCCGCGGGCGACCGCAGGCCAGCGGTGTGAGCCTGGGGACACGAGCCCGCACGTCCGGTCCCGGTCCCCGTGAGGAAGCGATGGCACGGCCAGCGTGATCATCAGCACGCGCGGGGACCCCCCCTCACACCGCCCCCAGATACAGCGGCGACACCGCGGGGCGTGCCCCGGGAGGCTGCCGAGGGCGCGGGGCGGAGGGCGCTGGGCCGGCGCCTGCTCAGCAGCTGAGCAGCTTCTCGTTGAGCCTGATGACGTCGCTGACAAACGTGCCGGCGCCCACGAAGTCGCCCGCGATGATGTTGACGCACCGCGGGCCGCACCCCGGGCTCTGCGCCCGCACCCAGTCGCTCAGGCACGGCAGGCTGGGGAGCGTCACCTTCCTGAGGGACGCGGCCGGTGCGCGAGGATGTACTCCAGGTTCTCCGTCAGGTTGATGCCCGCCACGAACAGCCCGCCTGGAACGGCAATGGGGACAGTCGGCGCTCAGGGCGCCCCCCTGTGCCACGCCCCCGCTGCCCCCTGCCGTCAGCCCAGGGGTGCCAGCGCTGCCTTCCACACGCGAGGCTGACACCTCAGAGGGTGGTGGGTGAGAATGTCCCCGTAGCTGTCCCCAACACCCATGTCATAGACAGAAAACTGTCCCCACACGTGCCCCCGGCCTATATCCCGTGTGACAGGACAGTGCCACCAGAGACGTCCTCATCCTAAGCCGCGCGGTCTCGGTGCCTGTGCGCGTTCTGGACGTGCCATGTAAACGCGCCCTTCTGTGCCTGGCCCCTTGGAACCTTGTTCGACTTTCATCCGCCTTGTGACACGTGTCACAACCTCACTCCTGTCCGAAGGCAGACGACAGCCCACGGCACCGACAGACCAGCAGCCACCACATCCCCGGATGACGGCTGTTGAAGTCATCTGCGTTCCGGATGATTTTAAACGTCCTGGCCCCGCCCGTGAAGTGGGACCCGGTAACTGCAAGCCGCAGCCACGTCTGGCCAGGGCTCTGCCCCCGAGTCCCACCCTGTGAGGTGCCGTCCTCAACAGCACGGCCCCAGACTGCCAAGCGGGCGTTGCTTTCTGTGGAAACAGCCGTGACCTAGCAAACCGGCCACAGGTGTGTGCACAGCTGGGCTGAGCCGGGGCTGCTGCCACCCGCGGCCTCCGCCCCTCGCCGGGACACGGTCAGGGCTTCTGCCCAGGTCAGCGCTTCCCGAGTGGCCATGCTCACAGCGGGCAAGCACTCGCATGTCGCCCTCGCTGGGAAGGCCTCTGACGGCGACCTGAACAGCCCCATAACCTGGAAAAGGTCCCTTTCTTCAATCGGGCACAGACAGCAGAGCCAGCACACCCCCATCAACACCATCAACCGGGGGACTTTGTCATGTGTTTGCCAGAGAAGCAACGAACAGCACCGAGGCGAGGGAGGACCCAGCAGGAGACAGGCGGGCTGGGCAGCGTGGGAAGGGCCGACCCAGGACACGCAAGGGAGGGCGGACACCGCGGGCCGAGGGAGGCCTTGTGCCCGTCAGCACGGCTCCGTGCGCGAGTGTGCACCTGGCCATGCACGTGATGTCGCGTGGGCGGGCGTGTGCGTGTGTGCTCACGCACGCACATGCATGCACACAGCCCGTGTCACGTCCACGCCCTCACTGCGAGCCCAGGACGCGCGTGGGGTGCAGACGTGCGGGGCCCCCTGGCGGCGGCACACCCACCTGGGCGGCCACAGCGCTGCATCTGCTCCAGGTAGCGCACCAGCTTCTCCGGCTTCACCTGGTTGCCCCACCAGTAGGGGATCGCCGGCCACAGCTGCTCATGCCGGCGCACGGCACACTCGTCATCGTAGGACAGGACGACCTGCTGGCCCCGTGCCCACAGCTGCCGCAGCGTCGGCACCTCCTGCAAGACAGGGGGTGTGGGTGCCCCGGAGGGAGGGGACCGGTCCTGGTGTCTGTGACAGGACGGTGAGGGGAGCAGAAACGGGTGTCTGTGAGGACGGCGAGGGCAGGAGGTACAGGCGTCTGCGCAGCCAGCATGGCTGCCTGCCGTGCGGGCTCTCGGGAAGACGGTGACAGGGCAGGGCGGCCTTACGTCACCGTTGTGGCGTCTGCTTCTCACGAGGGCGGTGACCCTGCTTTTCCTTAAACGCGCCCTGAGCGCAGCGTCCCAGGGTGGGTGCTCACCGGGTCCCTGTGCTCCACGTGAAGGCAGCAGGACCACTGTCCCTGCTCGGCCGCAAGTCACACTCCCACCTCCCTCATCCCCGTGACGCTCGGTCCCCGTGTGCCCTCTGGGGGCCTGAGAACTGGGTGCCCCTGGGCTCCCGGCTGCCCTGCTGTCTCTTAGCTGAGACCTCGGAGGGACAGGGTGTCTCCTCCTGGCCTCGCGGGACATGACTGGGCACACAGCAGTCAGAACTGCTGACATGAGGTGATGTAACGTCGAGCCAAGGTCTCGCGGGTGTCACCCCTCGGGCTCCCTGGGGACAAGGAGACCAGGCACCATCCACCCCAGCAGACGGAGAAAACTGTGTACGCAGCGAAGCCACAGGTGGGGGTACAGGCGACGCGTGTCCCCCAAAGCCCACATGCTGAAGCCTTAACCCAGCTGCCTGGACGTGGAGCTGGGCCCTGCAGAGGGGACCGAGGTCAAGTGAGGTCCTGAGGGCAGCCCCAACCCACAGGGACTGCGTCCGTATGCGAGGGCAGGACGAGGACGCAGACGTGACGCTCAGTGTGCACACGGGTGTCCGGTGCTGAGCCAGCTTCTGAACGGGCACCACGTTTGACCCCAGGTCGAGGGAAGCACCGAGGAGGCCCCGTCAGCAGCTTCGCCGGCACGAGAACTCTCAGCCTCGTGCCTGGGGGTGTCGCGAGCGATGGGGCCTGTGAGGTAACCTCGCCCGCTCCCCAAGGACAGGCGAGTGTGGGGCGCGCGGAGCCTCACCCCGCGGGGGCACAGCATGTCCCCGAAGATGTTCCGGATGCAGGTGACCAGGTACTCGTGCAGGTCTGCCGTCATGCCGTCGAAGTTCCTGCACGCCAGGATGACCACCTCCCGGGGGTGGCGCTCCAGCCACTCCGAGACCTCCGTGAGCGTGTCCTGCACGGGGACAGGAGGCCGGGAGGACGGGGACCCCCGCGCCGGCCGCAGGGGCTTCCCAGCCCCGCGCCGGGCCCGGGGTCGGGCCCCGAGCAAGCCACGACAAGGCTTGGGGCCGTCCTCGTGGGACCCAGCTGCCCGGGTGACAGCGGGCAACCTGCCCCCGCTCTGGGGAGAAGCACGTGTGTGCGCATGTGTGTGCATGTGTGTGCATGTGTGCCCTCCAGCAGGCACTGCGTGTGCAAACAGGGGGGCCGGGAGCTGCAGGGGGGTGCCACCGCCAGCTGGTGACGTGCAGAGTGACATCCCAGGGATGGCCACCCCAGACCCCAAAGCCCTGCAGGGGCGCAGGACACTGAGGGCGGGGGGCAGCCGACAGCGGCCTGTCACACCCCGACTTCACCAAGACCCGAGTACCGACCGAGAGAACGGACTGGAGACGAACTGGGGACCGACTTCCAGCCCCACGCGGTGGCCCCGGGGGCCGGGGCTCAGAGCAGCGGAGTCAGGCCCGAGCCGGCAGGTGCTGCCAGAGCAGCCGTGGGTGCCCGTGGGTGCCTGTGCCCACCCCCCGCCTACCTCCACCGCGGTCGTGTACACCATGTGCACGAAGTGCAGGTTCTGGGCGGAGCCCCCCGGCATGTGCGCGCACGCAGGTCCAGGTAGCGCACCCCGGCGTCCAGCTGCTCCGTCACGGTCAGCACCTGTGCACAAGCACGAGTGTCAGGGCTCGGGCACACTGGCCAGTCCCTCGGGGGCCGTCCCGGGATGCCGCCAGGCCGCCCCGCCCCGGAGGTCACTGTCCCTCAGCCCTGACGCTGGTCGCGGCCACTCCTGCAGGCCGCTGTCTCACCCTCTCCTGGGCGCTCACCGGAAGGTCGCCTCTGGCCTCGGCAGCCCCAGGCCAGGCTCCAGGACACCCCCCTGGGCCCTCGGAGGCGTGGACGTGCCCAGGGGGTCGGCCACTGCAGGCATCGTCCACCCACAGACAGCTCTGGGACAGGAAAGGTGCGTCGGGCAGAGCGGGGGGAGGGGCCGCCCCCACACAGAGTAGCGGTGGGAAGAGAAAACTCACAAAAAGAGGAGGGCAGACCATAAGACCGCTTCCCCTCCATCCACGGTGACCGCGGAAAAAGCAAAAAGTAACAGTCACATAAAACAGTAAAGGACAATGGCGCCATTCCCGGGGAAAACGAAAATTTTTAAAAAGCAAAAATTAACATAAAAGCGAAATAAAGGAAGACAATACCGTACTGCATGCTGCACATACAATGATTTAAAAACCAAAAAATAAAACAAAAAAAAGGGGGGAAAGAAGGTATCATGTCCTGTTCACGACATAACAGGAAGAGGCAGGACGAACGGGCTCGCTGCACACGGCAGCGACGGAAAAACGAGACTCGCGTGAAAATCATTCCCCGCCCTGCGCGTTCCGCAGGGCCCAGCGCGTGTGCGTGCGTCTGTGCGCGTGTGCGTGTGCAGGCGCGTGCGTGTGTGTGGCGGGGCTTTGGCCGCAGCTGGCCTGTGGTCATCGACCCTGAGTCCCGGGGCCGCAGAGGCCCTGTGGGTACCTCAGGGGCCGGCTGTCCCTCTGTGTAAGAGGACGCTGAGGCTGACCCTGCTGAGGTCGGGGACCTGCAGCCCCCGGAGGCAGGAAGGTTGTTACAGAGGGGGCGAGGCCCCCTGCCCCGTCCCTCCCGCCTGTGAAAGTCACGGCTGAAGCAGCCTCCGATGACAGTTTTCACAGGAGAATGCTTCCAGCGTCCACACAACCGTTCCCATCTGGGGGGCTCGGAGACGGGACCCCGCTGCCCTGCGGCCGGTGTGGTGGACGGCGGCGTGTGGCCCCTCCCCGCTCGTTCCCCACGGCTTCCGGCCTTTTCGGCAGCACCCGCCGCCCACGGCAAGCCCCCAGGGCTCCTCAGTGTCTCTGCCTGGAGCTGAGGGGCACCCCACCCTCCCACCCGCCCGTGGGGTGTCCACCCTCCAGCAGCAAGGGTTAGGAATGCGGTTCCCCAGCGTTCCCGTCCCGCCTCGCCAGGCGCTGTCAGCCCCGTGACTAAAACAGGGCAAAGGAATTCGAAGGCCGGCAGGGCTGGAGGCCGAGTCCCTGGGGCAACAGAACCCGCAGACCGGGCCTCTCCGGCAGGCGGGGGGCACTGCGTGTCCCCTGCTCCGGGAGCACCTGCCTCAGTGCCACCCCCAGGGCTACAAGCCGGGTGCCCAGACCACAGCCGCCGCGTCCCCACCCACAGCCTGGGCCGCCCTGAAGCAGCAGGGGAGCCCCGTGCGCTCCACGCCACCACGAGGACCCCGCCCGCCAGCTGCTCGCCAGGCCCCAGTTCCTAGAAGCACAGGGGAGGGGCTGGGGTGAACCCAAGTTGTAAGGGTGGGGGCCGAGCTCCCCCCACAGGAAACATGGTGCGCAGCCGACGACGCCGCCCACCTCACCCCCTCCGTCAAAGCGTTTTGCGTGGACAACGTGCAGGCGACAGTATCAGCTTGTGCCCTTTCCGAACACGTGTAAAGCCGTCCGAGGCTTTGGGCCCGTCTCACTCAGCCCGAGGGCTGTGCCAGGCCGGGGGCGCCTGGCACGTGACGGAGGAGGGAAATGCGGGAGGACACAGCACGGCCTCACGTGCGAGCGTGCCACCCTCCCCGTGCCCGTGACCCTCGGCGGCTCACCTGGGTGACGGACCACTTGTGCACGACCGGCTGGGTGATGCACGGCACGACCTTGGCCAGCAGCTGCAGCAGCTTGGACTCGCTGGGCGAAATGGGGGACTTCTTGCTCAGGCAGTACGTCATCGTGTCGTGGCTCCCTGGGCACAAAGTGAGGACACGGTCCACCATGAGCCCTGCGCCTCCGCTCTGCGCTCGGGCTGCAGCAGAGGACATGTGGGGGACGGGCAGAGGACACGCAGAGGCCGAGCGGCAAACACGCAGGGAACACACGCCTGGTGACGGGGGTGGTGGTGGCCCGAAGCCACCCAGAGCCTGTGAGGGGACCGACGTGGAGACAGGCACTCAGTGAAGGGTCTGAGGTGCGTCCTCGTGGAGCAGGCGGCCCCAAACCCAGTGACAGTGTCTGTCTAAGGGACAGAAGAGGAGAGAGACAGACACAGAGGAGAAGCCACGTGGACACAGAGGCAGACACGGGAGGGATGCGGCCACCAGCCCAGGGCTGCCTGGGGCCCCGGACGCTGGGAGAGGCAGGGAGGGACCCCCTGGGGCCTCCGGAGGGAGCGAGGCCCTGGGACACCTGATGTCACACTGCTGGTCCCCAGGACGCGGGGAGGACGGCTGTCTGTGGTTTTAACACATTGATCTGTGCATTGCGCTGTGGGGGCCACAGAAAACTCACGTGCTAACAGCTTTGAATTGCAAAAAAATGAAAGTCTATAGCTAAGTAAAAAACTCACAGCCCTCGGCTAGCAACTGTCCCCAAGTCCCCCGGCGGGGACGCTGTAGCCCCCAGATCCTTGGCGTCTGGAACCCCTCAAGCAGAGGGGGCACCGGTGCGTGTGCTCCGCACTGCATCGCGGCTGCTGGTGGCCACGTCCTCATGGTTTCCGAGTCACTGGGCTGTGTCCTTCGGAGTCCGCGTCTGGCCGTGGGGCTGAGGATCCCCCGGCTCTGCGTCCCTCCGAGCTCTAAGCTCTCCGTGTGGGCGGCAGCCCCCAGTGTGGGCTTCAGGTCCGTCTTGGGCAGGTGTCAGTGCACAGGGGACGGGCGGGGGTGCTCCAGGAGGGAGGAGGGACGAGGGGCAGAGGGAGACACTGTCTGGAGCTCCCTCCCGCAGTGGCCTCTGGAGAGGGTGGGATTCGACGGGGAGCGGTCGACAGTGCCAGCCCAGCAGGGCCCCTCGAAAGAGCGCCGGGTCCTCAAGGCGTGTGCGGGAGGCTGTGCTGGCGTCCTGCGGTGGCTGAGATAGGACCACAGGTGGCCGTGTCCCCTCACGTCCTGGAGGCCTGAGCTCTGCTCCAGCTCCAGACTCCGTGCCCGGGGCCGGCTCCCTCTGGAGGCTCCGGGGCTCGGTCCGTGTCCTGCCCTCTGCAGCTTCGGGGCGCCCGCCGCGCTCGCCGCCAGCAGCGCAGGGTCGGCAGAGCTGCCGGAGCAGCGGCCCCGGAGCGCAGCGGTCGTCACGGCCGCGAACTGAACGCGAGCGGCTCCGCGTGAAGCGATCGTCTCCGTGATGACAGCACTTTCGCGTGTCCAAAGGAGGGGGGAGAGGCGGCCCAGACGAGGGGCAGCACAGGGCGTCATGGGCCAGAGACGCGGGCGCCGCAGCCGAAGGGCGGACAAGCGGCGGCGGCGCGGGCAGCGGGCAGGGCGCCCGGGCACACGCTGTGCCGGCTGCGCGGCCGCCTCCCCGATGTCGGGACACGGCGCCGCTCCCTGGGACGGCCCCCTGCTCCTCGCCGTGCGTCCCACCGCGCGGCGGCATCTGTCCAGGGCCGACCTGGGTGGCGGTTTTGGCAACGAAGCGGCTAGAGTGCGAGATGCTTGTTTGGTGAGAAAATGCCGAACCCCGTAGTGAGTCCTCAAAGCAGCATGTCCTCGTCACAGCGCATACTTGTCATAGTGAGTCGTCACAGCGCGTCCTCCTCACAGTTCGTCCTCGTCACAGCGCATACTTGTCATGAGTGAGTCGTCACAGCGCGTCCTCGTCACAGGGAGTCCCCGTGGGTCATCCCCAGCCTTGGGCCATCCAGGGAGACCGCGAACGGAGGGCGATGACGGCAGAGAGAGGGGCCGAGATTCCAGGGCATCCGCAACGCGGGACAGACCGCCCGAGGGCGCGTTCCCCGAACGCCCACACCGCACGCCACGCGCCCCGGCCGTGTCAGAGCGAGGGCACTCGTGGTTGCGTGTGCGTGTGCGTGCGCGGGTCTGCGTGTATGCGCACGCGTGGCCCTCGGCTCCCCGCACCCAGGACCCCACCTGCAGCCCGTGACGCACACGCGGCCTCACCTGGGATGGAGAGCTGGTGCAGGGGCACGTCCCACAGCCGGGGCTCAGCGCCGACATCCAGTCCGCGTTGGCGTCCGAGGGCCCTGGCGGGCTGGGGCAGCAGCCGGCCGCGCTGACCTGCGCGCCCATCACAGGCGACCGGTGCGGCGGGAGCAAGGGAGCGGGCGGAGAGTTCAGCGCAGAGGGTCAGCGCGAGGGTCAGCGCAGAGGGTCAGCTCAGAGGGTCAGCCGGAGCGCACAGCAGCCGTCACACGGGGGGCGTGGTCTCCAGAGAAAAGAGCTTACGGTTCCTGGAGGGCGGGACCGGGCTGGGTGTGTGGGGACAGTCGGGGACAGAGGGACAGACAGACATGGAGACACCCAGGACCCCAAAGCTGCTTTCCCAGGGGACCGCTTTCCGCGGGGTCACTACTGACCCCCAGGACTGAGGAAAGGGTCTGCGGTGTGGGGTCCCAACGCTAAGGGTGCTGCACGGGACCCCGTGAGAAGCGCGTCGTCTACACCGGGCTCGGCCCCTGTGTGGGGTGCTGGGCTCTGCCTACGGGGGTCCCCGGACACACACTAACACGTCGCCTTAGGAGAACCGGCAGTCAGAGCCAGAAGCTGGAGCTGCCGTGGGTCCCTAAGTCACGGCCACAGCGTGCGACGTCCACCCACGAGTGCACAGTGGGCACAAGCCAACTCGGTCTCAGGGTCAGGGGACAAAGGTCAAGGCGACCTGCCGGCCCTCGCTGCCTGGGCTGCTCTCTAAGGGAGTGACCGACGCACCCAGGGCAGGACGTGGCCCACCCAGGTCCACCTGACGCTGAGGTCCCTGTGGCCTTCCCGCCGGCGCCTGCGGAGGGTGCGGACGCCGCGGGACCGGCGCGGCCGCGGTCCGCGGTGACACACCTGGGCCGCGACCCGCCCGCAGCCACGTGCGGCGGTGACTGGCGCGCAGCGCCCGCGCGGGAAATGCTCCCCCGGTGAATAGACGGACAGGCTCACGCGACCCGCGACATTCCAGCCCGCGCCGGCTCCAGGCTCCCCACTCACGACGTCCCCGGCGCCCCCGAAGCCCCGTGCGCGGTGTGAGGCCGCGTCCCGGTCCCCGAGGCCCCCCCGCACCCGGCTGCGCAGGGTCGCGCCGGCCCCGCGCCACTGCGGGACGCTCCCGCCCTCTCGACCCCTCCTGCGGCCCCCCAGTACCCTGCGGGGTCGGGGAGCCTGAGCGAGCGGCGCGGACGCCCGGGGCGGGACCCCGAGCGCGCAGCCGGGGGCACTCACCTCGCCGCCGCCGAGTCCCTCACAGCTTCCTGCAGCCGTCCGGGAGCGTCCCCTTCCCTGACCGCGACGCGCCGCCCCCAGCGCCCTGGGCCGCGATTGGACGCCCGGCCACCCACGCCCGCCGGGCGGCACCGCCTCCGGGACCGCCCCGTCCCCGCCCCGGACGGCAGCGAGCCGCAGCCAAGTCCAGACAGGACCCCACCGCAGGGCCAGCAGGAAGCGGGGCCACGTGCCCTCAGCCCCCCGGCTGTGGTCGCCGAGCCTTTGCTCAGCAAGCCGCCCCGCGTGCTTTCCCGAAGTGTCCGGCCCTCTCCAGCCCGAGTGGCCCTTGTCCGGGTCGCCCCCGGGGCGTGTTGCCTGAGTAGAAGTGGACTCCGGGCACGTCCAGCCCTGCGGCCCCGCCCGCCCCCCCCGCCGCGAGGGGAGCAGCACAGCAGGGTCAGCCCTGGCCCCCCACCCGCTCCCCACTCCTCCCACCAGCCGCTGTGTCATCCACTCAGCAAATGTGCCTCATGCACACGCGTGTCCCAGCGCTGGCCAGAGAGTGAACAGGACCCAGGAGTGGACAAGAGAGGACAGGGTGTGGGGCGGCTCCCAGGGCCGAGGTGTATGTGGTGGAACTCTCTCTCCTTCCACCTGACCTGCAGGTGGCCTCCGGCCAGCTCCCATCTGTGGGGACATCACTCAGCTGCCCAAACACAGTCCAGTGGCTTCTCTTTCCCTCCAGCCCCGGGCCTGTTCCCTGCCTCCTTCCCACCATCCCCCACCCCCCTCCTCCTGCTTCCCTCCCCTCCCCTCCCTCCCCTGCCTTCCTGAACCTCACCTCCCAGGCAGCCCCTCAGCGGCTCCCACAGCCTAGAGCCAAGGCGGGAGGGAGCCCCCTGACCCTGACAGCCCTACCCCGCCCCCGGGCTCCCAACTCCTGCAGAATAAACTTGCAGATGTGCTCAGGGCTTCCTGAGCCCTGGCCTCCACTCACCTTCCAGCAGGTAATGTGGGGTCCAGCCCAACGAGACCCACCTGGGACTTGTGAGTTCTGGGGCTGAAGGAGAGTTCACCTGTGCTATCTTAAACACCACGTTTGTTAAAATTCTCCCGTCTGGGGCCTGTCCCCACCCGAGTGTGCTTCAGTCTGCCCCGTCTCCATCGACTCCATCCAGCCCGGCAGGCCCCAGTGTCTCCACCAAGCCTGGTCCCCACCATGCCCCCCCATGACCCGCGTCCGCCCCGCCTGCTGGAGGTCCCTGAGGCCGGTTCCAAACCCTGCGACGGCTGCCCGGGCTGCCGTCCTTGCCTCCTGACCGTGGACATGACCCTTGTCCCTCTGAGCCTGGGTTTCTCCAGGGAAATTGGGGCTGTCGCGGGCTCCCCACCATTGTCCTCATGTCAGCAGCCCTGGAGCTCCAGCCTTGAGTTCCCGCAATGTGACCGCTGGTGACCAGAGCTCTGATGTGTCCATCGTCCGAGGTCTGAGAACCAGGTTGTCTCCTGCCTCTGTCAGGCTGCATGCCGAGTGCACTGAGGGGCCTCTGGCAGGATCCCGGGGGCCGCCCTGCTGCAGGAGAGCACGGGACTTACAGGAGGAGCTTGGGCTCCCTCGGGTCGGCTCGGACTCCCTGCTCGCTGCTGCCTGCTTCGCACAGGATGTTTAAAGCCCTTCAGGGCCTGCCGTGGACGCCTACCCCAGGCTCTGCAGTCCTGTTCAAGTCTGTGGCCCTCAGGGGCCCTCAGGGGCCTGTCCCACTCCGGGCTTGGGAGGTGCTTGTGCGGCCCTCCCTGCAGGTGGCACAGGTGTCCGCTGAAGGGTCCTGACAAGTGGCGTCCTGTAGGACGTGTCCTGTTGTGTCTGGTTTGCTGCATCCAGCACAATGTCCACCCACATCCCGGTGTGTGCCAGTGCTTCCTTTCTCCTCAGGGCTGAGTGATGTCCCACCGCACAGGTCGGCCACATTCTCCTTGTCCACCTGCTGCAGTGAACGTGAGTGAGCAAATGTCTTCCCAAGACCCTGCTTTTAATTATTTTGGAAAACTGCCCAGAGTGGGATCGCGGGTCGTGACTTGTTTTCAGCTCTCTGATGGCCGTCCACACGTTGTCCCACCCCTGCCCATATGGGCTCCCGCCGACCAGGTACTCACTGAGGCTGGTGCCCCACTTCCTGAGAGTGGCCGCCCTGGCTGCGGGGCCAGTGGTCTTCGTGGTGGGGTTTGCATTTCTCTAACGGGTAGAGACCTTGAGGATCTTCTCATGTGCCTGTGGCCATCTGTGTGTCTTCTTGGAGAATTGTCTACTCAGGTCCTTTGTCCGTCTTTAAGTGGGTTACTTTTTTTCCTGTTGTTGACTTGTAGGAGGTCTTTATGTATTTCGATTACCAACTTCTTATCTGACATATGATTTGTAATTATTCTCTCCTATTCTATAGGTGCCCCTTTTACTGTATGGGTTCCTTTGTGCAGAGGTTTTTAAGCTTGATGTAGTGCCATTTGCCTATTTCTGCAGGAGCGGGCCAGTGTTCTGGCGTGAAGAACAGATTTTAAGAGGCCGGAGGACGGCAGGGAATGGAGGTGGGGAAGTCGTGCTTATAGGAATCTGGTGCTGCTTGTACTCCTGTGAGGCACGGGGCCACCTTCCGCCTCCTTCCTGTCCCCATCCCCAGCTATCTGTCCCTGTCCCAGAAACAAACCAGCTTGGGCAGGTCCACGGCAAGCTCGACCATTAGCCTGTGGGCAGACTTTCTTCCAAGAGAAGAACCGAGATTCAGCCGGAAGCTGCAAGGTCTACGTGGATCACGCTGTTCGTCCAGGATCCTGTGAGTGTGCTCTCCTGGACAGAACTGTCTTAGAGTCAGTCTTCGGTTTAAATATGTGTAAGATGGAGAGAGAAATTTTCCTCATTTGGCAAATGGAAGCAGTAGTTGAGATGAGACATGTGAAGGGCCTAGAACAGGATTCAGCTCCACATGAGCTTGGTAAGGGGGGGTCTGGATTCTCATTTTACTGAGTGGGCAGAGCCCAGAAGGCAGATACATGCTCTTCTCTACTGCCATCTCTCGTTCACCTTGGGAAAAACTAGTGGATGTCATAGAAAGCTTTATTCTCTTCCGCCATCTGCTCGGTGTTTTGAAAACAACACTGCGGGGCAGGTGAGCGTTTTCTCTCCACCCCTGTCTTTTGTGCATCGTGGAAATAACAGCCCAGGTGTGTTGTGAATTTTCTCTGCGCTGCCATCTGGTGGGCATTGTGGGAATAACGCTCACGTGTCTGTAATAGTTATTCTCTGATGCTCTCTTGATGGCATTTAGAAAATAACACGCAGGTGTACGTCATCATGAAAAATGGTCTGCTGACATCTCGTGGGAATTTTGAAAATAACACACAGGTGAACGTCATCATGAAAAATGGTCTGCCCTCATCTAGTGCGCATCTTGCGAATAACAAGACTGTAAGTCATAAGATTCTTTACTGCCATCTGGTGGGCATTGGGGGAATGACCTCCAAGTGCAGATCCTCGGAAAAGGTTACTCAGTGCTGTCATCGCGGGCACCTCTCCAGTGTCCCCTGAGTGTACATTATCCTGAAAGTGTTATTGCTGCCGTCCAGCGTGCACCCTGGGAGTTACAGCTGGGTGGACGTCAGCGTGAGAAGTTTTTTTGCTGCCATCTTGCTTTCGCCTTTGGTATAGCACCTAGGTGGGTGCCGCCAGTAGACTCTTGTCCACTTCCATCTAGTGTGAACCTGGGAGACACACCTGAGTGGAGGTGGCCATGGCTCTTTTGTGCTGCCGTCTAGTGTGCGATTTGGGAATAGTGCCAGATGGACATCGCCACGACAAGGCTCTCTGCCATCCGGTGTGCATTTTGGGAGAAGCACGTGAGTGGAGATCACCTGGAACTCTCTCTCCAAAGCCTTCTGAGCCAACAAAGAACAGGTCAGACCCAAAGCCGGGCCCCAGGTGCAGTCCTATGAGCCCTGGAAGCTGCCCCTGGAATGTGGAGTCCTCGAGGTGAAACCTGGCCAAAGCTCGGCACACCCTGAATCAAGTGACTTCTCACCTGCCTCTTACCTCTGCATGTCTTATGCCACCCTTGCCTCTTAGCTCCCTCCCTTCCCTGGGCAGGTTTTTAACTAACAGTGTGCTTAGAGAGCCTTCATAAGTCACCACATCTGGGAGGAGTGGCTCGTAAAGCAAAGAAATAGTTTGCATGAAAAGAGGCAGCTCAGGAGGACCAGACCAGCAGGAACCCGTGTCTGAGAGCAAAAAGCTTGGGCATGAAAAGATCGTTGAAAAGCCCGCAGGATCCAGACTGCAGTCCCCAAGGAGAGCTTGGGAGGCAGGGTGTGTTGGGATCCCAGACTGCAGCCTGGGGATTGGGGCTGAAGGGTCCTTGGGGACTCCAATCCAGGTGCCACATGTGCAAAGGCACTGAACACCGAGCTTCTGGGGCAGTCCTGGTACGAGCTCGATTGACCGTGCAGACGTCGGACGTGACAGGTAAGTCGACGGTCGACTGAGACTGTGACGACAGAATTCTCAGTCCTGGTTCTGGTCTGTTCTGTGTCTGTCTGCTTTGTGTGCTTTATTGTGGAATGATGGGTCAATCGCAAGGGAGGCTTACGCCGCTTCAGCGTATGCTTAATCATTTTAAAGATTTTCACTATAGGGCAAACGCTTATGGTGCTTCTGTAACCTCTTTCGATTTGCCGTGTTTCTGTCAGCTCGATTGGCCGACCTTCGGAGTTGGATGGCCCTCCGAAGGAACATTTGACTTGCAGACTGCATTTAGGGTTCGAAGTGTTGTTTATGGGGACCCTGGGCATCCAGACCAAGTGCCTTATATTGATGTGTGGATTGATATTGCTTCTGATGCCCCTAAGTACTTACAGAATTGCAGTCAAGTTCCTGTTACTGTATTGGCAGCTATTCCGCAGGGTCCTAAAAAGCCACCACCGGTGTTGCAGAGACCTCCCTCTGAGGACGATTGGAGGCCACCACCCTTTGACAATGGGGAAGGTGGGGATCCTCCTCAGGAGGAGCTAGACCCTCCTGTAACTCAGTCTAGGGCCCGTAGGCCACCTTCCCCTGATTCTACCTTATCAGGGGAGCTGGTCCCTGTACAGGCTCCTGGGGGAAGTGGAGGCGAGCCGACTGTCATCTACGCGCCATTCAGTACCAGTGATTTAGATATATTGGAAATTGCAAACGCCATCCTTTTCAGAGAAGCTGCAGGGCTTAACCTCCCTCTTGGAATCTATTTTCTTTACCCATCAACCCACTTGGGATGATTGTCAGCAGCTTTTACAGGTTCTGTTTACAACAGAGGAGAAGGAAAGAATTTTACCGGAAGCTACTAAGGGGGTGACGGATCTGAATGGGCAGCCCATCACTGACCCAGTTCGGTCGCAGGCCGTGTTCCCCACCCAGCGACCTGAGTGGGACCCTAACACCGATCAAGGTAAGGAGGCTCTCCTAAGGTATCGCCAGTTTCTGCTACAGGGACTCCGGGCCGCTGCACGTAGACCAATAAATCTGTCCAAGGTAAGTGAAGTAATTCAAACTAAGGATGAGTCGCCTGCAGCATTTTTGGAAAGGCTGCTAGAGTCTTACCGCTTGTATACACCTATTTGTCGGGAGCCATTTTGAGACACTGAAGAAGTCACATAGCTTACAGGCCATAAAGCAGCTACTGAGACTGCTTAAACAATGGTTCAAGGAAGCAGGGATTTGAGTTAAACATTACTGACCCTGTAAGGGAGGATTGCCTCCTAAAGAAATCCTTTTGAGATAGTGGAATGTTTTACAAAAAGCAAGGATGTTTGCACCCTGAGGGAAGGAAGTATAGGAACTTATGTAAATGTCAGCTTTTCTATGGTAATGTATTCTGTGCCTTGCTATTGTGTTCGAAAAGAAATATAAGGGCTATGCTAAATAAACTCGAGGCTGCAGCATTGACTGTATGCCCTCCCAAGCGCTTTCCTGTCTTCTTCTTTTTTCCTTAGGCTTCACCCCCCTCTTTTAGGTGCTATTAGACTTTAGCCGGCTGGCTCCGGCACCTATTGACCCGAGGACCCTAATAATAGAAGAGCCATTCATTTGGCCTTTGTTAGTTAGCCAGTTGGCCCCTGACATCAAAAAGAAATTGCAGAGATTGGAAAGATTTGAGGGAGAAAATTTATCCAAATTGTTAGAGATAGCTCAGAAGGTTTTTTAATAATAGAGATGATGTGCAGAAAGTAATGTTTGTAGGAAAAGGCTACCCTTCAGACAAAGGCCATGGCAGAGGAAGAAGACCTGGTTCTGTAGGACCACCTGGACCAGGGAACAAGAAGTAGGCCTTGAAAAAGACCAATGTGCATACTGCAAAAAGAAAGGACACTGGAAGAATGAGTGCCCAGAAAAAGAGCACCAAGGGGGTGAAAAGAAAAAGCCAGGCCCCTTGATCCTATTGGAGGACGAATGAGGGCATCAGGGCTCTCTAGGTCCCCGGGAGCCTAGGCTAACCTTGAATGTAGGGGGCCAACCCGTGAACTTTCTGGTAGATACTGGTGCAATGTATTCAGTCCTAAACCAACCTATGGGACCCGTCAGCAAGGCAAAAACTACTATCATGGGGGTAACAGGACAAGGGAAGGCGTTCCCATGGACTCAGGCCCGTATTACAGACTTAGGGCAAGGAACGATCACCCCTTCCTTCCTGGTAATGCTGGAATGCCCCTATACCTTATTGGGCAGAGACTTGTTGCAAAAGCTGCAAGCTACAATTTCCTTCGGATCTGATTCAAGTACTCTGACTTTGGGAAATGGGCCTTCTTATATTCTGTATGCTGTCCCTTTGTCTGAAGAATACATCTTAATAGACAAAGAGCCTTTGAAAAATTTCTTGCCCCTGCTAGACAAGTGGAAGAAGGAAATTCCTATTGTTTGGGCTGAAGATAACTCCCCCCGGGATTGGCTGTTCATCAACCCCCGATAGTAGTGACTCTTAACAGCAATGCTATGCCAGTACAGGTGAAACAATACCCCTTAGCCAAAAAGCGCGGGTCGGAATCGCAGCGCACATTAAGCGGCTCCGAGAAGCTGGCATTTTAATACCCTGCCATTCACCTTGGAATACTCCCCTGTTGCCAGTGCAAAAGCATGGGACTAAGGATTATAGGCCAGTACAGGATTTGAGAGAAGTCAATAAGAGAGTGGAAACTATATACCCCACTGTACCTAATCCTTATACCCTGCTCAGTCAGTTGCCGCCAAGTCACCAGGGGTACACAGTTTTAGATTTGAAAGATGCTTTCTTTACCCTGCCTTTGGCTAAAGTTAGCCAGCCAATATTCGCCTTTGAGTGGGATGATCCGGGGACAGGTCAGCAGGGACAGCTGACCTGGACTCGGCTTCCGCAAGGGTTTAAGAACTCCCCCACCTTGTTTGATGAGGCGTTGAGCTGAGATCTAGCAGGTTTTCGGCAATGGTACCCTGAGACTGTGCTCTTGTAGTATGTGGACGATCTCCTGCTAGTGGCCAAAACCCTCGAGGTATGTATTAAGGCTACTGAAGATTTGCTGAAAGATCTAGGAGAGAAGGGGTATCAAGTGTCTGCTGAGAAAGCGCAGTTGTGTACCCCCGCAACAACTTATTTGGGCTATAAGCTCAATAAAAGCGAGAGGCAGCTATCAGAAAGCAGGATTGAGGCAATCCTCCGCATTCCCCCTCCAAAGACTAAGTGGCAAGCTCGAGAGTTTCTAGGTGCTGTTGGTTATTGCCGTTTGTGGATTTTGGGGTTCGCTGAAATTGCTAAGCCCCTGTATGACTGTACAGCAGGAAAAGGAGAGACTATAGAATGGGCAGCAGAACAGCAGCGAACCTTTGAAACACTAAAGTGACTATTACATCCCCGGCTTGAACTCTAAGGTCCGAGATGTGAGTGCATGATGTCATATATGTGCACAAGTCAATGCCTGCTCAACAAACAGGGGGCATTGGGACCCGACTCAAAGGACAAGCACCTGGAGAACATTGGGAAGTAGACTTCACAGAAGTTGCACCTGGCACTTAAGTATTTGTTAGTGTTTATTGACACCTATTCTGGTTGGACTGAAGCCTTCCCTACTATGAAAGAAACTGCACAAGTAGTAGCCAAAAAGCTAGTATCAGAAATAGTACCCCGATTTGGCTTGCCCTTATCATTAGGGTCCACAATGGCCCGGCATTTATTGCCCAGACTGCCAAATGTTGGCTAAAGTATTAGGGATCAATTGGAAATTACATTGTAGTTATAGGCCCCAGAGTTCGGGGCAGGTAGAAAGGATGAATAGAACACTAAAAGAGACATTGACTAAATTTAAATTGGAAACTGGGGAGAATTGGGTGAGTCTTCTTCCTTTTGCTCTTTTGCGAGCCCATTGTACCCCATACATTTCTGGAATAACCCCTTATGAAATTATGTTTGGGAGACCGCCCCCTTTACTCCCTAAAATTGGTTTGATAAGGTTGAAATGAGTAATAATGCTAGTCTCCTTAAGTCCCTACAGGCCTTACAACAAGTCCAACAGCAAGTGAAGGGCTTGATTAAGGCCACTAGATCAGACCCGAAGGTACCAAGCCTCACTCACACAACCCTGGAGATTGGGTGTGGGTGAAGAAGATTCAACCAGCGACCCTTGAGCCCCGCTGGGACGGTCCATTTCCAGTCATCCTGACGACACCAACAGCCGTCAAAGTCGCGGGAAAGAGACATTGGATTCATCACACGCACATTAAGACAGCACGACCTCCCCCGGAGACAGAGAAATGGAAGGCAACACCCACAAGAGACCCTCTCAAGATAAGACTCTCTCGGGGTTAATTATAATTGGGTTAATTGTTATTAATAATGTAAGAGGGAACCCTCATCAACCCAGCAGGCCAAATGGGAATTGATTAAATCAGAAACGGGTGTCCCATATCAGTGAACCAGACTATGTACCAACCTACATTTCATATAGATTTATGTGATATACTAGGGAAAACTTTTAACACTGTTCCATCATCCCTGCCCCGAGGACCTGGAGCCAGTTTTTCACAAGGGCCCTGGTATGGGTGCGGACTAGAGTGGAATGAAAGGGTTTACAACAACAGTTATATATGTGTCCCAGAAAAGACCAAAGCACCTGTCATAAGCCAAACCAATATTATTGTGGCCATTGGGGTTGTGAGACCATAGCCCCATGGAAGAACACTGACCCCTTTCTGACTCTTTTTTGACCTAGTCAGTCTTCCTGTACCACACCAGGAAGGTGCAATCCTGTCATTCTCACTGTCAAACAGTGGGATAATCTATCCTGGTTGACTAGAAAGACATGGGGTCTCAGGCTGTATGTTTTCGGAACTGATCCTGAGTGTTAATAACAATACAGAAGAAGCCTGTCAGGATACCGCCGTTAATTATAGGTCCTGTTGGCCTGGTGACGGAGGGTTAAACGTCTTAACTCCTACACAGTCAACAATTACTAGGGGTACCAATAACGCCAACAAAGGACATAGACTTAGACAGCCTTATAGACCCCCCAGGGATACTCCTGAATCTGTCTTAACCATGTTAAATAATGTTTATAAGTTTGTAATGAGAGCAACTCCAATGTAACAGAGGATTGTTGTTCTGTCTGAATCCTGCTCCGCCCTACTATACCGGGCTCGTGTAACTGTTGACCTAGGAACGAAAAAGCTGATATCAGAAACGTAAGCTTGCCCGGAACGATTATCTGTCCGTGGGAGACAAAGGGACCATCTGTATCCCTAGGCAGCTTACAGGGTCAAGGAACTTGTGTATATACCAGTAACTATAATATTAGTAATTCTAGGTATAAGGAAAATTGTAATCAGACTATCCTAATCAGTAGCTCTCCTCCTACGTATCTAGCGGCACCTAGAGGCACCTGGTTTGCTTGCAAACTGGTTTAACACCTTGTATTAATCTAATTATTGGAAAGAAAATGCTGGATTTTGTATATTAGTGCATGTAATCCCACAAGTGTATCTAATGAATGGTCCAGAAGAAAGACAAGCAATTGATTTGTGGGGAGGATATGAATATCCTCGACAGAAAAGAGCAGTTCCAGTGCTAGTGCCACTGCTAGTGGCCTAGGAATTGCGGGATCGACAGCAGTCGGTACTGCCGCTTTAGTTACAGGACATCAGGGTATAACTTGGCTTACTAAACAAATTAATGAAGATTTGAGTACACTGGAAAAGTCGATTAATCACCTTGAAACCTCTCTGAATTCCCTAGCTGAAGTAGTTCTGCAGAATAGACGGGGATTAGATCTCCTATTTTTGAAGCAAGGAGGTCTATGTGTAGCCTTGGGTGAGAATTGTTGTTTCTATGCTAACCACTCTGGTGTTATTAGAGAAAGTTTAACTTATTAGACAAAGGGTGAAAAAAAGGAATGAAAGACTAAGACAAGGTGGTAATTGGTATGAATCCTGGTTCAGTAATAACTCCTGGCTGACCATGTTATTGTCAGCCATAGCAGGACCGATCATCATAATAGTCCTACTGTTAACGATTGGACCATGCTTAGTAAAATGGCTTAGAGGTGTTATGCAGTCACACATGACTGGGGCGAAGATTCTAATTTTAGGAGCATCAGCCCCTAACCACTGGCCACGTGTGCCAACATCTGACTCAAAGATTGAGTCACTGTAAAGAAGACCAGTGGGAAATGTGATGATGTGCCCCTAGAAAGATGAAAGAAAGGGTTAAGACTAGAAGCTCTATGCCAACCCACAGCAGCCACATTTCCTGATTGAATACCTGGCGATTACATCGGTAGGCTATTGTTTAACTCTGTTCCCACAAGAAAGAGTAGGAGAAATTTGTGAGAAACATTGGGAATCTGACCTTTTAACGTTCCGCTTTCTGCTTCTGTGCCCCCGCTTAAGCATCATATCAGACCACCATTTGGTGACGGGTAATGAGTAGAAGATGTATAGATCCATTGTGATCGGGATATAGTAATTAATGGATTTGGGGTATAAAACTGTGGACCTGAAATGGGTCGAGGCTGCTCCTTTGGAAGGACAGCCACCGGCTATTAAACTGCCTCTAATGTCAAAGCACTCATGTGGAGTCTGGTTGTTCTGGTCACAACAATAAAGGCTCATAATTCATCACGATTGGCTCCGTGGGTCTCAGATTTGAACACACCACAACACTCCCTCCCTCGGTGATAAAAGTTGCTCGTCTCGAAGACACTGAGATTAGATTTGAAAACTAGAAAGCTGCCATCTTCACATGGCACCAGGAGACTTAATGCCTGGAATACTGCTATCTCCTGAAAACTACTGTAGCTTTGAGAGAACACATAGGTGTGTTGGCAGAAGCAAGCAGTCTACTCATCCCATCAGCCTTTTTAGTCTATTTCTGCAGGGTTTGGGTGAATTTAGTAGAGTCGCCAGTCATGTTTACTAATGCGTTAAGACGGCCATGAAAAAATATTTGCGAAGCCAGCCACTTGGAGTTAGCCACCCCCGGCTTCCTTTGTTGAATTTATTTTTTGACGGATGGTCATTTTTTCCCTGTGACTGTGGCTTTTGTGTCCTTTTCATAAAAAGGAGATGCCATAGGAGGTGAGAAATGTAAACACAGGCCACAACCGTCTGAGTAGAGACTTCCTTAGAGGTGATCTCTCTATCCCTGCTCTAGGAAGCGAGGGGAAGTGTAAGAGGGCGCCTGGAATACACGACAGTAGAGATTTGGAAGCGATTCTTCCCGTCTTGCCAAAGCCCATTGTGTGAAGGGCTACGGGGTGCTGGAAAACGTGGGAAGGGAGACCTCGAGGCAAATTCTTTCTTGTGGCATAAGCTTGGTATGTGAGGGATCTAGGAGGTCCTGGAAAAATGGTTGAGAAGAGACTTTGAGGGGCACGCTCCATCCCGGCTTCTGCCAGATTGTGGGGGCAGAGGAGCGCCTCTTGTAAGGGACTAGAGTAGTCTTGGGGGTCGTTATGTCCTCTCCCCTCTCCCAAGCCTGTAACTGCAGAGGGGTCATCCTGTGGCACCGAGATGAATCTTAGAGTCGACTTGTCTATTTCAGCTGTGCCCCCTGTGAGCGGCAGAGGGCGCTGCGTGAGCACCAAGAGTAGGGGTTACACTTCAAGCCTGTGGAGTTCTCACGAACACTGTGTCCGGGCTGGTTTACGTCAATACTTCTGACCAGTTTTCTGATTATTATTACCTCAGGCCCAAATTAAAGGAAGCACTTCCTATGGGCGATGTTTCTGAAACACTGGTCCCAGAACGTGGGGCGCGTGGGGGGAGCTCGTGCGAGAGCCCGGGGCGCGTGGGCGGTTCCCGGCGAGAGCCCGGGGCGTGGGCGGTTCCGCGAGAGCCCGGGGCGAGTGGGCGGTGCTCCCGAGAGCCATATAAAGACTCTCAGTTTGGAGGCAATTTCAGTCAGTGCAGCATCGTTCCCGGAGGTGCCTCGTTTCTGAGACAAGGTACGGCCGCGTCCACACATGGTTTACCTCAGAATCTTCTTGGGAGTTTGAGCCGCAGGAGGAACAGGTAGCGAGAAGCTTCTTTGTGTGGGAATAGTCCTGAGGAGGTGGCATAGAAGTATCTGTCTTCTGCGAGGCCCTCGTAGAGCAAGGGCCGTTGTGGAAAATTTTTTTTTCTCGTCAGCTAGTGCTCAGTGTTGTTTTTCATGCGGCTGCCCGCTACCCCCAGCGACAACGATGTGGTTTTAATTTGGGGCTCCATAATGCTCCATTTATCCTCGTGTTTGCTGTTATGCCAATGGCACCCTCTTTCGATGACTAGTTTTTTTTTTTTTTGGAGTCAGCGTGCTGTGGAATATAGTAATGGAAACATTCCACCGCATGTAGCGCATCCCGGGGCGTTCATCCCCGACACCTGGTGCAGTGGGTGCCGATAGAGCGGCAGGTGTCTCCAATGAGTATGAGCAGCGCAGCAGAGAGTAGCTTCTCTGCCTTGAGTGAACCGCGGCTGCGTACTGCTCTTTTATAATTCCTTTTCTGGTTTTCTGGCATGGTATTGGCATGGTCGTTTCTAACTAGTAAAAGTTTAGAGAGCGTTCCATAGCGGGGCCAAAATTTTTTTTGCCCTGGACTCAGACTCCGCAGCTGTCCTTGCTTTTCTAGATTTGCTATTTCATACACAGGAGTCCCGTTTGGTTTATTGGTTTACCCAAAACAGGTGTGCCACCCCAGGGTCTCCTGTGGTGATTCAATGATGACATCATTGGGGCTTTTACCTAATTCCCTGTTAAACTCCCAACACCTGTCCCAACGTGGAAAGTGGGTTTCTTTTCAATTCTGATCCGTGTTTATATTTCTGAAGTGGGTAATGAGACTTACTTCCCCAATGTTTATTGTTTTTTAATGACTGAGTGTTGTTTTCTGGCTAGCTCGTTTTACTTTGGATGTTTTTAGTGGTTTGCGAATTTTTTCTGAATTTTGTTCTTTACCTCCAAATAACTACATGAAAAAAACATTACCATTAAAAACGTTCAAATCACATGTTTATTGCATTTAATGCATTTTCAATGCGGTACGAAACTCAGCTGTATCCATTCTCAGAAGGTTTTTTTCCCCTTCCAGGGTACCTGTATATCCAAGAAAGAGTAATTGTTCGTTCCCTTATCTAGTCTCTGTGAACCACATTTCAGTTCAGATCTTACTCGATAGAAAGTCATCCTCCATCATGTCATGTTAATTGATCATAACTATTTGGTATTAATTATGGGCTCTTAATTTAGTTCTCTTGTACGTATTTTTTCATGTCATGGAATGATTCCGTTACTGACCGAATCATGTAAGCTCCATGAAATTATGAAAAAATCTAAAAACGTTTCATACTTCGGGGTGAGGGTGACAACCTTACATGTTAGTACAGTGCATCAGCCTCCCATTTGGTGGTGCAGGTGAAAACATACCTGTTATGCTGAGTCATAAAAGAAAGGTAAGTAAAACTTTAATGTCAATAAGCGGATGTTACTGTTAATACATATGCGCTATTCTAACATTGTCTTTTACAGCGTGCAGTCTAATAAAGTTCGTTTTAAAAATTGTATGAGGTAGGAGCCTCATACATTGTCTACTGTCATTATTTCACTTTTTTTTTTTTTTTTTTTTTGAGTATCAGTTACCGTGAAGAGGTTAGGGTCCACCGGTAGCTCGTTTGACTCCGGCTTCTCTGATGTCTGGCATTGGACTTTGGGGTAGGGGCCCTATCACGCCGTCCGGTATCGTTGTCCGCGGTCAGGGTCTGGGCCCGGCGTCCTGTGTCCAGCATCGGTCGTCCGCGGTCGGGGTCCGGCATCCGGGCCGGGGTCGGGGTCCGGGCGGGCGTACGGTGTCCGGCATAGGGCGTCCACGGTCGGGGTCCGGCTTCGGGCCGGCGTCGGGGTCCGGGCGCGGCGTCGGGTGTCCGGCATCGGGCGTCCGCGGTCGGGGTCGGCTTCCGGGCCAGGGTCGGGGTCCGGGCGCGGCGTGCGGTGTCCGGCATCGGGCGTCCGCGGTCGGGGTCCGGCTTCCGGGCCGGGGTCGGGGTCCGGGCGCGGCGTCCGGTGTCCGGCATCGGGCGTCCGCGGTCGGGTCCGGCTTCCGGGCCGGGGTCGGGGTCCGGGCGCGGCGTCGGTGTCCGGCATCGGGCGTCCGCGGTCGGGTCCGGCGTCCGGGCCGGGGTCGGGGTCCGGGCGCGGCGTGCGGTGTCCGGCATCGGGCGTCCGCGGTCGGGTCCGGCGTCCGGGCCGGGGTCGGGGTCCGGGCGCGGCGCTGTCCGGCATCGGGCGTCCGCGGTCGGGGTCCGGCGTCCGGGCCGGGGTCGGGGTCCGGGCGCGGCGTCGGGTGTCCGGCATCGGGCGTCCGCGGTCGGGGTCCGGCTTCCGGGCCGGGGTCGGGGTCCGGGCGCGGCGTCGGGTGTCCGGCATCGGGCGGCGGTCGGGGTCCGGCTTCCGGGCCGGGGTCGGGTCCGGGCGCGGCCGTCCGCATCGGGCGTCCGCGGTCGGGGTCGGCTTCCGGGCCGGGGTCGGGGTCCGGCGCGCGGCCGGTGTCCGGCATCGGCGTCCGCGGTCGGGTCCGGCTTCCGGGCCGGGGTCGGGGTCCGGCGCGGGCGCGCGGTGTCCGCATCGGCGTCCGCGGTCAGGGCGGCTTCCGGGCCGGCGTCGGGCGTCCGGCTACGGACGTTCGTGGTCGGTGTCCCAGCTCCATTGTCCAGTGTCCAGCATCTTTTTAGCTTCCAAAGGATAGCTTAGTGTGGGGTTATAGATACCAGGGAAAGGTTCAAAGATCAGAGATTGGGGTTAGGTGGGTTAGAGTGGCAGGAGGGTGAGGATAGGGCGAAGGTAGTTAGGGTGAGTGTGAGAGTATAGGGTGAGGGTTTGAGGGTGAAGTGTAGGATGGAGAGGAAGGAGTGTAAGCTAGAGGCTATGGGGCTGGAATAGCTGTTGGAGTGGGGTTAGGGTTAAGATAGTTAAGGTTTATTTTAAAGGTTATATTCTGGTTTATTTGTAGGGTTAGGGCTAGGCTGATGGGTAGACTGTGAGGGCTAGAGTGAGGGCTAGCCGGTGAGGGCTAACCTAGGGCTAGGCTGTCAGCGCTAGGCTGTGAGGGTAGACTGTGAGGTAGACTGTGAGGGCTAAGGTAGGATAGGCTGGCACGGTAAGGCTGAGAGGGCAAGATTGGTAGAACTAGACTGAGGGCTAGGTGTCAGGGTAGACAGAGGGCTAGGCTGCCAGGGACAGACAGAGGACTAGTCTGGCAGGGCTAGACTACGAGGGCTAGGCTGGCAGGACTAAAGTTAGCGGTAGGCTGGCATGGCTAGACTGTGAAGGCTAAGCGTTCAGGCGTCGAACGGTGAGGACTAGGCTGTCAGGGCAAGGATGCCAGGGTAAGGCTCATAGAAAAAGCCTCGCAGGGTTAGGATGGCAGCGGTATGCTGGCAGAGCTAGACTGTTAAAGATAAGGTTAGGGCAAGGCTGACAGGGCAAGATTGGCAGGGCTAGACTGAGGGCTCTCTGTCAGGGCTAAGGTTAGGGCTATGCTGGCAGGGCAAGGCTGGCAGGGCAAGGCTGGCAGGGGTAGTCTGTCAGGGCTAGGCTGGCAGAGCAAGGCTGTGAGGACTAAGCTGACAGGGCAGGCTGGCAGGGCTAGACTGTGAGCGGTAATCTGTCAGGGCTAGTCGGTCAGGGCTAAGGTTAGGGCAAGGCTGCCAGGTCTCAGGGTACGGCTAGACTGGCCGGGGAAGGCTGGCAGGGCAAGGCTGACAGGGAAAGATTGGCGGGCTAGGCTGAAGGCTAGTCGTTCAGGGGTAAGGTAGGGCTAGGGTGTCAGGTCCCAGGTGAGGGATCAGCTGGCAGGGTAAGGCTGACAGGGCAAGATTGGCAGAACTAGACTGAGGGCTAGGCTGGCAGGGTCAACTGAGGACTAGGCTCACACGGCCAGACAGAGGGCTAGACTGAGGGCACGCTGGCAGGGCTAGACTGAGGGTAGGCTCGCAGGGCTAGAGTACGAGGGCTAGGCTTGCAGGACTAAGGTTAGCGGTAGGTTGTCAGGGCTAGACTGTGAAGGCTAAGCGTTCAGGCGTAGAACAGTGAGGACTAGGCTGCCAGGGAAAGGCTGCCAGGGCAAGGCTCATAGGAAAAGGCTCGCAGGGCTAGGATGGCAGGGCTATGCTGGCAGGGCTAGACTGTGAAAGATAAGGTTAGGGTAAGGCTGACAGGGCAAGATTGGCAGGGCTAGACTGAGGGCTTCTCTGTCAGGGCTAAGGTTAGGGCTATGCTGGCAGGGCAAGGCTGTCAGGGGTAGTCTGTCAGGGCTAGGCTGTCAGAGCAAGGCTGTGAGGACTAAGCTGACAGGGCAAGGCTGGCAGGGCTAGACTGTGAGCGGTAGTCTGTCAGGGCTAGGCTGCCAGGTCTCAGGGTAGGGCTAGGCTGGCAGGGGAAGGCTGACAGGGTAAGATTGGCAGGGCCAGACTGAGGGCTAGTCTGTCAGGCCTCAGGGTAGGGCTAGGCTGGCAGGGTAAGGCTGAGAGGGCAAGATTGGCAGAATAGACTGAGGGCAGGCTGGCAGGGCTAGACTGAGGGTAGTCTGGCAGGGCTAGGGTACGAAGGCTAGGCTTGCAGGACTAAGGTTAGCGGTAGGCTGTCAGGGCTAGATTTGAAGGCTAAGCGTTCAGGCTTAGAACAGTGAGGACTAGGCTGCCAGGGCAAGGTTCATAGGAAAAGGCTCGCAGGGCTAGGATGGCAGGGCTATGCTGGCAGGGTTAGACTGTGAAAGCTAAGGTTAGGGTTAGGCTGAGAGGGCAAGATTGGCAGGGCTAGACTGAGGGCTAGGCTGGCAGGGTCAGACTGAGGGCTAGGCTCACAGGACAGGACAGAGGGCTAGACTGAAGGCAGGCTGGCAGGGCTAGAGTACGAGGGCTAGGCTTGCAGGACTAAGGTTAGCGGTAGGCTGTCAGGACTAGATTGTGAAGGGTAAGCGTTTAGGCTTAGAACAGTGAGGATTAGGCTGCCAGGGCAAGGCTGCCAGGGCAAGGCTCATAGGAAAAGGCTTGAAGGGCTAGTACGGCAGGGCTAGACTGTGAAAGATAAGGTTAGGGTAAGGCTGACAGGGCAAGATTGGCAGGGCTAGACTGAGGGCTTCTCTGTCAGGGCTATGCTGGCAGGGCTATGCTGGAAGGGCAAGGCTGGCAGGGTTAGGCTGTCAGGGGTAGTCTGTCAGGGCTAGGCTGGTAGAGCAAGGCTGTGAGGACTAAGCAAACAGGGCAAGGCTGGCAGGGCTAGACTGTGAGCGGTAGTCTGTCAGGGATAGTCGGTCAGGGCTAAGGTTAGGGCTAGGCTGCCAGGTCTCAGGGTAGGGCTAGGCTGGCAGGGGAAGGCTGGCAGGGCAAGGCTGACAGGGAAAGATTTGCAGGGCTAGGCTGAGGGCTAGTCGTTCAGGGGTAAGGTAGGGTTAGGGTGTCAGGTCCCAGGTGAGGGATCAGCTGGCAGGGTAAGGCTGAGAAAGCAAGATTAGCAGAAGTAGACTGAGGGCTAGGCTGGCAGGCCCAGACTGAGGGCTAGGCTGGCAGGGCTAGACTTTGAGCGGTAGTCTGTCAGGGCTAGGCTGCCAGGTCTCAGGGTAGGGCTAGGCTGGCAGGGGAAGGCTGGCAGGGCAAGGCTGACAGGGTAAGATTGGCAGGGCCAGACTGAGGGCTAGTCTGTCAGGCCTCAGGGTAGGGCTAGGCTGGCAGGGTAAGGCTGAGAGGGCAAGATTGGCAGAACTAGACTGAGGGCAGGCTGGCAGGGCTAGACTGAGGGTAGTCTGGCAGGGCTAGGGTACGAAGGCTAGGCTTGCAGGACTAAGGTTAGCGGTAGGCTGTCAGGGCTAGATTGTGAAGGCTAAGCGTTCAGGCTTAGAACAGTCAGGACTAGGCTGCCAGGCAAGGCTGCCAGGGCAAGGTTCATAGGAAAAGGCTCGCAGGGCTAGGATGGCAGGGCTAGGATGGCAGGGCTATGCTGGCAGGGTTAGACTGTGAAAGCTAAGGTTAGGGTTAGGCTGAGAGGGCAAGATTGGCAGGGCTAGACTGAGGGCTAGGCTGGCAGGGTCAGACTGAGGACTAGGCTCACAGGACAGGACAGAGGGCTAGACTGAAGGCAGGCTGGCAGGGCTAGAGTACGAGGGCTAGGCTTGCAGGACTAAGGTTAGCGGTAGGCTGTCAGGGCTAGATTGTGAAGGCTAAGTGTTCAGGCTTAGAACAGTGAGGACTAGGCTGCCAGGGCAAGGCTGCCAGGGCAAGGCTCATAGGAAAAGGCTCGCAGGGCTAGTACGGCAGGGCTAGACTGTGAAGATAAGGTTAGGGTAAGGCTGACAGGGCAAGATTGGCAGGGCTAGACTGAGGGCTTCTCTGTCAGGGCTATGCTGGCAGGGCAATGCTGGAAGGGCAAGGCTGGCAGGGTTAGGCTGTCAGGGTACTCTGTCAGGGCTAGGCTGGTAGAGCAAGGCTGTGAGTACTAAGCAAACAGGGCAAGGCTGGCAGGGCTAGACTGTGAGCGGTAGTCTGTCAGGGCTCGTCGGTCAGGGCTAAGGTTAGGGCTAGGCTGCCAGGTCTCAGGGTAGGGCTAGGCTGGCAGGGGAAGGCTGGCAGGGCAAGGCTGACAGGGAAAGATTGGCAGGGGTAGACTGAGGGCTAGTCTTTCAGGGGTCAGTTAGGGCTAGGGTGTCAGGTCAGGTGAGGGATCAGCTGGCAGGGTAAGGCTGAGAGGGCAAGATTGGCAGAAATAGACTGAGGGCTAGGCTGGCAGGGCTAGACGGAGGGCTAGGCTGGCAGGGATAGACTGTGAGCGGTAGTCTGTCAGGGATAGTCGGTCAGGGCTAAGGTTAGGGCTAGGCTGCCAGGCTCAGGGTAGGGCTAGGCTGGCAGGGTAAGATTGGCAGGGTCAGACTGAGGGCTAGTCTGTCAGGCCTCAGGGTAGGGCTAGGCTGGCAGGGTAAGACTGAGAGGGGAAGATTGGTAGAACTAGACTGAGGGCTAGGCTGGCAGGGCTAGACTGAGGGTAGGCTGGCAGGACTAAGGTTAGCGGTAGGGTGGCAGGGCTAGACTTTGAAGGCTAAGCGTTGAGGCATCGAATGGTGAGGACTAGGCTGTCAGGGCAAGGCTGGCAGGGCTAGACTGTGAGCGGTATTCTGGCAGGGCTAGGCGGTCAGGGCTAAGGTTAGGGTAGCGTGCCAGGTCTCAGGGTAGGGCTAGGCTGGCAGGGGAAGGCTGGCAGGGCAAGGCTGACAGGGAAAGATTTGCAGGGCTAGGCTGAGGGCTAGTCGTTCAGGGGTAAGGTAGGGCTAGGGTGTCAGGTCCCAGGTGAGGGATCAGCTGGCAGGGTAAGGCTGAAAAGCAAGATTAGCAGAAGTAGACTGAGGGCTAGGCTGGCAGGGCCAGACTGAGGGCTAGGCTGGCAGGGCTAGACTGTGAGCGGTAGTCTGTCAGGGCTAGGCGGTCAGGGCTAAGGTTAGGGCTAGGCTGCCAGGTCTCAGGGTAAGCCTAGGCTGGCAGGGGAAGGCTGGCAGGGCAAGGCTGACAGGGTAAGATTGGCAGGGCCAGACTGAGGGCTAGTCTGTCAGGCCTCAGGGTAGGGCTAGGCTGGCAGGGTAAGACTGAGAGGGCAAGAATGGCAGAACTAGACTGAGGGCTAGGCTGGCAGGGTCAGACTGAGGACTAGGCTCACGGCGCCAGACAGAGGGATAGACTGAGGGTAGGCTCGCAGGGCTAGAGTACGAGGGTTAGGCTTGCAGGACTAAGGTTAGCGGTAGGTTGTCAGGGTAGACTGTGAAGAGTAAGCGTTCAGGCGTAGAACACTGAGGACTAGGCTGCCAGGGAAAGGCTGCCAGGGCAAGGCTCATAGGAAAAGGCTCGCAGGGCTAGGATGGCAGGGCTATGCTGGCAGGGCTAGACTGTGAAAGATAAGGTTAGGGTAAAGCTGACAGGGCAAGATTGGCAGGGCTAGACTGAGGGCTTCTCTGTCAGGGCTAAGGTTAGGGCTATGCTGGCAGGGCAAGGCTGTCAGGGGTAGTCTGTCAGGGCTAGGCTGTCAGAGCAAGGCTGTGAGGACTAAGCTGACAGGGCAAGGCTGGCAGGGCTAGACTGTGAGCGGTAGTCTGTCAGGGCTAGGCTGCCAGGTCTCAGGGTAGGCTAGGCTGGCAGGGGAAGGCTGACAGGGTAAGATTGGCAGGGCCAGACTGAGGGCTAGTCTGTCAGGCCTCAGGGTAGGGCTAGGCTGGCAGGGTAAGGCTGAGAGGGCAAGATTGGCAGAACTAGACTGAGGGCAGGCTGGCAGGGCTAGACTGAGGGTAGTCTGGCAGGGCTAGGGTACGAAGGCTAGGCTTGCAGGACTAAGGTTAGCGGTAGGCTGTCAGGGCTAGATTGTGAAGGCTAAGCGTTCAGGCTTAGAACAGTGAGGACTAGGCTGCCAGGGCAGGGCTGCCAGGGCAGGTTCATAGGAAAAGGCTCGCAGGGCTAGGATGGCAGGGCTATGCTGGCAGGGTTAGACTGTGAAAGCTAAGGTTAGGGTTAGGCTGAGAGGGCAAGATTGGCAGGGCTAGACTGAGGGCTAGGCTGGCAGGGTCAGACTGAGGACTAGGCTCACAGGACAGGACAGAGGGCTAGACTGAAGGCAGGCTGGCAGGGCTAGAGTACGAGGGCTAGGCTTGCAGGACTAAGGTTAGCGGTAGGCTGTCAGGGCTAGATTGTGAAGGGTAAGCGTTCAGGCTTAGAACAGTGAGGACTAGGCTGCCAGGGCAAGGCTGCCAGGGCAAGGCTCATAGGAAAAGGCTCGCAGGGCTAGTACGGCAGGGCTAGACTGTGAAAGATAAGGTTAGGGTAAGGCTGACAGGGCAAGATTGGCAGGGCTAGACTGAGGGCTTCTCTGTCAGGGCTATGCTGGCAGGGCAATGCTGGCAGGGCAATGCTGGTAGGGCAAGGCTGGCAGGGTTAGGCTGTCAGGGGTACTCTGTCTGGGCTAGGCTGGTAGAGCAAGGCTGTGAGTACTAAGCAAACAGGGCAAGGCTGGCAGGGCTAGACTGTGAGCGGTAGTCTGTCAGGGCTCGTCGGTCAGGGCTAAGGTTAGGGCTAGGCTGCCAGGTCTCAGGGTAGGGCTAGGCTGGCAGGGGAAGGCTGGCAGGGCAAGGCTGACAGGGAAAGATTGGCAGGGTAGACTGAGGGCTAGACTTTCAGGGGTCAGTTAGGGCTAGGGTGTCAGGTCCCAGGTGAGGGATCAGCTGGCAGGGTAAGGCTGAGAGGGCAAGATTGGCAGAAACAGACTGAGGGCTAGGCTGGCAGGGCTAGACGGAGGGCTAGGCTGGCAGGGATAGACTGTGAGCGGTAGTCTGTCAGGGATAGTCGGTCAGGGCTAAGGTTAGGGCTAGGCTGCCAGGTCTCAGGGTAGGGCTAGGCTGGCAGGGTAAGATTGGCAGCGTCAGACTGAGGGCTAGTCTGTCAGGCCTCAGGGTAGGGCTAGGCTGGCAGGGTAAGACTGAGAGGGGAAGATTGGTAGAACTAGACTGAGGGCTAGGCTGGCAGGGCTAGACTGAGGGTAGGCTGGCAGGACTAAGGTTAGCGGTAGGGTGGCAGGGCTAGACTTTGAAGGCTAAGCGTTGAGGCATTGAATGGTGAGGACTAGGCTGTCAGGGCAAGGCTGGCAGGGCTAGATTGTGAGCGGTATTCTGTCAGGGGTAGGCGGTCAGGGCTAAGGTTAGGGGTAGCGTGCCAGGTCTCAGGGTAGGGCTAGCCTGGCAGGGGAAGGATGGCAGGGCAAGGCTGACAGGGAAAGATTTGCAGGGCTAGGCTGAGGGCTAGTCGTTCAGGGTAAGGTAGGGCTAGGGTGTCAGGTCCCAGGTGAGGGATTAGCTGGCAGGGTAAGGCTGAGAAAGCAAGATTAGCAGAAGTAGACTGAGGGCTAGGCTGGCAGGGCTCGACTGTGAGCGGTATCTGTCAGGGCTAGGCGGTCAGGGCTAAGGTTAGGGCTAGGCTGCCAGGTCTCAGGGTAAGCCTAGGCTGGCAGGGGAAGGCTGGCAGGGTAAGGTTGACAGGGTAAGATTGGCAGGGCGAGACTGAGGGCTAGTCTGTCAGGCCTCAGGGTAGGGCTAGGCTGGCAGGGTAAGACTGAGAGGGCAAGAATGGCAGAACTAGACTGAGGGCTAGGCTGGCATGGTCAGACTGAGGACTAGGCTCACGGCGCCAGACAGAGGGATAGACTGAGGGCACGCTGGCAGGGCTAGACTGAGGGTAGGCTCGCAGGGCTAGAGTACGGGGGTTAGGCTTGCAGGACTAAGGTTAGCGGTAGGTTGTCAGGGCTAGACTGTGAAGAGTAAGCGTTCAGGCGTAGAACACTGAGGACTAGGCTGCCAGGGAAAGGCTGCCAGGGCAAGGCTCATAGGAAAAGGCTCGCAGGGCTAGGATGGCAGGGCTATGCTGGCAGGGCTAGACTGTGAAAGATAAGGTTAGGGTAAGGCTGACAGGGCAAGATTGGCAGGGCTAGACTGAGGGCTTCTCTGTCAGGGCTAAGGTTAGGGCTATGCTGGCAGGGCAAGGCTGTCAGGGGTAGTCTGTCAGGGCTAGGCTGTCAGAGCAAGGCTGTGAGGACTAAGCTGACAGGGCAAGGCTGGCAGGGCTAGACTTTGAGAGGTAGTCTGTCAGGGCTAGGCTGCCAGGTCTCAGGGTAGGGCTAGGCTGGCAGGGGAAGGCTGGCAGGGCAAGGCTGACAGGGTAAGATTGGCAGGGCCAGACTGAGGGCTAGTCTGTCAGGCCTCAGGGTAGGGCTAGGCTGGCAGGGTAAGGCTGAGAGGGCAAGATTGGCAGAACTAGACTGAGGGCAGGCTGGCAGGGCTAGACTTTGAGCGGTAGTCTGTCAGGGCTAGGCTGCCAGGTCTCAGGGTAGGGCTAGGCTGGCAGGGAAGGCTGGCAGGGCAAGGCTGACAGGGTAAGATTGGCAGGGCCAGACTGAGGGCTAGTCTGTCAGGCCTCAGGGTAGGGCTAGGCTGGCAGGGTAAGGCTGAGAGGGCAAGATTGGCAGAACTAGACTGAGGGCAGGCTGGCAGGGCTAGACTGAGGGTAGTCTGGCAGGGCTAGGGTACGAAGGCTAGGCTTGCAGGACTAAGGTTAGCGTAGGCTGTCAGGGCTAGATTGTGAAGGCTAAGCGTTCAGGCTTAGAACAGTCAGGACTAGGCTGCCAGGCCAAGGCTGCCAGGGCAAGGTTCATAGGAAAAGGCTCGCAGGCTAGGATGGCAGGGCTAGGATGGCAGGGCTATGCTGGCAGGGTTAGACTGTGAAAGCTAAGGTTAGGGTTAGGCTGAGAGGGCAAGATTGGCAGGGCTAGACTGAGGGCTTCTCTGTCAGGGCTAAGGTTAGGGCTATGCTGGAGGGCAAGGCTGGCAGGGCAAGGCTGGCAGGGGTAGTCTGTCAGGCTAGGCTGGCAGAGCAAGGCTGTGAGGACTAAGCTGACAGGGCAAGGCTGGCAGGGCTAGACTGTGAGCGGTAATCTGTCAGGGCTAGTCGGTCAGGGCTAAGGTTAGGGCAAGGCTGCCAGGTCTCAGGGTACGGCTAGACTGGCCGGGGAAGGCTGGCAGGGCAAGGCTGACAGGGAAAGATTGGCGGGCTAGGCTGAAGGCTAGTCGTTCAGGGGTAAGGTAGGGCTAGGGTGTCAGGTCCCAGGTGAGGGATCAGCTGGCAGGGTAAGGCTGACAGGGCAAGATTGGCAGAACTAGACTGAGGGCTAGGCTGGCAGGGTCAACTGAGGACTAGGCTCACACGGCCAGACAGAGGGCTAGACTGAGGGCACGCTGGCAGGGCTAGACTGAGGGTAGGCTCGCAGGGCTAGAGTACGAGGGCTAGGCTTGCAGGACTAAGGTTAGCGGTAGGTTGTCAGGGCTAGACTGTGAAGGCTAAGCGTTCAGGCGAGAACAGTGAGGACTAGGCTGCCAGGGAAAGGCTGCCAGGGCAAGGCTCATAGGAAAAGGCTCGCAGGGCTAGGATGGCAGGGCTATGCTGGCAGGGCTAGACTGTGAAAGATAAGGTTAGGGTAAGGCTGACAGGGCAAGATTGGCAGGGCTAGACTGAGGGCTTCTCTGTCAGGGCTAAGGTTAGGGCTATGCTGGCAGGGCAAGGCTGTCAGGGGTAGTCTGTCAGGGCTAGGCTGTCAGAGCAAGGCTGTGAGGACTAAGCTGACAGGGCAAGGCTGGCAGGGCTAGACTGTGAGCGGTAGTCTGTCAGGGCTAGGCTGCCAGGTCTCAGGGTAGGGCTAGGCTGGCAGGGGAAGGCTGACAGGGTAAGATTGGCAGGGCCAGACTGAGGGCTAGTCTGTCAGGCCTCAGGGTAGGGCTAGGCTGGCAGGGTAAGGCTGAGAGGGCAAGATTGGCAGAACTAGACTGAGGGCAGGCTGGCAGGGCTAGACTGAGGGTAGTCTGGCAGGGCTAGGGTACGAAGGCTAGGCTTGCAGGACTAAGGTTAGCGGTAGGCTGTCAGGGCTAGATTGTGAAGGCTAAGCGTTCAGGCTTAGAACAGTGAGGACTAGGCTGCCAGGCAGGGCTGCCAGGGCAAGGTTCAATAGGAAAAGGCTCGCAGGGCTAGGATGGCAGGGCTATGCTGGCAGGGTTAGACTGTGAAAGCTAAGGTTAGGGTTAGGCTGAGAGGGCAAGATTGGCAGGGCTAGACTGAGGGCTAGGCTGGCAGGGGTCAGACTGAGGGTAGGCTCACAGGACAGGACAGAGGGCTAGACTGAAGGCAGGCTGGCAGGGCTAGAGTACGAGGGCTAGGCTTGCAGGACTAAGGTTAGCGGTAGGCTGTCAGGACTAGATTGTGAAGGGTAAGCGTTTTAGGCTTAGAACAGTGAGGATTAGGCTGCCAGGGCAAGGCTGCCAGGGCAAGGCTCATAGGAAAAGGCTTGAAGGGCTAGTACGGCAGGGCTAGACTGTGAAAGATAAGGTTAGGGTAAGGCTGACAGGGCAAGATTGGCAGGGCTAGACTGAGGGCTTCTCTGTCAGGCTATGCTGGCAGGGCTATGCTGGAAGGGCAAGGCTGGCAGGGTTAGGCTGTCAGGGGGTCTGTCAGGCTAGGCTGGTAGAGCAAGGCTGTGAGGACTAAGCAAACAGGGCAAGGCTGGCAGGGCTAGACTGTGAGCGGTAGTCTGTCAGGGATAGTCGGTCAGGGCTAAGGTTAGGGCTAGGCTGCCAGGTCTCAGGGTAGGGCTAGGCTGGCAGGGGAAGGCTGGCAGGGCAAGGCTGACAGGGAAAGATTTGGCAGGGCTAGGCGAGGGCTAGTCGTTCAGGGGTAAGGTAGGGTTAGGGTGTCAGGTCCAGGTGAGGGATCAGCTGGCAGGGTAAGGCTGAGAAAGCAAGATTAGCAGAAGTAGACTGAGGGCTAGGCTGGCAGGCCCAGACTGAGGGCTAGGCTGGCAGGGCTAGACTTTGAGCGGTAGTCTGTCAGGGCTAGGCTCCAGGTCTCAGGGTAGGGCTAGGCTGGCAGGGGAAGGCTGGCAGGGCAAGGCTGACAGGGAAGATTGGCAGGGGTAGACTGAGGGCTAGACTTTCAGGGGTCAGTTAGGGCTAGGGTGTCAGGTCCCAGGTGAGGGATCAGCTGGCAGGGTAAGGCTGAGAGGGCAAGATTGGCAGAAACAGACCTGAGGGCTAGGCTGCAGGGCTAGACGGAGGGCTAGGCTGGCAGGATAGGACTGTGAGCGTAGTCTGTCAGGGATAGTCGGTCAGGGCTAAGGTTAGGGCTAGGCTGCCAGGTCTCAGGGTAGGGCTAGGCTGGCAGGGTAAATTGGCAGCGTCAGACTGAGGGCTAGTCTGTCAGGCCTCAGGGTAGGGCTAGGCTGGCAGGGTAAGACTGAGAGGGGAAGATTGGTAGAACTAGACTGAGGGCTAGGCTGGCAGGGCTAGACTGAGGGTAGGCTGGGCAGGACTAAGGTTAGCGGTAGGGTGGCAGGGCTAGACTTTGAAGGCTAAGCGTTGAGGCATCGAATGGTGAGGACTAGGCTGTCAGGGCAAGGCTGGCAGGGCTAGATTGTGAGCGGTATTCTGTCAGGGGTAGGCGGTCAGGGCTAAGGTTAGGGGTAGCGTGCCAGGTCTCAGGGTAGGGCTAGCCTGGCAGGGGAAGGCTGGCAGGGCAAGGCTGACAGGGAAAGATTTGCAGGGCTAGGCTGAGGGCTAGTCGTTCAGGGGTAAGGTAGGGCTAGGGTGTCAGGTCCCAGGTGAGGGATTAGCTGGCAGGGTAAGGCTGAGAAAGCAAGATTAGCAGAAGTAGACTGAGGGCTAGGCTGGCAGGGCTCGACTGTGAGCGGTAGTCTGTCAGGGCTAGGCGGTCAGGGCTAAGGTTAGGGCTAGGCTGCCAGGTCTCAGGGTAAGCCTAGGCTGGCAGGGGAAGGCTGGCAGGGTAAGGTTGACAGGGTAAGATTGGCAGGGCGAGACTGAGGGCTAGTCTGTCAGGCCTCAGGGTAGGGCTAGGCTGGCAGGGTAAGACTGAGAGGGCAAGAATGGCAGAACTAGACTGAGGGCTAGGCTGGCATGGTCAGACTGAGGACTAGGCTCACGGCGCCAGACAGAGGGATAGACTGAGGGCACGCTGGCAGGGCTAGACTGAGGGTAGGCTCGCAGGGCTAGAGTACGGGGTTAGGCTTGCAGGACTAAGGTTAGCGGTAGGCTGTCAGGGTTAGACTGTGAAGGTAAGCGTTCAGGCGTAGAACACTGAGGACTAGGCTGCCAGGGAAAGGCTGCCAGGGCAAGGCTCATAGGAAAAGGCTCGCAGGGCTAGGATGGCAGGGCTATGCTGGCAGGGCTAGACTGTGAAAGATAAGGTTAGGGTAAGGCTGACAGGGCAAGATTGGCAGGGCTAGACTGAGGGCTTCTCTGTCAGGGCTAAGGTTAGGGCTATGCTGGCAGGGCAAGGCTGTCAGGGGTAGTCTGTCAGGGCTAGGCTGTCAGAGCAAGGCTGTGAGGACTAAGCTGACAGGGCAAGGCTGGCAGGGCTAGACTTGAGCGGTAGTCTGTCAGGGCTAGGCTGCCAGGTCTCAGGGTAGGGCTAGGCTGGCAGGGGAAGGCTGGCAGGGCAAGGCTGACAGGGTAAGATTTGCAGGGCCAGACTGAGGGCTAGTCTGTCAGGCCTCAGGGTAGGGCTAGGCTGGCAGGGTAAGGCTGAGAGGGCAAGATTGGCAGAACTAGACTGAGGGCAGGCTGGCAGGGCTAGACTGAGGGTAGTCTGGCAGGGCTAGGGTACGAAGGCTAGGCTTGCAGGACTAAGGTTAGCGGTAGGCTGTCAGGGCTAGATTGTGAAGGCTAAGCGTTCAGGCTTAGAACAGTCAGGACTAGGCTGCCAGGCCAAGGCTGCCAGGGCAAGGTTCATAGGAAAAGGCTCGCAGGGCTAGGATGGCAGGGCTAGGATGGCAGGGCTATGCTGGCAGGGTTAGACTGTGAAAGCTAAGGTTAGGGTTAGGCTGAGAGGGCAAGATTGGCAGGGCTAGACTGAGGGCTTCTCTGTCAGGGCTAAGGTTAGGGCTATGCTGGAGGCAAGGCTGGCAGGGCAAGGCTGGCAGGGGTAGTCTGTCAGGGCTAGGCTGGCAGAGCAAGGCTGTGAGGACTAAGCTGACAGGGCAAGGCTGGCAGGGCTAGACTGTGAGCGGTAATCTGTCAGGGCTAGTCGGTCAGGGCTAAGGTTAGGGCAAGGCTGCCAGGTCTCAGGGTACGGCTAGACTGGCCGGGGAAGCTGGCAGGGCAAGGCTGACAGGGAAAGATTGGCGGGCTAGGCTGAAGGCTAGTCGTTCAGGGTAAGTAGGGCTAGGGTGTCAGGTCCCAGGTGAGGGATCAGCTGGCAGGGTAAGGCTGACAGGGCAAGATTGGCAGAACTAGACTGAGGGCTAGGCTGGCAGGGTCAACTGAGGACTAGGCTCACACGGCCAGACAGAGGGCTAGACTGAGGGCACGCTGGCAGGGCTAGACTGAGGGTAGGCTCGCAGGGCTAGAGTACGAGGGCTAGGCTTGCAGGACTAAGGTTAGCGGTAGGTTGTCAGGGCTAGACTGTGAAGGCTAAGCGTTCAGGCGTAGAACAGTGAGGACTAGGCTGCCAGGGAAAGGCTGCCAGGGCAAGGCTCATAGGAAAAGGCTCGCAGGGCTAGGATGGCAGGGCTATGCTGGCAGGGCTAGACTGTGAAAGATAAGGTTAGGGTAAGGCTGACAGGGCAAGATTGGCAGGGCTAGACTGAGGGCTTCTCTGTCAGGGCTAAGGTTAGGGCTATGCTGGCAGGGCAAGGCTGTCAGGGGTAGTCTGTCAGGGCTAGGCTGTCAGAGCAAGGCTGTGAGGACTAAGCTGACAGGGCAAGGCTGGCAGGGCTAGACTGTGAGCGGTAGTCTGTCAGGGCTAGGCTGCCAGGTCTCAGGGTAGGGCTAGGCTGGCAGGGGAAGGCTGACAGGGTAAGATTGGCAGGGCCAGACTGAGGGCTAGTCTGTCAGGCCTCAGGGTAGGGCTAGGCTGGCAGGGTAAGGCTGAGAGGGCAAGATTGGCAGAACTAGACTGAGGGCAGGCTGGCAGGGCTAGACTGAGGGTAGTCTGGCAGGGCTAGGGTACGAAGGCTAGGCTTGCAGGACTAAGGTTAGCGGTAGGCTGTCAGGGCTAGATGTGAAGGCTAAGCGTTCAGGCTTAGAACAGTGAGGACTAGGCTGCCAGGGCAAGGTTCATAGGAAAAGGCTCGCAGGGCTAGGATGGCAGGGCTATGCTGGCAGGGTTAGACTGTGAAAGCTAAGGTTAGGGTTAGGCTGAGAGGGCAAGATTGGCAGGGCTAGACTGAGGGCTAGGCTGGCAGGGTCAGACTGAGGGCTAGGCTCACAGGACAGGACAGAGGGCTAGACTGAAGGCAGGCTGGCAGGGCTAGAGTACGAGGGCTAGGCTTGCAGGACTAAGGTTAGCGGTAGGCTGTCAGGACTAGATTGTGAAGGGTAAGCGTTTAGGCTTAGAACAGTGAGGATTAGGCTGCCAGGGCAAGGCTGCCAGGGCAAGGCTCATAGGAAAGGCTTGAAGGGCTAGTACGGCAGGGCTAGACTGTGAAAGATAAGGTTAGGGTAAGGCTGACAGGGCAAGATTGGCAGGGCTAGACTGAGGGCTTCTCTGTCAGGGCTATGCTGGCAGGGCTATGCTGGAAGGGCAAGGCTGGCAGGGTTAGGCTGTCAGGGGTAGTCTGTCAGGGCTAGGCTGGTAGAGCAAGGCTGTGAGGACTAAGCAAACAGGGCAAGGCTGGCAGGGCTAGACTGTGAGCGGTAGTCTGTCAGGGATAGTCGGTCAGGGCTAAGGTTAGGCTAGGCTGCCAGGTCTCAGGGTAGGGCTAGGCTGGCAGGGGAAGGCTGGCAGGGCAAGGCTGACAGGGAAAGATTTGCAGGGCTAGCTGAGGGCTAGTCGTTCAGGGGTAAGGTAGGGTTAGGGTGTCAGGTCCCAGGTGAGGGATCAGCTGGCAGGGTAAGGCTGAGAAAGCAAGATTAGCAGAAGTAGACTGAGGGCTAGGCTGGCAGGCCCAGACTGAGGGCTAGGCTGGCAGGGCTAGACTTGAGCGGTAGTCTGTCAGGGCTAGGCTGCCAGGTCTCAGGGTAGGGCTAGGCTGGCAGGGAAGGCTGGCAGGGCAAGGCTGACAGGGTAAGATTGGCAGGGCCAGACTGAGGCTAGTCTGTCAGGCCTCAGGTAGGGCTAGGCTGGCAGGGTAAGGCTGAGAGGGCAAGATTGGCGAACTAGACTGAGGGCAGGCTGGCAGGGCTAGACTGAGGGTAGTCTGCAGGGCTAGGGTACGAAGGCTAGGCTTGCAGGACTAAGGTTAGCGGTAGGCTGTCAGGGCTAGATTGTGAAGGCTAAGCGTTCAGGCTTAGAACAGTCAGGACTAGGCTGCCAGGCCAAGGCTGCCAGGGCAAGGTTCATAGGAAAAGGCTCGCAGGGCTAGGATGGCAGGGCTAGGATGGCAGGCTATGCTGGCAGGGTTAGACTGTGAAAGCTAAGGTTAGGGTTAGGCTGAGAAGGGCAAGATTGGCAGGGCTAGACTGAGGGCTTCTCTGTCAGGGCTAAGGTTAGGCTATGCTGGAGGGCAAGGCTGGCAGGGCAAGGCTGCAGGGGTAGTCTGTCAGGGCTAGGCTGGCAGAGCAAGGCTGTGAGGACTAAGCTGACAGGGCAAGGCTGGCAGGGCTAGACTGTGAGCGGTAATCTGTCAGGGCTAGTCGGTCAGGCTAAGGTTAGGGCAAGGCTGCCAGGTCTCAGGGTACGGCTAGCTGGCCGGGAAGGCTGGCAGGGCAAGGCTGACAGGGAAAGATTGGCGGGCAGGCTGAGGCTAGTCGTTCAGGGTAAGGTAGGGCTAGGGTGTCAGGTCCCAGGTGAGGGATCAGCTGCAGGGTAAGGCTGAGAGGGCAAGATTGGCAGAACTAGACTGAGGGCTAGGCTGCAGGGTCAACTGAGGACTAGGCTCACACGGCCAGACAGAGGGCTAGACTGAGGGCACGCTGGCAGGGCTAGACTGAGGGTAGGCTCGCAGGGCTAGAGTACGAGGGCTAGGCTTGCAGGACTAAGGTTAGCGGTAGGTTGTCAGGGCTAGACTGTGAAGGCTAAGCGTTCAGGCGTAGAACAGTGAGGACTAGGCTGCCAGGGAAAGGCTGCCAGGGCAAGGCTCATAGGAAAAGGCTCGCAGGGCTAGGATGGCAGGGCTATGCTGGCAGGGCTAGACTGTGAAAGATAAGGTTAGGGTAAGGCTGACAGGGCAAGATTGGCAGGGCTAGACTGAGGGCTTCTCTGTCAGGGCTAAGGTTAGGGCTATGCTGGCAGGGCAAGGCTGTCAGGGGTAGTCTGTCAGGGCTAGGCTGTCAGAGCAAGGCTGTGAGGACTAAGCTGACAGGGCAAGGCTGGCAGGGCTAGACTGTGAGCGGTAGTCTGTCAGGGCTAGGCTGCCAGGTCTCAGGGTAGGGCTAGGCTGGCAGGGGAAGGCTGACAGGGTAAGATTGGCAGGGCCAGACTGAGGGCTAGTCTGTCAGGCCTCAGGGTAGGGCTAGGCTGGCAGGGTAAGGCTGAGAGGGCAAGATTGGCAGAACTAGACTGAGGGCAGGCTGGCAGGGCTAGACTGAGGGTAGTCTGGCAGGGCTAGGGTACGAAGGCTAGGCTTGCAGGACTAAGGTTAGCGGTAGGCTGTCAGGGCTAGATTGTGAAGGCTAAGCGTTCAGGCTTAGAACAGTGAGGACTAGGCTGCCAGGGCAGGCTGCCAGGGCAAGGTTCATAGGAAAAGGCTCGCAGGGCTAGGATGGCAGGGCTATGCTGGCAGGGTTAGACTGTGAAAGCTAAGGTTAGGGTTAGGCTGAGAGGGCAAGATTGGCAGGCTAGACTGAGGGCTAGGCTGGCAGGGTCAGACTGAGGGCTAGGCTCACAGGACAGGACAGAGGGCTAGACTGAAGGCAGGCTGGCAGGGCTAGAGTACGAGGGCTAGGCTTGCAGGACTAAGGTTAGCGGTAGGCTGTCAGGACTAGATTGTGAAGGGTAAGCGTTTAGGCTTAGAACAGTGAGGATTAGGCTGCCAGGGCAAGGCTGCCAGGGCAAGGCTCATAGGAAAAGGCTTGAAGGGCTAGTACGGCAGGGCTAGACTGTGAAAGATAAGGTTAGGGTAAGGCTGACAGGGCAAGATTGGCAGGGCTAGACTGAGGGCTTCTCTGTCAGGGCTATGCTGGCAGGGCTATGCTGGCAGGGCAAGGCTGGCAGGGTTAGGCTGTCAGGGGTAGTCTGTCAGGGCTAGGCTGGTAGAGCAAGGCTGTGAGGACTAAGCAAACAGGGCAAGGCTGGCAGGGCTAGACTGTGAGCGGTAGTCTGTCAGGGATAGTCGGTCAGGGCTAAGGTTAGGGCTAGGCTGCCAGGTCTCAGGTAGGGCTAGGCTGGCAGGGGAAGGCTGGCAGGGCAAGGCTGACAGGGAAAGATTTGCAGGGCTAGGCTGAGGGCTAGTCGTTCAGGGGTAAGGTAGGGTTAGGGTGTCAGGTCCCAGGTGAGGGATCAGCTGGCAGGGTAAGGCTGAGAAAGCAAGATTAGCAGAAGTAGACTGAGGGCTAGGCTGGCAGGCCCAGACTGAGGGCTAGGCTGGCAGGGCTAGACTTTGGAGCGGTAGTCTGTCAGGGCTAGGCTGCCAGGTCTCAGGGTAGGGCTAGGCTGGCAGGGGAAGGCTGGCAGGGCAAGGCTGACAGGGTAAGATTGGCAGGGCCAGACTGAGGGCTAGTCTGTCAGGCCTCAGGTTGTAGGGCTAGGCTGGCAGGGTAAGGCTGAGAGGGCAAGATTGGCAGAACTAGACTGAGGGCAGGCTGGCAGGGCTAGACTGAGGGTAGTCTGGCAGGGCTAGGTACGAAGGCTAGGCTTGCAGGACTAAGGTTAGCGGTAGGCTGTCAGGGCTAGATTGTGAAGGCTAAGCGTTCAGGCTTAGAACAGTGAGGACTAGGCTGCCAGGGCAAGGCTGCCAGGGCAGGGTTCATAGGAAAGGCTCGCAGGGCTAGGATGGCAGGGCTAGGATGGCAGGGCTATGCTGGCAGGGTTAGACTGTGAAAGTAAGGTTAGGGTTAGGCTGAGAGGGCAAGATTGGCAGGGCTAGACTGAGGGCTAGGCTGGCAGGGTCAGACTGAGGACTAGGCCACAGGACAGACAGAGGGCTAGACTGAAGGTCAGGCTGGCAGGGCTAGAGTACGAGGGCTAGGCTTGCAGGACTAAGGTTAGCGTAGGCTGTCAGGGCTACGATTGTGAAGGGCTAAGTGTTCAGGCTTAGAAACAGTGAGGACTAGGCTGCCAGGGCAAGGCTGCCAGGGCAAGGCTCATAGGAAAAGGCTCGCAGGGCTAGTACGTGCAGGGCTAGACTGTGAAAGATAAGGTTAGGGTAAGGCTGACAGGGCAAGATTGGCAGGGCTAGACTGAGGCTTCTCTGTCAGGGTCTATGCTGGCAGGGCAATGCTAGGTAGGGCAAGGCTGGCAGGGTTAGGCTGTCAGGGGTAACTCTGTCAGGGCTAGGCTGGTAGAGCAAGGCTGTGAGTACTAAGCAAACGGGCAAGGCTGGCAGGGCTAGACTGAGGGTTAGGCTGGCAGGACTAAGGTTTAGGGTATGGGTGGCAGGGCTAGACTTTGAAGGCTAAGCGTTGAGGCATCGAATGGTGAGGACTAGGCTGTCAGGGCAAGGCTGGCAGGGCTAGACTGTGAGCGGTACTCCTGTCAGGGCTAGGCGGTCAGGGCTAAGGTTTAGGGGTAGCGTGCCAGGTCTCAGGGTAGGGCTAGCCTGGCAGGGGAAGGCTGGCAAGGGCAAGGCTGACAGGGAAAAGATTTGCAGGCGTAGGCTGAGGGCTTAGTCGTTCAGGGGTAAGGTAGGGCTAGGGTGTCAGGTTCCAGGTGAGGGATCAGCTGGCAGGGTAAGGCTGAGAAGGGCAAGATTGGCAGAAACAGACTGAGGGCTAGGCTGCAGGGCTAGACGGAGGGCTAGGCTGGCAGGGCTAGACTGTGAAAGATAAGGTTAGGGTAAGGCTGACAGGGCAAGATTGGCAGGGCTAGACTGAGGGCTTCTCTGTCAGGGCTAAGGTTAGGCTATGCTGGCGAGGGCAAGGCTGTCAGAGCAAGGCTGTGAGTTCTAGCTGACAGGGCAAGAATGGCAGGGCTAGACTTTGAGCGGTAGTCCTGTCAGGGCTAGGCTGTTAGGGAAGGCTGGCAGGGCAAGGCTGACAGGGTAAGATTGGCAGGGCCAGACTGAGGGCTAGTCTGCCAGGCCTCAGGGTAAGGGCTAGGCTGGCAGGGTAAGGCTGAGAGGGCAAGATTGGCAGAACTAGACTGAGGGCAGGCTGGCAGGGCTAGACTGAGGGTCGTCTGGCACGGCTAGGGTATGAAGGCTAGGCTTGCAGGACTAAGGTTAGCGATAGGCTGTCAGGGCTAGATTGTGAAGGCTAAGCGTTCAGGCTTAGAACAGGAGGACTAGGCTGCCAGGGCAAGGCTGCCAGGGCAAGGTTCATAGGAAAAGGCTCGCAGGGCTAGGATGGCAGGGCTAGGATGGCAGGGCTATGCTGGCAGGGTTAGACTGTGAAAGCTAAGGTTAGGGTTAGGCTGAGAGGGCAAGATTGGCAGGGCTAGACTGAAGGGCTAGGCTGGCAGGGTCAGAATGAGGACTAGGCTCACAGGACAGGACAGAGGGCTAGACTGAAGGCAGGCTGGCAGGGTAGAGTACGAGGGCTAGGCTTGCAGGACTAAGGTTAGCGGTAGGCTGTCAGGGCTAGATTGTGAAGGGTAAGCGTTCAGGCTTAGAACAGTGAGGACTAGGCTGCCAGGGCAAGGCTGCCAGGGCAAGGTCATAGGAAAAGGCTCGCAGGGCTAGTATGGCAGGGCTAGACTGTGAAAGATAAGGTTAGGGTAAGGCTGACAGGGCAAGATTGGCAGGGCTAGACTGAGGGCTTCTCTGTCAGGGCTATGCTGGCAGGGCAATGCTGGCAGGGTAAGGGCTGTAGTTAGGCTGTCAGGGGTACTCTGTCAGGGCTAGGGTGGTAGAGCAAGGCTGTGAGGACTAAGCAAACAGGGCAAGGCTGGCAGGGCTAGACTGTGAGCGGTAGTCTGTCAGGGCTCGTCGGTCAGGGCTAAGGGGGGGTCTAGGGGCTAGGCTGGCAGGGCAAGGCTGACAGGGAAAGATTGGCAGGGGTAGACTGAGGGCTAGTCTTTCAGGGGTCAGTTAGGGCTAGGTGTCAGGTCCCAGGTGAGGGATCAGCTGGCAGGGTAAGGCTGAGAGGGCAAGATTGGCAGAAATAGACTGAGGGCTAGGCTGGCAGGGCTAGACGGAGGGCTAGGCTGGCAGGGATAGACTGTGAGCGGTAGTCTGTCAGGGATAGTCGGTCAGGGCTAAGGTTAGGGCTAGGCTGCCAGGTCTCAGGGTAGGGCTAGGCTGGCAGGGTAAGATTGGCAGGGTCAGACTGAGGGCTAGTCTGTCAGGCCTCAGGGTAGGGCTAGGCTGGCAGGGTAAGACTGAGAGGGAAGATTGGTAGAACTAGACTGAGGGCTAGGCTGGCAGGGCTAGACTGAGGGTAGGCTGGCAGGACTAAGGTTAGCGGTAGGGTGGCAGGGCTAGACTTTGAAGGCTAAGCGTTGAGGCATCGAATGGTGAGGACTAGGCTGTCAGGGCAAGGCTGGCAGGGCTAGACTGTGAGCGGTATTCTGTCAGGGCTAGGCGGTCAGGGCTAAGGTTAGGGGTAGCGTGCCAGGTCTCAGGGTAGGGCTAGCCTGGCAGGGGAAGGCTGGCAGGGCAAGGCTGACAGGGAAAGATTTGCAGGGCTAGGCTGAGGGCTAGTCGTTCAGGGGTAAGGTAGGGCTAGGGTGTCAGGTCCCAGGTGAGGGATCAGCTGGCAGGGTAAGGCTGAGAAAGCAAGATTAGCAGAAGTAGACTGAGGGCTAGGCTGGCAGGGCCAGACTGAGGGCTAGGCTGGCAGGGCTAGACTGTGAGCGGTAGTCTGTCAGGGCTAGAGGGCTAAGGTTAGGGCTAGGCTGCCAGGTCTCAGGGTAAGCCTAGGCTGGCAGGGGAAGGCTGGCAGGGCAAGGCTGACAGGGTAAGATTGGCAGGGCCAGACTGAGGGCTAGTCTGTCAGGCCTCAGGGTAGGGCTAGGCTGGCAGGGTAAGACTGAGAGGGCAAGAATGGCAGAACTAGACTGAGGGCTAGGCTGGCAGGGTCAGACTGAGGACTAGGCTCACGGCGCCAGACAGAGGGATAGACTGAGGGCACGCTGGCAGGGCTAGACTGAGGGTAGGCTCGCAGGGCTAGAGTACGAGGGCTAGGCTTGCAGGACTAAGGTTAGCGGTAGGCTGTCAGGGCTAGACTGTGAAGGCTAAGCGTTCAGGCGTAGAACAGTGAGGACTAGGCTGCCAGGGCAAGGCTGCCAGGGCAAGGCTCATAGGAAAAGGCTCGCAGGGCTAGGATGGCAGGGCTATGTCTAGCTGGCAGGCTAGACTGTGAAAGATAAGGTTAGGGTAAGGCTGACAGGGCAAGATTGGCAGGGCTAGACTGAGGGCTTCTCTGTCAGGGCTAAGGTTAGGGCTATGCTGGCAGGGCAAGGCTGTCAGGGGTAGTCTGTCAGGGCTAGACTGGCAGAGCAAGGCTGTGAGGACTAAGCTGACAGGGCAAGGCTGGCAGCCTAGGCTGCCAGGTCTCAGGGTAGGGCTAGGCTGGCAGGGGAAGGCTGGCAGGGCAAGGCTGACAGGGTAAGATTGGCAGGGCCAGACTGAGGGCTAGTCTGTCAGGCTCAGGGTAGGGCTAGGCTGGCAGGGTAAGGCTGAGAGGGCAAGATTGGCAGAACTAGACTGAGGGCAAGGCTGGCAGGGCTAGGGTACAAAGGCTAGGCTTGCAGGACTAAGGTTAGCGGTAGGCTGTCAGGGCTAGATTGTGAAGGCTAAGCGTTCAGGCTTAGAACAGTGAGGACTAGGCTGCCAGGGTAAGGCTGCCAGGGGAAGGTTCATAGGAAAAGGCTCGCAGGGCTAGGATGGCAGGGCTATGCTGGCAGGGTTAGATTGTGAAAGCTAAGGTTAGGGTTAGGCTGAGAGGGGCAAGATTGGGCAGGGCTAGACTGAGGGCTAGGCTGGCAGGGTCAGACTGAGGACTAGGCTCACAGGACAGGACAGAGGGCTAGACTGAAGGCAGGCTGGCAGGGCTAGAGTACGAGGGCTAGGCTTGCAGGACTAAGGTTAGCGGGTAGGCTGTCAGGGCTAGATTGTGAAGGGTAAGCTTTCAGGCTTAGAACAGTGAGGACTAGGTGCCAGGGTAGGCTGCCAGGGCAAGGCTCCATAGGAAAGGCTCACAGGGCTAGTACGGCAGGGCTAGACTTGTGAAAGATAAGGTTAGGGTAAGGCTGACAGGGCAAGATTGGCAGGGCTAAGACTGAGGGCTTCTCTGTCAGGGCTAAGGTTATGGCTATGCTGGCAGGGCAAGGCTGGCATGGTAAGGCTGTCAGGGGTAGTCTGTCAGGGAATAGGCTAGCAGAGGAAGGCTGTGAGTACTAAGCTGACAGCGCAAGGCTGGCAGGGCTAGACTGTGAGCGGTAGTCTGTCAGGGTTAGGCGGTCAGGGCTAGGTTAGGGCTAGGCTGCCAGGTCTCAGAGAGCGCTAGGCTCTCAGGGTAAGGCTGACAGGGTAAGATTGGCAAGCGCTAGGCTGAGGGCTAGTCTTTCAGGGGTAAGGTAGGCTTAGGGTTTCAGGTCCCAGGTGAGGGATCTGCTGGCAGGGTAAAGGCTGACAGGGCAAGATTGGCAGAACTGAGTGAGGGCTAGGCTGGCAGGGCTAGACTGTGAGCGGTAGTCTGTCAGGGCTAGGCGGTCAGGGCTAAGGTTAGGGCTAGGCTGCCAGGTCTCAGGGTAGGGCTAGGCTGGCAGGGGAGCTGGCAGGGTAAGGCTGACAGGGTAAGATTGGCAGGGCCAGACTGAGGGCTAGTTTTGTCAGTCCTCAAGGTAGGGCTAGGCTGGCAGGGTATGGCTGAGAGGGCAAGATTGGGAGAACTAGAGTGAGGGCTAGTCTCACAGGGCCAGCAAGAGGGCTAGACTGAGGGCAGGCTCGCAGGGTGAGATTACGAGGGCTAGGCTTGCAGGACTAAGGTTAGCGGTAGGCTGTCAGGGCTAGAGTGTGAGGGGTAAGCGTTCAGGCGTAGAACAGTGAGGACTAGGCTGCCAGGGCAAGGCTGCCAGGGCAAGGCTCATAGGAAAAGGCTCGCAGGGCTAGGTGGCAGGGCTATGCTGGCAGGGTATACTGTGAAAGATAATGTTAGGGTAAGGCTGACAGGGCAAGATTGGCAGGGCTAGACTGAGGGCTTCTCTGTCAGGGCTAAGTTAGGGCTATGCTGGCAGGGCAAGGCTGGCAGGGCAAGGCTGGCTGTCAGGGGTAGTCTGTCAGGGCTAGGGGCAGAGCAAGGATGTGAGGAGTAAGCTGATAGGGCAAGGCTGCCAGGGCTAGACTGTGAGCGGTAGTCTGTCAGGGCTAGTTGGTCAGGGCTAAGGTTAGGTCTAGGCTGGCAGGGGAAGGCTGGCAGGGCAAGGCTGACAGGGAAAGATTGGCAGGGATAGGCTGAGGGATAGTCGTTCAGGGGTAAGGTAGGGCTAGGTGTCAGATCCCAGGTGAGGGATCAGCTGGCAGGGTAAGGCTGAGAGGGCAAGATTAGCAGTACTAGACTGAGGGCTAGGCTTGGCAGGGCCAGACTGAGGGCTAGGCTGGTAGGCTAGACTGTGAGAGGTAGTGTGTCAGGGATAGGCGGTCAGAGATAAGGTTAGGGCTAGGCTGCCAGGTCTCAGGGTAGGGCTAGTCTGGCAGGGGAAGGCTGGCAGGGCAAAGGCTGATAGGGAAAGATTGGCAGGGCTAGGCTGAGGGCTAGTCTTTCAGGGGTAAGGTAGGGCTAGGGTATCAGGTCCCAGGTGAGGGATCAGCTGGCAGGGTAAGGCTGACAGGGCAAGATTGGCAGAACTAGACTGAGGGCTAGGCTGGCAGGGCTGGACTGTGAGCGGTAGTCTGTTAGGGCTAGGCGGTCAGGGCTAAGGTTAGGTCTAGGCTGCCAGGTCTCAGGGTAGGGCTAGGCTGGCAGGGGAAGCCTGCCAGAGTAAGATTGGCAGGGCCAGACTGAGGGCTAGTCTGTCAGTCCTCAGGGTAGGGCTAGGCTGGTAGGGTAAGACTGAGAGGGCATGATTGGCAGAACTAGAGTGAGGGCTAGGCTGGCAGGGTCAGACTGAGGACTAGGCTCACAGGGCCAGAACGAGGGCTAGACTGAGGGCAGGCTCGCAGGGCTAGAGTATGAGGGCTAGGCTTGCAGGACTAAGGTTAGCGGTAGGCTGTCAGGGCGAGACTGAAGGCTAAGCGTTCAGGCGTAGAACAGTGAAGACTAGGCTGCCAGGGCAAGGGCTCATAGGAAAAGGCTGGCAGGGAAGGCTGGCAGGGCAACGCTGTCAGGGGTAGTCTATCAGGGCTAGGCTGTCAGAGCAAGGCTGTGAGGACTAAGCTGACAGGGCAAGGCTGGCAGGGGTAGACTGTGAGCGGTAGTCTGTCAGGGCTAGGCGGTCAGGACTAAGGTTAAGGCTAGGCTGCCAGGTCACAGGGTAGGGCTAGGCTGGCAGGGGAAGGCTGGCAGGGCAAGGCTGACAGGGAAAGATTGGCAGGGTAGGTCTGAGGGCTAGTGTTCACGGGTAAGGGTAGGGCTAGGGTGTCAGGTCCCAGGTGAGGGATCAGCTGACAGGATAAGGCTGACAGGGAAAGATTGGCAGAACTAGACTGAGGGCTAGGCTGGCAGGGCCAGACAGAGGGGCTATGGCCGGCAGGGCTAGAACTGTGAGCGGTAGTCTATAAGGCTAGGCGGTCAGGGCTAAGGTTAGGGCTAGGCTGCAGGTTAGGGTAGGGCTAGGCTGGCAAGGGGAAGGCTGGCAGGGCAAGGCTGACAGGGTAGAATTGGCAGGGCTAGACTGAGGGCTAGGTTTTCAGGGCTAGAACCTGAGGGCTGCTCTCTCAGTCGTCAGGGTAGGGCTAGGCTGGCAACGGTCAGACTGAGGACCAGTCTCACACAGCTACAAGGCTAGACTGAGGCAGGCTGGCAGGGCAAGGCTGGTAGGGCAAGGTTGTCAGGGGTAGTCTGTCAGGGCTAGGCTGGCAGAGCAAGGCTGTGAGGAGTAAGCTGACAGGGCAAGGCTGGCAGGGCTAGACTGTGAGCGGTAGTCTGTAAGGGCTAGTCGGTCAGGGCTAAGGTTAGGGCTAGGCTGCCAGGTCTCAGGGTAGGGCTAGGCTGGCAGGGGAAGGCTCGCAGGGCAAGGCTGACAGGGAAAGATTGGCAGGACTAGGCTGAGGTCTAGCTTTCAGAGGTAAGGTAGGGCTAGGGTGTCAGGGTAAGGCTGAGAGGCAAGATTGGCAGAACTAGACTGAGGGCAGGCTGGCAGGGCTAGACTGAGGGTAGGTTTGCAGGTCTAGAGTCGAGGGCTAGGCTTGCAGGACTAAGGTTAGCGGTAGGTTGTCAGGGCTCGACTGTGAAGGCTAAGCGTTCAGGCGTAGAACAGTGAGGACTAGGCAGCCAGGGAAAGACTGCCAGGGCAAGGCTCATAGGAAAAGGCTCGCAGGTCTAGGATGGCAGGGCTATAATGGCTGGGCTATGCTGGCAGGGCTAGATTGTGAAAGATAGGTTAGGGTAAGGCTGACAGGGCAAGATTGGCAGGGTAGACTGAGGGCTTCTCTGTCAGGGCTAAGGTTAGGGCTATGCTGGCAGGGAAAGGTTTGCAGGGCTAGGCTGTCAGGGCTAGGCTGGCAGAGCAAGGCAGTGAGGACTAAGATGACAGGGTAAGGCTGGCAGGGCTAGACTGTGAGCGGTAGTCTGTCAGGGCTAGTCGGTCAGGGGTAAGATTAGGGTAGGCTGCCAGGTCTCTTGGTAGGGCTAGGCTGGCAGGGGAAGGCTGGCAGGGTAAGGCTGACAGGGAAACATTGGCAGGGCTAGACTTAGGGCTAGTCGTTCAGGGTAAGGTTGGGCTAGGGTGTCAGGTCACTGGTGAGGGAACAGCTGGCAGAGTAAGGCTGAGAGGGCAAGATTGGCAAACTAGACTGAGGGCTAGGCTGGCAGGGCTAGACTGTGAAGGCTAAGTGTTGAGGCATCGAGTGGTGAGGACTAGGCTGTCAGGGCAAGGATGGCAGGGCAAAGGCTCATAGAAATAGGCTCTCAGGGCTATGCTGGCAGGTTAGACTGTTAAAAATAAGCTTAGGGCAAGGGTGGCAGGGTAGGCTGGCAGAGGAAGGCTGTGAGGACTAGGGTGACAGGGCAAAGCTGGTAGGGCTAGACTGTGAGCGGTAGTCTGTCAGGGCTAGGCGGTCAGGGCTAAGGTTAGGGCTAGGCTGGCAGGGGAAGGCTAACAGGGTAAGATTGGCAGGGCCAGACTGAGGGCTAGCTTGTCATGCCTCAGGGTAGGGCTAGGTTGGCAGGGTAAGGCTGAGAGGGCAAGATTGGCAGGGCAAGACTGAGGGCTAGGCTGACAGGGTCAGACTGAGGCCTAGGCTCACAGCGCCAGACAGAGGGCTAGACTGAGGGCAGGCTGGCAGGGCTAGACTGAGGGTAGGCTCGCAGGGCTAGAGTACGAGGGCTAGGCTTGGACTAAGGTTAGCGGTAGCTGTCAGGGCTAGACTGTGAAGGCTAAGCGTTCAGGCGTAGAACAGTGAGGACTAGGGCCAGGGCAAGGCTGCCAGGGCAAGGCTCATAGGAAAGGTTGGTAGGGCTAGGATGGCAGGGCTGTGCTGGCAGGGCTAGACTGTGAAAGATAAGGTTAGGGTAAGGCTGACAGGGCAAGATTGGCAGGGCTAGACTGAGGGCTTCTCTGTCAGGGCTAAGGTTAGGGCTATGCTGGCAGGGCTAGGCTGGCAGAGCAAGGCTGTGAGGACTAAGCTGACAGGGCAAGGCTGGCAGGGCTAGACTATGAGCGGTAGTCTGTCATGGCTAGTCGGTCAGGTCTCAGGGTAGGGCTAGGCTGCCAGGTCTCAGGGTAGGGCTAGGCTGGCAGGGGAAGGCTGGCAGGGCAAGGCTGACAGGGAAAGATTGGCAGAACTAGACTGAAGGCTATGCTGTCAGGGTAGACAGAGGACTAGGCTGGCAGGGCCAGACTGAGGACTAGGCTCACAGGGCCAGATAGAGGTCTAGTCTTAGGGCTAGGCTGGCAGGCTAGACTGAGGGTAGGCTCGGAGGTCTAGAGTACGAGGGCTAGGCTGGCAGGACTAAGGTTAGCTATAGGTTGTCAGGGCTAGACTGTGAAGGCTAAGCGTTCAGGCGTAGAACAGAGTACTAGGCTGACAGTGCAAGGCTGGAGGCGTAGACTCTGAGGTCTAGTCTGTCAAGGCTAAGGTTATGGCTAGGCCTTCAGGTGTACACTGTGAGGGGTAGGATGTGATGGGAAGGCTGCCAGGGCAAGGTTCATAGGAAAAGGCTCATGGGGCTAGGCTGGCAGGGCTACAGTGTCAGGTCTAGAATGTGAGGGCTAGATTGTCAGTCATAAGGTTAGGGTTAGCCTGTTAGGCTAGAATCTAAAGGCTAGACTGTCAGGGCTAGTCTGTCAGGTCTAAGGTGGGTGGTAGGCAGTCGAGCTCAGGTTAGGGTTAGGCTGGCAGGGCTAGACTATGAGGGCTAGGCTGTCAGGGCAAGTCTGTCAGGGCTAAGGATAGGGCTAGGCTGGCAGGGCAAGGCTGGCAGGGCTAGACTCTGAGGGCTAGTCAGTTAGGGCTAGGTTTAGGGCTAGGCAGTGCAGCTAAGGTTAGGGCTAGGCTGGCAGGGATAGTCTGTCAGGGCTAAGGTTAGAGCTAGGTTGTTAGATCTCAGGTTAGCGCTAGGCTGGCAGGGCAAGGCTGGCAGGGCTAGACTGAGGGCTAGACTGTCAGGGCTAGACTGAGAGGGTTAGCCTGTCAGGGCTAGGGTAAGGGCAAGGGTTAGGGCTAGTCTGTCAGGGCTAAGGTTAGGGCTAGTCTGTCAGGCCTAGAGTGTGAGGGCTAGGCTGGCAGGGTAACGCTGGCAGGGCAAGGCTGGCAGGGGTAGACTGGCAGGGCAAGGCTGTGAGGGCTAGGTTGGCAGGGTAACGCTGGCAGGGCAAGGCTGGCAGTGCTAGACTGTGAGGGGTAGGCTGTCAGGGGTAGAACTGTGAGGACTAGGCTGTCAGGGCAAGGCTGCCAGGGAAAAAGCTCATAGGAACAGGCTGGCAGGGCTAGGCTGGCAGGTCTAGACTGAGGGCTAGGCTGGCAGGGCTAGAGCGAGGGCTAGGCTGTCAGGGGTAACCTGAGTGCTAGGCGATCAGGGCTACACTGTCAGGGCTAGTGTGTCAGGGTTAGTCTGTCAGGGCTAAGGTAAGGGCCAGGCTGGCAGAGCTTGACTGTGAGGGCTAGTCTGTCAGGGATGGTCTGTCAGGTCTGAGGTTAGGGCTAGGCTGGCAGGGCACGGCTGACAGGGCTAGGTTGTCAGGGCGAGACTGAGGGCTAGTCTGTCAGGGCTAAGGTTAGGGCTAGGCATTCGAGTTAAGGTTAGGGCTATGCTGGCAGGGCTAGGCTGTGAGGACTAGGCTGACAGGGTAAGGCTGGCAGGGCTAGACTGTGAGTGCTAGTCTGTCAGGGGTAGACTGAGGGTTAGGCTGTGTCTAAGGTTAGGGCTAGGCTGCCAGGGGAAGGCTGCCAGGGCTAGGCTGGCAGGCTAGACTGTTAGCGATAAGGTTAGGGCTAGGATCTCAGGGCTAAGGTTAGGGCTAGGCAGTCAAGCTAAGATTAGGGCTAGGTTGTCAGTGGTAGACTGAGGGCTAGTTTGTCAGGGCTAAGGTTAGGGCTATGCTGGCAGGGCAAGGCTGGCAGGGCTAGACTATGAGGCCTAGGCTGTCATGGCTAGTCTGTCAGGGCTAAGTTTAGGACTAGGCTGGCAGGGCTAGACTGCGAGGGCTAGACTGAGGGCTATCGTGTCAGGTTTAGACTGTGAGGGCTAGACTGTGAGGGATAAGGTTAGGGCTAGGCTGTCAGGTCTAGACTGTGAGGGCTAGTCTGTCAGGGCCAAGGTTAGGGCTAGACTGTGAGGGCTAGGCTGGCAGGGTAATGCTGGAGGCGGCAGGCTGACAGGGCTAGACTACGAGGGCTAGTATGTCAGGGTGAAGATTAGGGCTAGGGTGTGAGAGGTAGACTGAGGGCTAGGCTGTCAGGGGTAGACTGTGAGGACTAGGCTGTTCGTGCAAGGCTGGTGGGATAAGGCTGGCAGGACAAGACTCACAGGCACAGGCTGTGAGGGCTAGACCATGAGGGATAAGGCTAGGGTTAGGCTCTCAGGGGTAGACTGTGAGTGCTAGTCTGTTAGGGCTAAGGTTAGGGTTAGGCTGCCAGGGGCAGACTGTGAGGACTAGGATGGCAGTGCAAGGCTGGCAGGCAAGGCTGTCAGGGCTAGACTGTGAGGGCTATGCTGTCAGGTCTAAGTTTAAGGCTAGGCTCTCAGGGCTAGGATTAAGGCTAGACTGTGAGGGCTAGGGTAAGGCTAAGCTGTCAGGGCCAAGGTAAGGGGACATGTTAGGGCTAGACTGTCAGGGCTAAGTTTAGGGCTAGGGTTAGGGCTAAGCTGTCAGGGCTAGGATTAGAGTGAAGGTTAGGGCCAGGGTTTCAGGGCTAGGCTGTCATCACTAGGCTCTTAGGGCTAGGCTGTCAGGGCTAGACTGAGGCCTAACATTGACAGCCGAGCCATCACGGACAAGCCCTGACAGCCTAGCCTTCACAGTGTAGTCCTCACAGTCGAGCCCTCACAGCCTAGCCCTCAGTCTAGCTCTGACAGTCTAGCCCTGACTACTTGGCCCTCACAGTCTAGCCCTCACTGCCTTGCCCTCATAGCCTAGCCGTCGCAGCCTAGCCCTGATAGCCTAGCGCTCACAGCCTAGCCCTGACAGCCTAGCCATCAGTCTAACCCTGACATACTAGCCTCACAGCATAGCCCTGATTGTCTAACCCTCAGTGTAGTCTTCACAGTCTAGCCCTCAGTCTAGCCCTGACAGCTTAGTCCTCACAGTCTGCCCCTGACAGCCTAGCCCTCACCGCCTAGCCCTGACAGTTTAGCGTTCATAGCTTAGCCCTCATAGTCTAGCCCTCAGTCTAGCCCTGACAGCTTTGTCCTCACAGTCTGCCCCTGACAGCCTAGCCCTCACAGTCTAGCCCTGACAGCCGTGCCCTCACAGGCTAGCCCTGACAGTCTAGCGCTCATAGCTTAGCCCTCATAGTCTAGCCCTCAGTCTAGCCCTGACAGGTTAGTCCTCACAGCCCAGCCCTGATAGTCTAGCCTTCAGTGTAGCCCTCACAGTCTAGCCTTAGCGATAAGGTTAGGGCTATGCTGGCTATGCTGGCAGGGCAAGTATGGCAGGGCTAGACTATTAGGCCTAGGCTGTCAGGGCTAGTCTGTCAGGGCTAAGGTTAGGGCTAGTCTGCCAGGGCAAGGCTCATAGAAAAGGCTCGCAGGGTTAGGCTGGCAGGGCTAGACTGTTAGCGATAAGTTTAGGGCTAGGCTGTCAGGACTAGACTGTCAGGGCTAAGGTTAGGGCTAGGCTTTCAGGGCAAGGCTGGTAGGAAAAGGCTCGCAGGTCTAGCCTGGCAGGGCTACACTGTGAGGGCTAGGTTGTCAGTGATAAGGTTAGGGCTAGTCTGTCAGGGCTAAGGTTATGGAAAGTGTCTCAGGGGTAGACTGTGAGGACTCGGCTGTCAGGGCAAGGCTGCCAGGGGAAGCCTTTTAGGAAAAGGCTCGCAGGGCTAGACTGGCAGGGCTAGACTGTTAGCGATAAGGTTAGGGCTAGGCTGTCAGGGCTAAGGTTATGCGAAGGCTGTCATGGGTAGACCGAGGACTAGGCTGGCAGGGCAAGGCTGGCAGGGCTAGACTGTGAGGGCTAGTCTGTCAGGGCTACTCTGCCAGGGCTAATGTTAGGGTAAGGTTGTCAGGGCTAGACTGTGAGGGCTAGTCAGTTTAAGGTTAGGGCTAGGCTGGCAGGGCTAGACTGTGAGGACTAGGATGGCAGTGCAAGGCTGGCAGGGCAAGGCTCTCAGGGCTAGACTGTGAGGGGTATGCTGTCAGGTCTAAGTTTAAGGCTAGGCTCTCAGGGCTAGGATTAATGCTAGACTGTGAGGGCTATGCTGGCAGGTCTAAGTTTAAGGCTAGGCTGTCAGGGCTAGGATTAAGCCTAGACTGTGAGGGCTAGGGTAAGGTTAAGCTGTCAGGCCAAGGTAAGTGGGCATGTTAGGGCTAGACTTTCAGGGCTAGACTGAGAGGGCTAGACTGTCAGGGATAAGGTTGGGGCTAAGCTGTCAGGGCTAGGAAAAGGGCGAAGGTTAGGGTCAGGGTTTCAGGGCTAGGCTGTCATCACTAGGCTCTTAGGGCTAGGCTGTTAGGGCCAGACTGAGGCCTAACATTGACAGCCGAGCCATCACGGACTAGCCTGACAGCCTAGCCTTCACAGTGTAGTCCTCACAGTCAAGCCCTCACAGCCTAGCCCTCAGTCTAGCTCTGACAGTCTAGCCCTGACTACTTGGCCCTCATAGCCTTGCCCTCATAGCCTAAGCGACACAGCCTAGCCCTGATAGCCTAGCCATCAGTCTAACCCTGACATACTGCCCGTCACAGCATAGCCCTGATTGTCTAACCCTCAGTGTAACCTTCACAGTCTAGCCCTCAGTCTAGCCCTGACAGCTTAGTCCTCACAGTCTGCCCCTGACAGCCTAGCCCTGATAGTCGTGCCGTCACAGCCTAGCCCTGACAGCCATGCCATTATAGGCTAGCCCTGACAGTCTAGTGGTCAGCTTAGCCCTCATAGTCTAGCTCTCAGTCTAGCCCTGACAGCTTAGTCCTCATAGTCTGCCCCTGACAGCCTGGCCCTCACAGCCCAGCCCTGATAGTCTAGCCTCAGTGTAGCCCTCACAGTCTAGCCTTAGCGATAAGGTTAGGGCTATGCTGGCTATGCTGGCAGGGCAAGAATATGAGGCCTAGGCTGTCAGGGCTAGTTTGTCATGGCTAAGGTTTGGGCTAGGCTGGCTGGGCAAGGCTGTGAGGACTAGGCTTACAGGGCAAGGCTGGCAGGGCTAGACTGTGAGGGCTAGTCTGTCAGGGGTAGACTGAGGGTTAGGCTGTTAGGGCTAAGGTTAGGGCTAGTCTGCCAGGGCACGGCTCGAAAAGGATCGCAGGGTTAGGCTGGCAGGGCTAGACTTTCAGGGCTAAGGTTAGGGCTAGGCTGTCAGGGCAAGGCTGGTAGGAAAAGGCTCGCAGGGCTAGCCTGGCAGGGCTACACTGTGAGGGCTAGGTTGTCAGGGCTAAGGTTATGGCAAGGCTCTCAGGGGTAGACTGTGAGGATTCGGCTGTCAGGGCAAGGCTTCCAGGGGAAGGCTCTTAGGAAAAGGCTCGCAGGGCTAGACTGTTAGCGATAAGGTTAGGGCTAGGCTGTCAGGGCTAAGGTTATGCGAAGGTTGTCAGGGGTAGACCGAGGACTAGGCTGGCAGGGCTAGACTGCGAGGGATGTTAGGGTGAGCATGTCAGGGTTAGACTGTGAGGGCTAGTCTGTCAGGGTAAGGTTAGGGCTAGGCTGGCAGGGCTTGACTGTGAGGGCTAGTCTGTCAGGGCTAATGTTAGGGCTAGGCTGGCAGGGCAAGGCTGTGAGGGCTAGTCTGACAGGGCTAGACTGAGGGCTAGTCTGCCAGGGCTAATGTTAGGCAAGGCTGTCAGGGCTAGACTGTGAGGGCTAGTCTGTCAGTTTAAGGTTAGGGCTAGGCTGGCAGGGCTAGACTGTGAGGGCTATGCTGTCAGGTCTAAGTTTAAGGCTAGGCTGTCAGGGCTAGGATTAAGGCTAGACTGTGATGGCTACGGTAAGGCTAAGCTGTCAGGGCCAAGGTAAGGGGGCATGTTAGGGCTAGTCTGTCAGGGCTAGGCTGTCAGGGCTAAGGTTAGGGCTAAGCTGTTAGGGCTAGGATTAGGGTGAGGTTAGGGCCAGGGTTTCAGGGCTAGGCTGTCAGGGCTAGACTGAGGCCTAACACTGATAACCGAGCCATCACAGACTAGCTCTGACAGCCTAGCCTTCACAGTGTAGTCCTCACAGTCTAGCTCTGACAGTGAAGCCCTGACTGCTTGGCCCTCACAGCCTAGCCTTCGCAGCCTAGCACTCACAGCCTAGCCATCAGTCTAACCCTGACATACTAGCCCTGACAGGCTAGCCCTGATTGTCTAGCCCTCACAGTCTAGCCCTGACAGCCGTGCCCTCACAGCCTAGCCCTCAGTCTAGCCCTGACAGCTTAGTCCTCACAGTCTGCCCCTGACAGCCTAGCCCTGATAGTCGTGCCCTCACAGCCTAGCCCTGACAGCCGTGCCCTCATAGGCTGCCCTGACAGTCTAGCGCTCATAGCTTAGCCCTCATAGTCTAGCCCTCAGTCTAGCCCTGACAGCTTAGTCCTCACAGTCTGCCCCTGACAGCCTGGCCCTCACAGCCAAGCCCTGATAGTCTAGCCCTCATTGTAGCCCTCACAGTCTAGCCTTAGCGATAAGGTTAGCCTGGCAGGGCAAGGCTGGCAGGCTAGAATATGAGGCTGCTGCAGCTAGTCTGTCAGGATAAGGTTTGCTAGGCTGCTGGGCAAGGTTTGTGAGACTAGGCTTACAGGGCAAGGCTGCAGGGCTAGACTGTGAGGGCTAGTTGTCAGGGGTAGACTGAGGTTAGACTGTGAGGGCTAGTGTTCAGGGCTAAGGTTAGGGCTAGTCTGCCAGGGCACGGCTGCCAGGGCAAGCTCGTAGAAA